>QRFJ01000734.1:245762-391665 GCA_006176705.1 Cocos nucifera | reverse complement strand
TTCCTCCAGGATCCAGACTCCTCCAAAAGTCGAACTCCTTTCAGATTTCTCATTCAGTCGGATTTTTATAGGAGCCAAACTTCTTTCGAATTTTTTCTTCAGTCGAATTCCTCCAGGAGCCAAACTTCTTCTAGATTCCTCTCTCAGTCAAGTTCCTTAAGGAGTCGAACTCCTTTCAGATTCATCTTTCAGTCAAATTCCTCTAGAAGTCAAACTCCTTCTGAATTTCTTCTTCAGTCAAGTTCCTCCAGGAGCCAAACTTTTTCTGAATTTTTCCTTCAGTCAGACTCCTCCAGGAGCCAAACTCCTTCCGGACTCCTCCAAAAGTCGAACTTTTTTCGAATTTCTCCTTTAGTCAGATTCCTTCAGAAGCCGACCTCCTTCCGAATTACTCTTGCAGTCAAACTCCTTTAGCTTGGTCGGACTCCGAACGCATGCTTCCATCAGACGGCATGGCTGCCATTATCGGTCTGGCAACACACCTCTCTCTGTAATAAATTCCATGCGGCCCATGACCAGACGATATGGCTACCACTATCAGTCTGATGATCCCATACAATCTACGATCAAACGGTATGACTGCCACTATCAATCTGACGATACTTCTCTCTCTGTAGTAAATCCACGCGATCCGCTATCGAACGGTATGGCTGTCACCATCAATCTGCTACAGGCTTCGTCTATAAAAAAAAATCCTTCAGATATATTTTCTCTAAGCTCTCTTCTTCTTCCCAAAATTCTACTAAACTCTTATCTGAGCACTCCATTTCTGTTGGCCAGAAGAGCTGACTTGATCATCGGAGGATCCTACTAGAGCCACCACCACCGATTCTGGATGGAATTTTATTTTGTAGGTCACCGATGGCGACCTCATCTTCCTCGACTCTAGCTTGATCCGACGCAACCAGATTTTGTACCAATACCATACATGCAAATTATATGCCCACCAGTAGCGTTACTTGATTCTTCAGATGCATAATTCTCTTCCATTTCAGTACTATTCCTTTGTTTGGTGAGAACTAGAAGAGCTCTTCAACGCCTTCAAATTTTCAAAATCTGTAAGCGACCCTCACCGTATTTTAACTCAATACCTCCAAAACCTCTAAAATCCTAGTTCTGGTTTCAGGGTGACTCCTTATAACATGACTTTTTTAAAAAAAATTTCTTTGCTATATCAAACATAAGAAGAGCCACGCGACCCATCCCATTAATAAATTATAATAGCGTTAGCCTTGTATGAGATTCTTTTAGAAAAAAGTTATCCCTCATTGAAATTCGAAGAGATTTTATTTTAAAATAGATATTAGCTGATGGTTAAAGTCCTGAAATGGTAGTTCAGCCCGTAGATTAATACATCAAGTGATGGCCAAAGAGCTCTTACAAATTGAGATCTTGCCCAACGTGAAGACCATGACTCGGTTTAGGGAGATTCTGGTCTTGATGGGAAAAACACATCCCGTTATTCCTGTTTGTTGGGGATAAACTCCGCTCCTACTGAAGTCCAGTTCGATACTCAGCCTAATGCAACTGGTAGCCACGGAAGAGCTTCAGCGGACGGATCTTAGCTGAACTCCTTTAGCCGACCGAACTTCTCAGCGGTCGAGCTTCTTCGGACTCCCAGCGGTCGAGTCTTAGCCGAACTCCTTCAGCCGACCGAACTCTTTAGAGGCCGAGCTCCTTCGACTGAACTCCTCAGTGGCCGAACTCCTCAGCAGCCGAACTTCAGTCAGATGCCTCCCAGACATCCCCTTCGATCGGACTTTTTCAGGAGCTGGACTCCTCTCAGACATCTCCTTCGGTCGGACTTCTCTAGGAGAACTCCTCCCAGACATCTCCTTCGATCGGGCTTCTCTAAGAGCCAGACTTTTTTCGGACATCTCCTTCGATCGAACTTCTACGAAAACCAGACTTCTGGATCCCTCCTTCAGTCAAACTCCTTCCGGACTCCCTCAGCTAGCGTTCCTCCCGGGCGACCCTCTCTAGCCGTACTCCCTTCGGAAGTCCGAACTCCTCCGAAATGGATATACATCAAAGCTCTTCAATCCTCCATGTGGTCCCGAGTGGCTCAGTATCGGACGACTGCGATCGTCACTATTGGTCCGCCGCACGCGATAATGACCCACTGCCAGGCGGCGATGGCTGTCACCATCAATCAGCTGCAGGCGGCGTTACAGATGGTGTCTCCCTCCGTGACTGACTCTGTCAGACCTCGAGCGACCTGCTACGTAGCTATCACCATCAATCCACTATAAGCTCCGTCTATAAAAAGGACCCTCCAGATATACGTTTTCTGTAAGCCCCAAGGTCCAAGCTCTAAGCTCTAAGCTCTTCTCTCCTCCTCTAAACTCTGTCGAACTCATTCCAAAGCACTCCATTTCTGTTAGCCAGAAGAGCTGACTTGATCATCGGAAGATCCTGCCGGAGTCACCCCCACTGACTCTAAATGAGACTTTATTTTGTAGATCACCGGTGGCAACCTCATCCTCCTCTACTCCAGTTGGATCCGGCGACAATCAGATTCTGCACCAACACCATTGTAAACCCGTTTGGTAGGATAAATACTTATTCCAATAATCCAATCCTTATCCCTCCTTATCCCTCCTTTATTTCCGATCCAGAATAGTTTTTTTTCCCTATATTAATAGAGGCTCCACCACCTCCTTCCGGCTCATGGGGGCTCGTGGGGAAAGAGAGATATCGGGCAGGCGAGCGAGCGATCGATCGAGAGGGTGAGAGAGCGAGAGAGATCGAAGGGATGAGGCTTTTGACTCACAACATGCTATCGTGCAACATAAAGGGGGTGAGCAACGGATTCCCCCTTCGCTTGGAGGTGGAGAAGTGG
Organism: Cocos nucifera; assembly: GCA_006176705.1. NCBI lineage: Eukaryota > Viridiplantae > Streptophyta > Magnoliopsida > Arecales > Arecaceae > Cocos > Cocos nucifera. Next base: position 388,823 of record QRFJ01000734.1, on the reverse strand, counting down.
GTGGAGAAGGAGGTGGAGCTCAACGCCGACTTCCTCCGCGGCATCTTCCCCAAGATCGAGTGGAAGGCCCTCGCCGGCGCCGCCCGTGCCATCGGCTACGATGCGCTTCCCGACGAGGCCGACGCCTCCATGCTCGACTCCGACGATTTCCTCAGCCGTTTCCACCACGCGCTGCTTGAGCTCCATGTCGAGGAGGGCGCCCTTGTCTGCCCCGAGACCGGCCGCCACTTCCCTATCAACAAGGGCATCCCCAACATGCTCCTCCACGAGGATGAGGTTTGATGATATCTTGCGCCACTGGATTAGGGTTAGGGTTTTAGATAGCTACCTTGTGAGAGGAAATTTGGGTTGAAGTTCTGATATTTGGTTCATATTGCTGTGTAACGAGTCTCCGGTGAAACGTATTAGAAGTTGAGGGAATGAAATCTAGTTTTGATGTCCAAGTTGGATCGATGTGTTCGGGATATCTTATGCTATGTATCTTTGATTTCTAATCATATCGGAGAGTGTGGTGGTCTTTTGATTAACAAAAGGAGTAGAAAAAGCCAAAAATCCTGTATTATTATTATTATTATTATTATTATTTCTTCTTTATTGGCTGCTTCACAAAACCTGGGTCACCAAAATATCTTGGAGACGCCCAGGAACAGGAGGAGCCTCCAACAGGACAATGCCACTATGGTTTGGCCACACGAGCAGCAACCCAGTCGGAAACATCGTTGGCCTTCCTGTAAACATATTTAGCTCAAATGAGATGGCACTTGAGACAAGCCTCTATACATCCACTAGCAAGAGGTGTTTATTTTCCACCATGTTTGCCCGATAATAATCCATGGAATAATAGTTTTAAAACCCCATTCCAAGATTACAATATATGTGGCATAGATCTCCACGCAGCTCTTAATTCAACAAATAGAAGAACCACAAGCGGCCACCAAGAATGATCTGAGAGTTGAATGGCTGTGCCTAGACTCGGAGACTCGTGAAAAGCTTGTTTGATGATTTGATCAACACCTAACAGAACAAAAGGATTTAATTAGCATCATTACAGGGCAGAGAAACGACAGTGGTTGGCCACAAAAGACACCTGGCAGGTATCTGCACCAGTGCACCTGAAAAATTATAAAAAAGCAAGGTATCATAAACTTCAACGGAAGTCGCAGTTTTATTGAATACAGCAGTCGCAAGAACATAATATCAAAAAAATTGGTGAAGAAAATCTCGCTGATTATAATCTGTTTGTCTTCATGTTTTGGTGACGACAATGAAGTTGATAAGCATTAACAACATTTTAGGTGTTCCAAACAAATTTTCTTTGCTAAGCAAAACCAAGCTCTGCAACAAATAACCACTCTCTCAAGTTGATACGTCAGCACTCTCTGAAGTCACAAAAGAGCAGGTTCTCAGGGTGATTGCAGGACTCCTTCAAGAACTTCTGGGCAGATGATAATCCATCAAGCACCCTCCTTAGACAACTAGCTAATCAAATGAGCTAACTGGTTCAGAGACTCCTGGAGATGCATTTTGGGTCAGATACCGAGCCTGATAGTATAATAAGGGCTTGAAATCAAACTACTTTTCTTTCTTCTGCCTCTTATATGCTGCAGACAGAAGGAATGCCATAATTCCAAGATCAACTCTTCTCTGGTTAGCGTGCAGCAGGCCATACATAATTATGATATCCGGCTGAAGCCTGCAATTTATGCTGAGAAAACATAAATCAACCTGGTTTCTCTAACCCACAACTGGCACTAATGGGGCCACTATAGGGTTGTGCTTTATAATCAAAACTGACTCACGCTAACAATCATATAAATTTACAGAACTCTTCTTGCTGAACTAGCAATGTTCCCTACTAATTCTCTTGGCATTTTTTATCATGCTCATCATCAGATACAGGTGGCGCACCAAATACCCAGTCAAGAACATTCAAGTATTTGGAGCGGAACACCTCTCTTTCCCGTGCATAGCAGTGCATGATGATGGCCGTCGCAATACTAAACACAACTACATCAGCTCGCTTTAGCTTTGATGCTTGAGAGCACAGTCCAGCATCTACCATGCATGTGAAAAAGCTCTCAATGGCCCGGGCTAGGCAGTATAGAGATATCTCAATCCTCCTGCTCTTCTTCTCAATTAGCAATGCCAGGCCAGTAGGAAACTGTCATAAAACAATTGCTAAATAACTGAAAGAATCCTGGTTTGATGAATGAGACAAATAATATACAGTTTTGAGGCAGCTTCTTACCGTCCCCGTTGCAACCAGTGGAATATTGCATCTCTTAAGAGTTCTGAAAAGCAGGCAAGTCCAAGCCCTGCAAGCAAAGCAAAATCCAGAAGATTTTCCTATATATCTAGCACCATCAAAAGAGTAACCATAGCACAGCATGATAGCTAACTAGACTTTCAAATTTTGATTTACTACTGCATGCCTTTCACTACCAAGTCACTAGATTTTTCAACTCGAGTAATTAACATGCCTCTAAACAATTATTCCTATTAACTCTCTTGCTGATGGTACATCACCAAACTTTGCTATAAAAACCGCCATGATGCAATATGCCAATATAGCACCAGCATGATTGTGAAAGATGATTGAAAACGGTACATCAGAAAGGTGGATTGATGAAATAGTTTTCTAAATAAAATGTATTTTCTTTGTCTAAATGGCAAATTTCATTTTGTAGGATCCATAAAATTATTGGTGGTTGGAGGTCATGCCTTTGTCTAGCATGTAATGCAAGTTTATGCTTGAGAAGGAAATGAATACCTTATCTTATTTTCTAAATCATATATTGTTGATATAGTAGTGAGTCACATAATAATGAAACATAATTCACAATGTAGTCTCAGTTAGACACACAATAAATAGCACAGGCACCTGGATACATCCCTTAGTTCTCTTCCAAAATTTCTAGCTAAACAACCAGTGCTCAAACAAACCAAGTCCACCTGAAGTACAAGAAAGCATTGCCAAATGGAATGCTGACACCAAGGACTGCAACTCCCTTAATCAATGAGGGGGGCACATGATTGAGATAAACGTGCGAAGTTCAAATCAAGCCTTTGGTGGAAGAAAGAAATTCACAAAGATATAATGGACATATATTTGTAATATTCTTTCATCAATATAGTTTCTTTTCTTACAAAAAAGGAAAAATCCATGGTGGTATTGATGACAACTGAAGTCCTCAATGTAAGAACTTGTGCTCCCCAAGGCAGAAAGACCTCATGTAACCAGAATTGAACATTTCCAGAGTTAACAAGTTGCTTAATTAAACTATTTTGTCTAGCAGGGATTTGCTATCATACATAAGAAGAAATTTACAGAGTTACTTCATTTGTAGAATCACTACACTCCATTTTAGTTCAACTAATTCTCAGATTTCTAAAGAATATGAAGAAAATTGCCTACAGGTTACTGTAACATAATCTGCTATTCTGCCGTATTGAGCAGATCGAACCAGAAGTCTGATACAATGTTAATTTTAAATATGGAACTTACAAGTTCTTGCAATGAAGCTGTCTCATTCTTTATGGAAGCAGATATAAGCTGCATATGAGACAATTTTCATAGTTGGTGTTCCAAATGTAGAGTGAAAAACTTGTCAACCAAAGATGAATTAATCAATCAAGCAACAAAATCACCCATAAATGGTATGGATTGATGTTCACTAAATAACAAACATGAAACTAGTTCCCAATCTTCAAAGCATTCCTTAAATGAAACCAAAAATACTTCTCTACATGTTTTGCGTAATCATCATTTTAATCATATAATTCCCAGATGGTTGTTTCTCATCATAAAACAGCTGAACAAGGAATAATTGTTATGTAATTAGCAAATGCAAGTCATACATATGAATAACTGGCAAGAAAATTAAGTGAAGACCCACCAAGCTGATGAACAGTATATGGAGAGAAACAGACTAGATCTTGCAGTACCCAGAAGACTTTTTCCCAGAATTGTGTATGGCCTGTAAAGTACAGGTCAGAAATACATATTTAACAAAACTGTCTACGAACAGGTAACAGTTCATGACAATAGTAAAAAGTACCATAGAAGTTTTCTATTGGAAGGACAAAAGGAAAAGAAATATTTCACTATGACAAAAGCTACCATAATAAAGAATATATAAATACCAGATATCTCTTTTTTTTTTGGGGGAGTCTACACGGATGTTATCTAGCAAGATATGATGATGAAAAGCTCTCCAAGATAAACTAGTTGCATCAGGAGTTCTATCATCTAAAAGGCACTAAAAAATGAGCTGAAGATGGAACAGCCAAGAATAAGTAGAGTGTATCACAACCGCACCCATAAATTTGTCTGTATATATGCATGCATGCATGCATGCATACATACATATATATATATATATATATATATATATATATATATATATATATATATATATATATATATATACACACACATACATATATACATATACATATATACATATAGAGAGAGAGAGAGGGAGACTAGAATTAGGTTAACCGGATTTGGATTCAGATCTGGTCAGGTCAAAATTTTATAATAAAAGTCTCACATTAATGGTTCAAGCCATTGAATATGATCTACTATCTCAAAACTGCTTGCACACAAAAAATTATATGATTTGAAGATCACTAATTTATGCATCAAGTAGTCAAAAATTGGACATCCTAAATAAAATTGAATTAGATATATTTTTTGATCACTTGATACATAGGCTTGGGATCTTCAAATCATATAATTTTTGGTATGCAAGCAGTTTTGAAGTAGTAGATCACAGCTAATAGCTTAGATCATCAATGTAGGATTCTCATTGTCCAGTTTTGACCTAACCGGATCTGAGCCCAAATCCAGTCAACTTTACTCAATTCTGCCCCATGTACATATATATATGTGTGTGTGTATGCGCGCGCGCGCGTGTGTGTGTGCATGTCACTATGTATGTATATGTATATCTGTGAGAAGCAAGAAAGCCATCCATGGGTTGTTGGGTCGAGTGGAAAGTATTAGTGGTTTCTTGCCAATATACAAGAGAAATGTATTTGCAACCACTCCCAAGCTAATTAGTAGCTGACCATGTTGAAGTACATCAATTGCACCCGAAAAAAAAAGGATGACAAGAGAACCAAACAAATAAATAGAAAATTAAAGGAATATTTTATGCGCAATCTCCATGTACAACCCATGTCGCACTTGTTAGTTCTGTTTTTAACTTAAACTCCTCTTGCTTTCTTAATGTTTCATGACCATCGAAGTCTCATCATTCTTTCTCAATAAGTCAATGAATGGTTATGAAATATGCAGATTATTTGGATGATTTAACTCATAAAACTATTCTCAAGTAGAACATAACTTCAAAAAGAGTGTGGATTTAACAATCAATGACATTTAAATGTTTACATCAAAAAAAAAAAATCTTTCAACTTCTCATTTTGAATGTTTTCACTAAAAAATAATGTACCAGAGTAGATCTATACCTTTTCAAGAGGCCCTGACGATGAACTATTAGTGCAGGAACCAAATATACTGGTAGATAAACAGGCAAGGCCCTTCTATATGCTTGTAAAAGGAAAGAAAAGAAATGCCTGACACAAGATTGATTACCATGAACAATCTGCAACAAGAAAATCATGTGTTCATTGATTAATGACAATAATAGTAATATGACAATTGCAAAGATGGGAGGTTCTTTTTAAAGATCATCACCAACAAAATTATAAATATGAGCCCAATATTTATGCATAATACTCCAAAAAACCAGTTTGAGCTACATGCTAGAAATATATACGTTAAATTAAGGAATCCACCTTAAATAGCACAAGAAAAACTATGAGAAGTGGGCAGCATTGGAACAGTCAACAAAAACATAAAAGTTGCTGAATATTATTTAACAATTTCCATATTGTTTAATCCATATTCAGCTGAAAACTAATATAAAAAATTTAATGGAATTGGATTCAGATATGAATGGATATGAAAGTGACCATCCAACAAAATTGTACAAGAGAAGCACTAACCAAAAAAGTCATGAGAAAGCCCTTTGGGTCCATTCTTTTGTGGGTAAAAAATTTACTTGGGAATCTATATTTTCCTAGGTAAATATTTTCCAGGCAACATTTAGATGGGAAAATAATTTACCCATGTTCTTTTACATATGGAAAAGTAGCTTCGAAATATATTACCCATGTTCTTTTGCATTACCACCTTTCTGGGTAAATTGCTAAATTTTATCTATATTTCTCATAATATCCTTTATGCTTTTTAGGTTTGGAGAAAGTGGACAACTGAGTTATTGGGCACTGAATGATGAAGGCATTGAAAATGAGGATAGGGCATTTTAGGAATAAAATTAAATGTCTACTTTATTGGCTAATGAGAAAATGATTTAGCCACCCCCTAGGTGAGTAAGATTTTCCCTCATTTTATGGATAAATGCTATCCATGGGAAAATAACTTACCCATCTTGAAAAGCGTGAGAATATGGGTAAGTTGGTCAATAGAAAGGTTAACCAACTTTTTCATGATATTTACCCACCGAATAACGGGCCCTTTAGAAAAAGACAACAAAGAGAAAGCCGAATTGATATTACTCTCTCTCTCTCTCACTCTCCCAAATTGATATTACTCTCTCTCTCTCTCACTCTCACACCCCCACCCTGGCCCCCTCTTTGACTTCAATTGCATCAAGGCATGGTCCACCATCAAAATCCCTAAAGATGTAAAAGAGCAAACATCTCTCTCTCTCCCTCTCCACCCCATCCTCCCCCAGGTGACACAGAGAAACAACAACACATTTAACAAGGACTCCTTTCTGTCTTACAAAATATATAAAAAACAACCAATATACAACTAACAGATATGGAATAAACGACGCTAAAAGTCCACATATAAAATATTTCTTAGTGTAAGCCCTTTTGAAAGAAAATGACATTAAAAGTTTCAAATACATACTGAACAGGGTACTTTCATATTAGGGTCTAGTTTTATGTCAACACCCAAGGACCCATAATACTTCTCAATCGCCTCTAAGTTGGTGAAAGGAATGTTACATGCAATATCCTTCACTCCCTGCAGAATAACAGCATCCTTTGCACCATGCTTATTAAGAAATGATTTGTATGATGACGGCAAACTGTCTTGCTTCAAAAGGTAAGCAGACCTGCAAAAAAGAATTAAAATTGATCTATATTATATGCCTACTATTTTATCCTTAGGTCCTAGGAAAAATGGGTAAAAATATCATGAATTAATGTAAGTGAAGTCAGAAGTTAAATAAACTTTTATCTTCAAGAGATGAAAATTCGTTACTGCCACATTCCAACCACCAATCATAAATTCAGATAACTCCAAATATTACTTATCTTATTATATCATTTTGTACAACTCTGCTGTATCATGTACAGTGTAAGTCTAACCAAGCTGACAATTATCAGTTCAGTTGCTTACAGTCAGCCCGACAGTGTTCTTTGAAGATGATAATAGATGAATGATGTAAAATTGTAATAATCAGTTGTAAAAGATGGCATAATTTTTCCCCACTTAAAAACACTAAATAAGCAAAACAGCCATCTCTAGAGTATAAATTTATAGCCAGAGAAATGTACAAACAGATAAGAGCTGAGCTAATTCACTGGTGACCCACCCACTATCTTCGGTAATGAACAATACTTGCATGTAGAGGTACCTATCAGGCAATCTGTTTCACTGAGTAGGTTAAAAAAAAAAAGGGAACCTGAAAATTAAGGAACCTGGTGGCCATAACTCATACAGCATTGCCTTCTGTATTCATATCTGGCTGGTTCACAGGAAAATTCTTATCTGTCACAGCAGTTGTACTGGTCTGCAAAATCAATGGTACTAGGCTACTAGCTAGTGCGACCTTGACAAAGCAACCTAAAAACAGGTAATGGCAATTCAGCATCTAGATATTCATTTTAGTGCCATATTTGAGTCATAAAGCATGTTGTTTTGATGTTACAATGATTTTGCAGCAAGATATTAGTTTGTATCAGTGCTCATACAATATTTATAAAAATTTGGCCCTTTTATCAATGTTTCAATAAACCGATGTATCCTGTGATATTGGCTAATACATTAACAATGTATAGGCCAAAATTTCTATTCTTTTCCTCAGTATTTTATTTTTATTAAATATTATACTCTATGCTTAAAAGGTTTCTTGATCTAGATTCAATTGTATCAACCATATTTCAACATCTCAGTCATGATATATTAGCCAAGATCTCGATAAACCTTGTTCTTTTAAAATTCTTCCAGCCTTCCATCTTGGCTGATGTAAACAGATCGCTTGCTCATTTTGGTAACAGTCACCCAGTGAAACAGCCAATATTCAGCTTTGTAAAAACTTGGGAGCATGAAATTGAAGTATGGATAAAGAAAAAGAAAGAGGTCAATTCCTTGAAGAATGTACCTACATTTCTTTTACAACTAGAATTAAGAAAAAAAAATGAGTATGTATTGAAAATGTATATGCAGAAGCAAAACAACTAAATTTCAATACGCATTATGAAATCAATGACATTAGACTTGCTAGCTGCTAGTGTAGTCAATAAAAAAGAAATAAATATAAAAATGGTTTTATGCTTTTCTACAGGTTTTCCACATTTTTATTATTTTTATGTTTGCCAGTTTTTTAGATTTTTAAGTTAATGCTTTTGATCCCTAAACATGTAGATATAGTTCATGACGTACCCACGAGCCAATTAGGTGATGCTGCTTTCATTGCATGATAAACTAATTATGACTTAAATAGCAGCCAGTACTAGTAATTGAACCTTGGTTAGTAGCCTACAATCACGGGAATTCATCAAAATGGATGCATGTTTACTACATTGTCTCTTGGTGTATTCTTTTATTTTCTCATATAAAAAAATTCATGGAATGCCTTACAGTCTGCAGATTCATGAAACCCTAGTGTGACAGCTTCCTCTTAGAATCCATTTGGTTGGGGTACGTCAAATTACGGGGTAATCTGATAATTCATGAAAATTATTTATCTGAAAAAATGACTGCAAAGAAAAATAATTTTTACTACATTTGGTTGGTAGAAAAATTACTCCAGAAAATGACACTGAAAAAAGATTATTATATTTGGTTGGAGATAATCCTATATAGGAATATGACAAAATTTACAAAAAAGCCCTTCAACATAAAATATTTTTTTTAATACTAAAATAGCACTGTCATCTCTAATTAGGTTTTATATGATGAATATAATCACATAACCCTTTGCATAATGTTATCTCTATCTTAACTTTTTTGCAAAAATTCTTTATTGAATGAATTTGGTAAGACATCGGAACAAATTCAATGAGTACATATGTAGATTTATTAAAAATATTTTATCAAGTATGGATTACCACCATTCGAAAATTTACCAAACACTAACCCCTCCATGATATTTATTTTATCTTCTCTCTCCGAAAAATAAGCATATGGCCCACCAATTTTTTTACCATCTCTCTCTTCTATTTTTCATATCGAACATGATAATCTAACATGGGATTCACTTTTCTATGCCAAATTACCCCCAACCAAATGGACCCTTAAGGTGTAAGATAATCACTAGTGTTGGGGATAAACCCCGCTCCCGCCAAAGTCTAGTTCGATGCCCTGCCTAATGCAACCAGAAGCCGTCGAAGAGCTCCTTGGACGCCCAGCAAACGGATCTTAACCGAACCCTTACAGCCGGTCGAACTGCCCAGCCGGCCGAGCTCCTTCGGGCTTCTCAGCGGTCGAACTCCTCAGCGGTCGTCCGAACTTCTAGTGACCGAGCTCATTCCGAACTTCCAGCGGCCGAGCTCCTTGGACCCCAGCAGCCGGGCTCTAGCCGAACTCAACCGCCGAGCTTCAGTCAGACCCCCGCGAGAACCAAACTCTCTCCGCGTCGTTACAGCCGGATATCTACGAGAGCCCAACTTCCCTCCAAGCTTTTCCTTCGGCCGGACTTCTTCGAGAGCCGGACTCCTCCCAGACGCCCTCCGAACGGGCCTTAGCCGAACTCCCGAAGTCAGCCGAACTACTTAGCGGCTGAGCTTCTCGAACTCCTAGCACCCGAGCTCCTTGGACTCCAAGCGGCCGGGCCTTAACAGAATTTCCCAGCGCCCGAACTCCTCGGCGGTCGTCCCTCGGCCGAACTCCCCAAGCGACCGTCCCTTCGGTCGGCCGAGCTCCTCCGAATTCCTCTACGGCCGAGCTGCTCCCAAGCCTCCTACAAGTTCGAACTCCTCCGGACGAACAACGAGACTGGACGATATGGCCGCCACTACTGGCGACGCCACTCTCTCCGTAACCAGCCCCATGCGGCCCACGACCTGCCAGTATGGCCGTCACCATCCGCCTAGTGGCGCCTTCCTCTCCGTACCGAACTCCATGCGGCCCATGACTCGTCCGTATGGCTGTCACCATCCACCTGACAACGCCCTCCTCTCCATGCCGAACTCCATGCTGCCCGACGACTATGCCAGCCACAGCCGTCACCATCAACTAAGCTCCGCCTATAAAAGGACCCCTCCAGATACTAAGGCTAAGCTCTCTGAATCTCTCGACTCTCTAAGCTCTCCTCTTCTCCCTCCAAGCTCCGAAACTCATTCCCGAGCACTCCATTACTGTTGGCCGGAAACTAACTTGACCGTCGGAGGGTCCTGCCGGAGCCACCACCCCATCGGCTCCGGACGGGACTTCGTTTTACAGGTCCCCGGCAGCGACCTCCTCGGCCTCAACTCCAGCGACCTCCGGCGACGATCAGTTTCTGCGTCAACAGATTGGCGCTAGAGGAAGGGACTGAACCTTCGAGGTTCCCTTGTTCTTAAAGGAGTGCTCGGCGACTCTTCTCTTCCCTCTCCGGAGATCTTCCTTTTCTCTTCCGAAGAGAAAATGCCTCCAGGAGAGCTTCGACTCGGCGATCGGCGTCCTGCACGCCAGGTACATCTGCTCCCGTTGCAGCCCAGGCTCCACCCGAAGCCACCGCAGATGTAGAGCAGTTCAACCTGCTGGTCAGGTTCGCGGCCCCGCCGAGATGATGCAGGCCGTGCGACAATCTCTGGCGAAGACTTTGTCAGCGAACCCGCCATGAGGACGTGAGGAACCGGCCTTGAGGAAGAGCATTTGGGCATACCGATCGCCCTTAGGAAGGAGAAACGGAGAGCAGAAGATCTCCCGCAGAAGGTTTCACCAGGAGGTCGGAATGAAGTTCGGCGCAAGTGAGGCCGAACTCCGCCTCGAAGCTCGTCAGCGGAATGAAGTTCGGCGTAAGTGAGGCCGAACTTCACCTCGAAGCTCGTCAAGCGGAATGAAGTTCGGCGCAAGTGAGGCCGAACTCCCGCTCGAGTACGCCACCAAGGAAGCCCCCTACAAAGATTTCATATAAGGTGAGACGAAGTTCGGCCGAACTCACAACCGCCCCAGGGCAAGCGATGACTCCCTCTCGAGTATGACTCCAAGGAAGCTTCGACGAAGTGGCACCGCAGATTTCCGAACGAAATGAAGTTCGGCCGTTCTCGCAGACCCCTCCGAAAACAGGCGGCCCCGAACTCCTCGAACTCGCCACCGAGGAAGCCCCAACAGAGGGGCGCGAAGAAGCCCTCCTCCCGAAAGGTTCCACGGCTGCGCCCCCCTCAACGCTCCTCGAACTCAAATTCTGACCAGCTGCCAAGACCGAAAGGACCACGGCCTCCCCAAACGTGCGCGATCGAAGCGAAGTAATGCCCCTACCATCGCGACCACGGCCACGACACTGAGGAATACATTCCAGCTCCAAGACGAGAATTGAAGAGCTCGTCAAAAAAGACGACGGGGTAAATTCCTCCGACGCCAGCCTGAAGCAGGAGAAGATCGGCCAAAGGCATACTGCCAGAAAGCAAGAAGGTCGGCCACCTCACGGCGTCATTAACATCACCCCGGGGAAGCTTGGTACATCGGCGATTCATCGTCTCCCAGCGTAAAAGCCAAGAGAAGCATGCTCCAAATTAAGGAGGCCGGCATGAGATAGACGAGGTCGCCGGGACTTGCTGGGGAACTCGGAGGAACAACGCCCCCACAACCCTGAAACGGGGATATACTGCCCGTAACTTCCCTCCGGTAAAATTCTTTCTTTCCAAATAATATTATTTCTGGATGCGAAAACTATGCAATGACAGGGAACAAGCAGTCAATAATTGCCGCGTTAGGAACAGGAGGAGAACCTCGTCCTAACGCGAGCAACAACCTCGGCTAGAGATAAGATCTCTCCCGAGCGAAGGACTCGTTCACAAAGGACGAGATGGGGGGAGAGGCTCGGACGACGGTCCGCATATGCCCCCACAGCCCATTAGGAACAGGAGGACCTCGTCCTAACGCGAGCAAGGTCGAAGGCCTCATTCACCTTAGACGAGATGGGGGGAGAGGCTCGGACGACGGTCCGCATGTGCCCCCACAGTCCCGTTAGGAACAGGAAGACCTCGTCCTAACGCGAGCAAGATCGAAGGCCTCGTTCACCTTAGACGAGACGGAGGGAGAGGCTCAGACGACGGTCTGCATGTGCCCCCACAGTTCGTTAGGAACAGGAGAAGGACCTCGTCCTAACGCGAGCAAGGTCGAAGGCCTCATTCACCCTAAACAAGATGGGGGGAGAGGCTCGGACGACGGTCCGCATGTGCCCCCACAGTCCGTTAGGAACAGGAGGAGGACCTCGTCCTAACGCGAGCAAAGGTCGAAGGCCTCGTTCACCTAGACGAGACGGGGGAGAGGCTCGGACGACGGTCCGCATGTGCCCCCACAGCCCGTTAGGAACAGGAGGAGGACCTCGTCCTAACGCAAGCAAGATCGAAGGCCTCGTTCACCCTAGACGAGACGGAGGGAGAGGCTCGGACGATGGTCCGCATGTGCCCCCACAGCCCGTTAAAAACAGGAGGACCTCGTCCTAACGCGAGCAAGGTCGAAGGCCTCGAACGACGGTCCGCATGTGCCCCCACGGCCCGTTAGGAACAGGAGGAGGACCTCGTCCTAACGCGAGCAAGGTCGAAGGCCTCGGACGACGGTCCGCATGTGCCCCCACAGCCCGTGGGAACAAAAGGGGACCTCATCCTAACAGAAGCGCCCGCATCAATCTCGACTGCAAGAGATAAGATCTCTCCCAAACAACTGTGACAACCTCGGCTGGAGAAGGCGACCGTGTCAACCTCGGCTGAAGAGCTTCAACTTCGACCTCGGCTAGAGATAGGGTCTCTTCCGAGCGACCGGACCAACCTCGGCTGGAGAGCTTCAACTTCGACCTTGGCAGAAAATAGGATTTCTTCCGACCGACCGAGACAACCTCGACTAGGGATAAGGTCCGCGACAGGCTCGACCGGAAATAAGATCGGAGACAACCCCGACTGCAGATCAGATCCCCCCGAGCATCCGTACCAGCCATGACAGGAGATGAGACCTTCCCCAAGCTTCGATCCGAACCGGCACGGAACTCAGAAGAAGACTTCGGCAGTCGTCTTTTCCGCACTCCCTTCCTTCGAGTTTCGAACTCGGGAGTGGAGGGGGCTAGTGTTGGGGATAAACCCCGCTCCCGCTGAAGTCTAGTTCGATGCCCTGCCTAATGCAACCAGAAGTCGTCGAAGAGCTCCTTGGACGCCCAGCAGACGGGTCTTAACCGAATCCTTATAGCCGGCCGAACTACCCAGCCGACCGAGCTCCTTCGGACTTCTCAGCGGCTGAACTCCTCAGCGGTCGTCCGAACTTCCAGCGGCCGAGCTCATTCCGAACTCCCAGCGGCCGAGCTACTTAGCAGCCGAGCTCCTTGGACCCCACCAGCTGGGCTCTAGCCAAACTCAACCGCCGAGCTTCAGTCAGACCCCCACGAGAACCGAACTCTCTCCGTGTCGTTACAGCCGGGCGTCTACGAGAGCCCAACTTCCCTCCAAGCTTTTCCTTCGGCCGGACTTCTTTGAGAACCGGACTCCTCCCAGACGCCCTTCGGACGGGCCTTAGCCGAACTCTCGAAGTCAGCCGAACTACTTAGCGGCCGAGCTTCTCGAACTCCTAGCACCCGAGCTCTTTGGACTCCAAGCGACCGGGCCTTAACAGAATTTCCCAGCCCCGAACTCCTCGGCGGTCGTCCCTCGGCCGAACTCCCCAAGCAGCCGTCCCTTTGGTCGGCCGAGCTCCTCCAAATTCCTCTATGGCCGAGCTGCTCCCAAGCCTCCTACAAGTCCGAACTCCTCCGAACGAACAACGAGACTGGACGATATGGCCGCCACTACTGGCGGCGCCACTCTCTTCGTAACCAGCCCCATGCGGCCCACGATCTGCCAGTATGGCCGTCACCATCCGCCTGGTGGCGCCTTCCTCTCCGTACCGAACTCCATGCGGCCCATGACTCGCCCGTATGGTTGTCACCATCCACCTAACAACACCCTTCTCTCCATGCCGAACTCCATGCGGCGGTATGGCCATCACCATCAACTAAGCTCCGCCTATAAAGGACCCTCCAGATACGCTAACTCTAATCTCTCTGATCTCTAAGCTCTCCTCTTCTCCTCCAAGCTCCGGAATTCATTCCCGAGCACTCCATTCCTGTTGGCCAGAGCTGACTTGATCGTCGGAGGGTCCTGCCGGAGCCACCCCCCATCGGCTCCGGACGGGACTTCGTTTTGCAGGTCCCGACGGCGACCTCCTCGGCCTCGACTCCAGCGACCTCCGGCGACGACCAGTTTCTGCGTCAACAACTAGAATTGCCAACCAAGAATGTTGCTTACATTCCAGCATTCGATTGTTTACTTATAAAGTATGTTTTCTTTTTTAAAACATTTAGACAAAATGCAAAATCTAGTGATAATGTCAATTTGTTTCCTAACTTCGAGGCACATTTGTGCTAGTCACTACAACTTCCTATTTGCTTATCCAAAGCAATCCACCCTATAAATGGCATTAGAATTCAATTGGATACAAAAAGTGATGAGTAAAATAAGTTTCACAAGTGACATGTGAGATTGTTACTTTGGAGTACCCTTTTTGAACTTCAATTTTGTTCAAGGCCTATGTTTGTTTCTGATCCTAAACTCTTCGCTTGGTAAACAAGGTTGACTACATGAAAGTTCTAATAGATTTTTCAACATATTTTGCTAAATGGATCTCAAAAAACTGACAATTTGAACCCTTTTCATTCAATTCTAATGTTATTATCCTATATCCAACTTTTGAGATCAAGCTAGGGAAACTACCAATGTTATGGCCATTAAATAAAAGTTAAAGTCAGGTAAAATTTAGCACCAACTTCGATCATCTCTAACCAAGATTGAAGTTATAACAATCATAATCAATTTGTTTTGTGACGGGGGCATTGCGACATCTGAAAATTTGATCCACAGATTAACTCATATCAAATCTGTAAAACCAATACCAATAGAGATCTAACTGGAAGAATGATGGATTAGAGCCTCCAGTTTTTCAGAAAGCAAGTGTAAAAACAACCGGTAATTTGAGATCAACAATACTGGAAGCAATCTTATTCTATACATTTAGTATATAACAACTAATTAAATAAACAGGGAAGCATTTTACAATACTACAAGTTTTATGAACATTAAATCAGCATCACAACTAAGAAGAGACACAGAGTCACCAAGGGAAATCTGCAGCAAATAATTTATAGTTTCAACTGAAAAGTTAGTGGTCTCTAGTCTGCATATAAAGAAGATTCCTTCAAGTAGGTGTTCAATCAAAATGTTATCAATCCATGAAACCACTTGGCTACCATACAAAGCAATTTGAATAAAAAGATTTCTGCTTCCAACTACATTTATGTTGCTCAGGTTACATTCAGCAACTCAACTAAGCCTTAATCCCGAACTAGCTGAAGTTACACTCAGCACATTATTATAATTATTTTACTGCTTCTGTTTATTGCCTCCATGGAACATGAATAACAGTTAACTTTTTACAGGGTACCTGAATTCACATATATCTCGTTATTCCATCATTTCATAATAAGTCAATTTTAATTAGATATCTTTTACTATGGAATGAAGAGATCTGCAACTTAAACCCAGTTGTTATACCACATATATAGCAATATTATCTTTTGGAACAAATTGATCAAAATATAAAATATTTTATGCTCAGGTAAGATGTTGAATGAAAATGAGATGTCCGAAGCATACAATATTTGTGAAGAGGACAGGCACATAAGGAATATATCACCATACGACCAAGCCAATGGTTTACAAACATTTCCAAATCGTTTGCTCTTTATCCCACAGCGAGATGCTAGTACAGAAGCACGCATAAGAATGTATGTAGCCAAGCTAGCATGCTGTGTATTTGGTCCTGTCAAGAGCATTGATGGACCAGCAAATAATCCTGCTACCAGTGCCCTCCAGCCTGCAGTGCTGAAGCGAAATAAGATAAACCATCATATCACTGTTGCAGAATTAGATTTGGAAAAAAGAAAAAAAAAAGGCATACACACACACAAAGTTAAGTCTGCACAATCATTATTGAAATTTATGTTACAAAACACTTAGCAAACCAAACATGTTAAGGAAGCAACAGTACCAGGATATTAACACAACATCAACTAACCTTTATGAGTTTGATATATCTGGAGCAAACTAAAATACATCAATGGCACATTAAAGAGTTTCAAGTTGTTTATTTTGTTATAGGAGCATGTTGGCATTGATCCACTTCAAGATCATGAGAATTAAATTGGTATGTCTATTCTCTATTTATCAACACAAAGTGATTATTACTTGCATAAAACAGAACTCATTAAAAATGATGTTCTTGATGGTGCATTTGAATGACAAATTTCTGTGGAATAAGAATAATTGGAAGGCTCTTAGACTAAAAACTTTAATATTCTACGAATATGGGAACATGAATAGCCTGCAAATAATGATAATTGTGGGTGCCACACACATATAGTCTTCAAATTAAAGCATGCCAAAATTCTGGGTCATATTTCAGAGCCTCTACATAGCAATATCACATTTTTTTTTTTTATTTATAATTTCAAGAACAGCTGCAGAAAATATATTCTTGAGAAAACACTTAATTTCATCCATGACATGGTAAAATCCAAACGAACCCATCTAATATCAATGAAAATGTATAAGAAGGATTTGTGAAGAAAAAAGAGGATATATCAAAAACTTCCAGATAAATTACGTATTGGTAAGACATCGTTCGAATAATTAAGGTTATTTAAAAGAATGTTCAAGTTTTTTGTAGAATTTATTACCATCAATAGTAACAGTGAATTTTAACTGTCAATCACTAATTTAAATTTGGAGTACTTCACCAATTATTCTTTTTGACTCTGCAGTTATTAATACTTCTCACAACTTAATCTGCTTATTCAAAACCTTTGACATGTCTCTACCAAGTCCTCACCGTACAAGACATATTGAAGCCCTGTCCTTAATGACCACCAGTCATTGTTGCATGTGCTCATACTATTTCAGTTTTTCCTGCTCCACTTCTGAATTGGTGCAACTGTTACGTATGCACTAGCATACTCATTCCTCACTTTCCTCCCTAAATTGTCACATATCAACAAAATAATGCCCACCTCTAACACACATATCTTACTTTGACTCTCTTTATTACTAGCAAAAATGGTGTAAGAAAAACTTTAGGCAGTCTCTAAATTTGCAATATATGCGAAAGAAAAATGGATTAAAGCACCAATCATATCACGTGTATTGCCTATGTTAGCAAAATCATGAGTAGATAGGGGCTACCATAATAAGTACCATGAAAACTGACTAGCGTGCCCTCATACCGTAATACTTCAAACCATGGAATGCCATACCACATGGTATCGGGCATACTGTACCATACCGGTCTCATACCGATAAGTCATTTCAGAGCATACCAACGCTAGTATATGATATCGAACTACGTACCAAAATTACAGCAGGATTTTATCAGTACAGGGTCCGGTACCGAGATGGTGAACCTTCCTTCAAACTAAAATTCACCGAACGGTCCTGAACCGCCTAGTTCGGGGTGTGCCAAACTATATTGGAGGCCAACCAAGACGGTTTTGGTGTGAAAAATGGAACACCAATAAAGAAGAAGAAAAGAAAGCGAAAGAGAGAGAGAGAGGGAAGAGGTAAGGAAAGGGAAAGGCTCGAGAAGCCACCGGAGACTTGCCAAGGCTACCGAAGGACCGCCAAGGCCTCCGGAGCTCCATCCTCCTCCATAGAGAGAAAAGTAGAGAGAGACCAAGAGAGAGGGGGAGGAAAAGAGAGGAATGAAAGGATCGGGAGAGGGGGGAGAATGGCGATGGCCGTCGACGGGCTTAGTGAAAACGGCAACAGGGCTAGCGGTTCACTATGGATCGTGATTAAAAAAAAAAAGAGATCAAAACAGGCGGGGTTGCCCCTATTTCGATCCAACGGAGGGCAAGGAAGAAGATCCCACCCTTCGAGGCCTCTGCATCCCTCCAGCGGTCACCGCCGGCCTCCCCCCCTCTCTCTCTCTCAATATGGAGTTCCTTGCTCCTCCAGTCATTTGAGGGTATCTGCAGCCCTCCAGCAGCCACCATCGGCATCTCCGCCATCTCCCTCTCCTTCCCTCCCTCCCCCTCTATCTCTCTCTCTCTCTCTCTTCCTCACTCTGATTCTCCCTCACCCCGCTTTCTTTGCCATGTCGATTTGGGTCGATATGGAATGGTATGGGGGCACAGAACCACACTACCGGCCGACTAGCCCGGGTTTGGTTCCAACATGGCGAACCTTGCTTCAAACCTTGGATCAAAGTATATGTTGTAGCCATGCCAATTACAAGTTGGGATGGTATAATACGCTATCATGCCTTGTTGTGCTAGTCATGTGCCTAACCACCTATCCAGACACCAAGGCTAAAAACGAGAACAAAAATGAGGCTTGTTGGTACCACCTTATGCTCTGTCAGCACCTTTACAAGAAGAATTTTAATTTATAGTTGTACTCTATAGCTAATCTCATCATGATAGGATAGATCTAGGCCATTTGTTGTTCATGCGTTGGTTAATAATACTAAATAGGAGACATGAATTAGACTCTCTTCTCTTCATGGAAAATCCTTGTACACAACAGTGATACAAATGACAAGATATCATAAACTCTTGACATGCTAGAGAGAAGTTAGAGGCCATCTATTACATGAAAGCAAATTCATTAGCATAGGCAGACATTTGCATGAGACTATGAGGTGCCTCAATATATCCACTTTATTGTAGCTCAACTGGATGATCAAGCCCACAGTTTGAAAGGAATGTATTATGAATGTCATAGATCTAGAGATTTCCCTATGACTTGGGTCAATTTTAGATCTTAGAGGTTCTATAAATGTAGTTTCAATTTTTTACGTTACTTAAGCAGAGTATTGCTTAAGTGTTTAATTGATGGACAGTTTGGATTAGACCTTATTGTGTCTTCATATATTTATTTACCCCATAATTTATTCCAATCAACCATTAACTCAACCACAAGGTCGCCCATCTCTACCAAGGTTCCATATGAATGCAGTGATGCATAATGTATCCTTCCTTTTCTAGATACAACTGTAGGATGCTAGGCTTAAATAAGGGGAGCATGTGAGGTTCCATGCAGGCATGTATTTAGTCCCACGTTGGTTATACACTGGATAGATCTTGGATAGTTATACCGCATAAAAAAAACTCAAATAACACCTTTCAGCTAGCTTTTTTAGATAAGATCTTGGATTGTACAAATGGTACCAAAGTAGACCCAGCTCATGGTCTATATGGACTAATGGGCCCATTTGGATTGACCATGAGTTGATCGTGGTATTTGTGATTGGGTTTATGGTACTTACAAGTGGATTTGAACTCTTAGCCTAGCAAGAATGTCAGGGTTAAATAGAGGGAGCATGTGAAGACCTATGTGAGCTTGTTTAATCCCACATCAACTATATACTAGGCAAATCTTGGGTACTAATCCAGGGCCAGGGAATTTAAATAGTGCCCACCTGGCTAGCCTTTTGGGTGAGATCTTCGGTTGTCACACAAATATGACAGAAAAAGAATAGTACAGGAAAGAAAAGGAAAAGAAGAAGAAAAAGGGACGGGCGAGCCATTTGTATCAAAGAAGGTAGGTGAACTCCTTTCTCTTATCTAAACCTTCCCTGCTTATTAGTTTGTAGCCGCTGATTAAAAGTGAGACACCAAAGCCATAAGATCTCATCTAAGTCTATTACAATTCAAGCATGGATGAAGTCTTTCTTCTTTCTCCACCTTTTTCTTGCCTTCTCCTCAAATTCAATTGCTTAAGTTTGATACTAAGCACACCTAACTATGTCCAGAAGGAAGTTGAATTCATTGTCCTGAAATTTTTAGCGAATAACAACATAGATTCAGAAAATCCAATCTGGCATATATTCTCATACCTAGTTTTTCCATGATATGTCTGACCGAGAACAAGAACACATAACACTCCTGATACAAATAAGCTTATCTTCATTCTACCTCTCTAGATAATGAGAGAGAGAGAGAGAGAGAGAGAGAATAAACCACATCAATGAACAGTGGAAGCATATTTCCTAACAAATGCATTAAAAATTGTCATGGTAAAATTATATATCAAATGTTTAATGGAATTATAGCAATCTTATAAGGACCTTTTCTTCCTTGATCAGTCGCATCAGTCATGCATGCGCAGCATTATTTATGTACAAGATTATGACAAAAGAGGAGCCAGCAACCATATACTATAATACAGAATTATATAGTTAACTTCATAATTGGGTAATTTTCATACCATACGCCACAAGTTCTACCAAAATTATCAAAATCCTTTACCATGGGACGGCAAAGCAATTCTTGGTCAAACAAACATGGACTGGCAAATTCCTTGATCAGAAATAAGTACAACCAATCACAGAATTAGACGGGTGCAAAACAGAAACAATTGGAAAGAAAATCGAATTAAGTCTAGCACTCACCTCTTATTGCCCCGAATAGCAGCAATACATTCATCAACTGAAACAAAAGTTCCGGCAAACGTACCAAGAAACAATCCATATCTTAACGTCTCCTTCACCGCCTCCACCACCGCCTCCTCATTCGTAATCGCACGCATCTTTCTAAAACCAATAAGTCAGCATTAGAGAGAAAAAGCCACTAGATATTAGAAAACAGAAACCCTAATCGGCCGGACCTGGCAGAAGATCCCGCGGATCTGCGGCTCCGCAGCCGGACGAGGATCGAGAAGAGGGCAAGGCCCCCCTTGAGGCCGGCCCCAATGACGAAACCCTTGCCGGTGGCCTCGACGCAGCGCCGGAATCTCCTCCACTCTTCCTCCGTTCTCGAAATGCGAACTGGACGAGCAGGACGGGGGGCAGCCGGAGGGCCCCGGATCCGGCATCTCGGCCGGGCGGAATCCGGCGAAGTCTCGCCGGAAACCACCGGGTCCTCTAGCGAGGGGCTGGCTGGGCGGTCGCTGCCTCCGTCGTCGGAAGGCGGAGACATTGGAGAAGACGAAGGAGAATTAAGCACGCCAACCGGACGAAGAATGAGAGAGAGAAAGAGAGAGAGGTGGGTTGGAACGGACGTTCGACTTCAAACGCATTTGAAACTGGAGTAGGGTGTTTTTTTTTCTTTTCTTTTTTAGGCTGATCGAGGGTTGTCATATTAGAAACGGCTTAAAGGACATGTCCGTCTTACACGTCTACGAGTGTCCGACAAGAAATTCGGTGGGGGCATACAAGTTTCAGTGCAAGAAAACGGGTTCTCTAAATTTTATGAATTTATCGAATTAATTTTATGAATTTACCAAATGAAATAAATCGGATGACTTAAAAACTATAAAAAATGACTTAAAAACTATATATATATATATATATATGTGTGTGTGTGTAAAAATACTGAAATACAAATAGCAAGAATTGATAATAAAGAATATGAACCACCGTAATAAAATATAGCACTGTTATTAGCAATATATAAAGATTTTTTTAAAATTTATAAATAATGAAAAAAATCTTTGTTAGTGTTAATGTAGAACAATTTACAAAATCATCGTATCAAAGAGCACTGTGAAAATAGCTTGAGATCTTTCTTAATTATTTGGAAGATATTGCTACTATTTGTGGTGGTGCTTAGGGTGAAGTCACCGGAGAGGGTCAAGGGTTTCTGGTTCACACAACGTATTCAGGATTATAAGCTAGTTTAAGGCCTCGCTTGGGCCATCACCGTGAGCCCACAAGTCCCACCATGAGATGACTTGAAGATGAATAATAGCTTGAAGATATCATACCTAGTGGAATCCTGACGTTTAAGTTGTAACTCATAGCTATATATTTCTTAACTCATTAGCAATAAATTATGCAAATAGTTTGTTATACCCCATCAGATCTGCATCAACGAGGTGATTGTCATGTGCATAGGATGTAAGAAATTTCGACAACTTGGATAGCATTGAAAAAGGAAATGTTCCTTCCATCTCCCTCAAGCAATCCCTTTGCCATAAAGAAATGTTGGCATATTAGGTAAGTTAGTTGATTTCTTCTTGAGAGGTCGTAGGACACCGACACCTAGCAAGCATTCGTCTGTTACATTGCAAAGGGTGTCATAACTGGCATAAACATTACACGATTAGAATTTTTATAGACGTGTTGCTAGCTGGACTTCTTCCAGGTTCGTTAGAGCATGCAAAATGGTTCCAAGACTTGCCAGATTATACTAGTTTCCTGCTTTATTACTTGTTCCCCAAGTACTAATGCTGTTCCACTGTTTTATTCAATTCTTAATTAATAGTTTGTGATGTATCAACAATTGTGCTTGTTTTATATAATATTTATTTGATATTTTATATCAAACCAACCTCAAGTTGTTAAATGCAACGAAATCAAGCGCTCAAAAGGCAGTTTCAAGTTGTGAAAAATCCTTAAATCAACGGTAATTCCGTAAAAAGTCTCTCAATATTAGGCCATCAAAGAGGAATATATTCCTTACGTCTCCAAAAATATTTTTATCATGCTAATAAAGTATTTTTGGCTATTCATAATCTTTAATTTCACCTGCAATCGCAAGTTTGTATCAGGTTCCGTTGCATATTGGTCTTCTTAGCAGTCCTTGCAAGGAAGAAGATATTGCTGATGATGGCCGACCTTCACAGAATCATATATATATATATATATATAGAGAGAGAGAGAGAGAGAGATGCAAGTTGGAAATTATTCAAAAAAATAATTTTTTTTTAGCTCCAATGGTATTTTCTCTACCCTCGGTGCTCTACGCCAAGTTGCCGACATCCCTATATTGTAACTCTCAAAGGCTCTCCCCACATTAGTCCAGCTTGTATTTAAACGTGGTCGATGGCACCATCTCATTACGTTAATCTTTTCTTCCATTGAGGCATTCGCAATCGTCTAACCAAAAACCCGGATGAGATCTCCTGTCCCAAATGTCAAGCCATCCATAGGGTGCTTGGTGCAGACTGCAGAGGGCGAA
Source organism: Cocos nucifera (assembly GCA_006176705.1). Classification (NCBI taxonomy): domain Eukaryota; kingdom Viridiplantae; phylum Streptophyta; class Magnoliopsida; order Arecales; family Arecaceae; genus Cocos; species Cocos nucifera. The sequence continues at coordinate 365,373 of QRFJ01000734.1, read as the reverse complement.
TATTACTAGCATTTATTTTATATTCCAAAGACCCGACTCACATAATGCCACATTGAACAATTGTTTCATTTCTGCCCCATGCTTTTGTTCCTATTAGCAATGCTCTTCAGAGAGAGATAGAGAGAATCGTTGTGCCGCGACTCGTGCGAAATAGAGTTTATTCTCCACCATATTGTACCTCCCGAGGTTACGGGAGTCAGCCAGAGTTTGATACAGAATAAAAGCCATCAATGCCGCGATCTAAAAGCAATTGGCATTGATGGAGAACATAACCTTCACACCCATGGGATCATTGCGGTTTTTCCTTTTCCATCGCATCAATAAGCTCAATGCAGAGCCTCCCAGACGTAAAGCTAAACTTCGAATTCAATTGAGCGAATGACGCCCAACCAACTCATTAAATCCCGCAACTAATTTTGCTGGATTTACCATGAATCTTACTTTGATGGGGCAGTGTCACATTTTTTTGGCTATCAATTTTGGAGCATAGATGGACATATTTATCTTAGGAAATGCTTCATCACTGCTGGTGACAGCTAGCAGCTGCAAATGGCCGCACATGGTACGGAGACGGAAACAATTATCTTGGACAAAAATGAGTGCTAGTGTTAGCTGCGCTGGGAACCTATTATTGCTTTTGGCTACATTTCTTTTTTTTCCCGTTGCGCCGTTCTATTTCTCAGGGTACTCTGATTCGGAGGACATAACCATAGCCCTAAGGCAAGCGAATGAATCTTCGACCTCTTTTTTATATTAATATAAATTTTAAAATTATTTATTTAATTAATATAGGTTTTAATTTAATTATTAAAATAATGTAAAAGCTAAAAGAGTCATTTGGGATGGTGATTTTACATCCAAAAAATGTCATTCATAATAACATTTTTTAGATCCGGTCACCGTCCAATCAGCTCTACGTGGAACAGCAAAAAAAGAAAAAATAAAAGAAAAAAGAAATGCTATTATGAATGGCGCTTTTACAAATGCCATTCTAAATTATATTTTTAAATGCATTCTCTTTTTTTTGCATTTTTCTTTTACACTTTTTTTAGTGTGTCATTTGTGCCATTTTTGCTTTGGCATGCCATTTGGTCAAATTAAATTTCTATCTACAAAATTAACGATATTTATCATTTATAATAATTTTTTTTATATTTGATTCATATGTACATATTTTCGATAATGACCTAATTTTGAACTTCTGATATGCTTTTCATATTCTCACAGATGTCTCAAAAGAGAGACCCAATGATCATAAAAGATACCGATTGGTACGACATTCGGTGTAATATGGATCCTGATGCTCGGTATTATATGGTACGAGATAGTACGATATGGATATCATATGGTATGATACAAGAGGATATGATATGGTTCGATATGGAAGTGGTACTATTACTCTAAAAATTGATTTTAATGATTACAAAATATTTTATGTAATTGCTAATGATTTTGATTTGAAAAAAATTATTATATTTTAGAGGCAAAATTATAATTTTATTAATTTTTGATTCAAAAGCCTCAAGAGCAAGAATAGAAGATTTATAATCTATTGAAGATAATTTTATATTTTTTAGATTTATATTTTAAGAGAAAATTAATTTTTAAGAAAAGGGTCTCCTATGTCGACCCCTATCAAAAGGGGTTGAATGGCATGGCTTTTTTTGGCTGGCACACTAAAAGGGTCGACCCCTAGATCGATCTCTGCTGTTCCAAAGGAACAGAAATTTTTTGGCTCTATCACAGAGGTCGACCTAGGGGTCAACCCCTGCACAGGTCAACCCCTACGATGGAAAAAGTCCGCATCAATTATTTTTCAGTCCTTTTTAGCTGTATTTAATGCTCCAAAATGAATTTTCAACGGCTACAAATTGGATCTATTTTTCTCTAGCCATCATAGAGGATACAATTGTTCTAGCTTGGGATAGCTAGAATTAGAAGTTTTCAACGTTGTATTCAATTTGAATATATTTAGTGGATTTAAATTTTTAAGTAGGAGCTTGGGAAGTAGATGTAGGTGCAAGGTTGGCACCGAACCACTATAAATCTTGTTTGTTAATAGTGTGCTTCCCCTCTTTCTATCTTTATATTGTTATATTCTTGCTCTCTTGATACTCACTTATTCTCTATACTTAAAATACCTATCACATATTACTTGCATATCATCACATAATCTTTGTAACTCTAAATTAACTTTAAAATTCTAAAAATCTAATTCACCCTCCCTTTTGAATTGCATAGCTGGACAATAGGTATGATATGGTACGGTCTGATATGGGTATCATATGCTATGATACGGAAGGATACGATACGATCCGATATGAAAGTGGTACGATACGATATAGAATAGTATGATAAGGTACGGTAAGCCATATAATAATTTCAAGATCTGTATCTATATCCACAAACCATAACATCATAACACTTTAAAATAAAAAAACCAAATATATAAAATAATCTCTGATCTGGATGCCAAGTTTATAAAAATGAATCACCTTGTTTATAAAAATGAATCACATAATACAAAAAAAAATTAGATAGTATAAGCCCAAAAAAATACTAAGTCCCACAAGGACGTCGTGGTGCTCGTAGTCGCTTGGACCTTCTCAGGAAGGTCCTCAACGGTCGCTCTTCTTGCTATATCATCTGTGATGGGGCCTTCCTACATCAGTAGACGTCTCCTGATCATGCGTATGAGGAATATCGGGTGCTGCCGGAATATTTGCGAACTAAGTGACCTCCTCACCTGGATCCAGAAATGTGTCTGTAACAAAAGAATCATACTGATGCCAACTAGAATCCGATGCTGTCATCTGGGGTATATAGGAAGATGAAGGCCCTAGCATCTATGGATCAAAAGATGGTGGCATATATGCAACATGCGGCGATGACATCTGTAGAACATATGGTGATGGCATATGCGGAATATGTGGTGATGGTGTATATCTCATATTTGATGCATCGGATGCTCCATGTCAAGGTGCACCACTATCTGGGTCATAACCAATCACCATCAATATCTCCGCACATGATCTCTCCATCTCCCGTAGAATCTGGATCCGCTCGTCCTCATCGGTCATAGCTAGGACACGATGAGTGTCCAACATAAGACCCGACATCTGATCAGTCTACATAATATAAAAAAATTAGCAATACATTATAGAATATATAATAGGTATAAAATGAAATATGATATTAAATAAAATATATAATGCATAATTTTAATGGACTTACTAACATCCGCATAGTCGAACTCTCACCCTCATATCCTAAAACTGCATACTGAGGCTGCCCAATGGCTCATACTATAATACTAAGAAACCAAGCTATGTAGTCCTCGGTATATGGACGGCCTTCCACTATATCATCACCATGAACTGTATGATCTCATCGTGCATTCCAAATGGTGATGTACTCTGCAAGTCTGATACGCTAGTCAATATAAGCTTTCCCTCATCGATCGATTCGATGAAGTCGCTGGCTGGTATCAAAATGCTCTGAGATGCCCTGAATGTGGCCAAACTACCGCAACATATGATTTGGAAGGTGTCACTCTACCACATCAAAACAAATAAGTGGCACCCTAGTAGTCCATATATCATGAGAAGCCGTACAATACTGTGGTAATATAGCCATAATCTCATTGGTATATGGCTCCCATAAAAACTGAGAGGTTTTAAAAAAAAAGGATTAGTGAGTTCATCTTGTAGTAAATTATGAATAATATGAATACAAACAAGCTAAAAAAATTACCCATCTACATGCATCAGTATCAGCCAATATATTTAGCTAGCACCTATAAACCCGTGCCACTTTCATCGACACGTGGTGAACGTTGAATGCAATGTTCCATCTGCACAACTGTTTATTCATATTAGATTTTTAGTGGAATAAAATCAGTACTGTATGTTAAATAATGGAACCAATAATTTTATACTTATATCCCCAAGATGCGTCCAGCCGAAATGGAACATCGGGATCTTGATGCACTTGTGGCATCTCAAGAAACTGTGTCCGCAATGGGCTGATAGTCGGCATCCTCTCCCATGCCCAAATCTGCTAATTCAAATAAAATTAGCAATGATATCTCTTATAAGAGCTATAATAGAATATTGAAAATTAAAATTATATACCATATACCTACAATAATACAAGATAACCATCAATCTCAGTCTGATCATGATACGAACTATGGCACATAGCTCTGTACAAATAAGCTAATACTGCACTACCCCAATTAAGTCTGCGTGCAAAATCTAAATCCTCTAATAGTGGTAAAAACATCAACTTCACCTTGTTAGATGAAGTATCGGGCAAAAGAGAATCTCCTAGCAATCGAAGTATCTGACCCCTAACATACTATCGCATCATCTCCTCTGGTGCATCATCTTCAATATGAAAATGTCGATAGCAATCATCCAAACACTCCATCCTCAGTCGTGAATGATCGAAAAAATGGACATCTGGCTCAAATCCTAGTAGCCGACCACATATAGCCCGCCACTCTAGAATGGCAAACTATGGATCGGATTCTATAACTACATCACCATCAACTGAAAGTTTGGTGAGCATACTGACATCTTGTAATGTGATCATCGCCTCACCAAATAAAAGATGGAATGTATGTGTCTCTGGACGCTATCGCTCAAGTAATGAAGTAATCAGACCAACATCCATTTATATCCTCCTAATCTGATATACTCCATAAAATCCTAGATATCGTAAATAGTCCATAACTCTATCTGGGATATCCTCCATCCTTCATAAATCCGCATTTGCTCGACGTAAGTGGAGATGTCTGGGCTCCTACAATATGATAAGATAATAAGATCACGTATATGATTTTAACAAGAATTTATTAAAATAAAAGTAGAAATAGAATGCTTACAGTGCCATCTAATATAGCTTATAATCGATGTGTCTCCTGCAATATAAGAACACTACAGTCTCATGGGCCCGGATGCCATGGATCGTAAGCCATAATACAATAACATGATATTTACAATTGCATATGCTACGGGATAAATCCCATTTTCTGCATCAACTCCTATAGCAATTAGCATCTTATCTTTAAACTTTCCATACATGTGTGTACCATCAATACTGATCACAGGACGACAATGCCTAAAACCCTGAATGGATGGTTGGAAAGCCCAAAAAATATAATTTAAAATTCGTACATTGAAATTTTCTATTGGTACAAAATCCCATGAAATAATAGTATCGGGGTTTGTATTTTTGAGTGCAACCATATAATAGAGTAATTTTGCATAAGATGGCTCCCATTCTCCATAAATATCAATCAATGCTTTCTATTTTCCTAACCATGCTTTTCTATATGACACTGTGTATTGAAACTGCTCGTTAACGGCTGCTATAATAGCTTTAACTTTAACACCTAGATCTTTCTCAATAATATACCAGATTAGTGTGCCAATCATCCTTCCACTAACATGTTTGTGGTCTTGACTCAACCCCCTAAACAAGCAAGTGTATGAACCATTGTATCTGGTGATCTGAAAATATCCATGCTTTTTCAACAATGCAGCATGAAGCCTCCATTTACATTCTTATTCATTATCTGGTGATGCACATCGAATGGATCACAACTTCGAATGTGATTGAACTACATTGTATGTCCGATACTTCTGAATATGATAAAGATCAACATCTCTTTTTAGATCATCTTTACTCTGAAAAATTAAATCTTAAGAAAATTCAGTCATCGAAGAGTTCCAAAACTGATAGTCAAAGGACAATCTTCGACCAGTACTAACAGAACCACTATGATCTAAATTTAAGTCGCTAAAAAATTATGGGGGTTCATGCATCCTAGGTTCAGGTTCACCTATATTAATATCGGGCTGATCATCCTGATCACCATCTTCATCTTCATCATTGTTACTATCTTCATCATGCCATTCTTCTTCAGCCTCATTCTCATCTGACTCAAGACCTCGATTATCAGAATTTATTCCAGTACGGATCCAATCATTATCTCCCATCTAAGTGTCATATCCCGCACTTACTGCTACTTCCACCATAGAAAAAATCACTAAAGAAGAAGTCGTCGTAGGATAAGTTACCATAGAAGAAGTCACCATAGGACTTTGAATATTTGGATAATTAGGGCCAACGGTATTATAATATTCTGCAAACATGGCTTCAGCACTAATGGTTCACACCATAGGACTCAAGAAAGGTGAGGAAGGTCCAGGAGTATTATCCTCTTAGGTTAAAAGCCCACTAAAGTATCCAAATCTCGGTATCATCATTTGAGTAATATTTTTATTTGAGGGTATATCTTCTTTTTCAATATATCGGCATTCTAGATATTTCAGAAAAATGCTAACATTTTTTGGATATCTTCATCGTCATCAATTGAAACTAAGATATATTTGCTCTGCATTAACTATCCCGATAAATTAGGTGATCTCCACCTTAGATTGATTTCATATTTTTTCCTATCTATAGGAATATTACTATATAAATGGTCCAATAATTCTTGACGTGATAATGATGAAGACAACCTAACCATCCGACTCGTAGGCTGATTGTACTGTACGCCATCTTCATCATTTTTTATTACGTCATCATAATATAATAGTAGACGAACCCGAGCACTAACCATTTTCCTAGTCAATTCTACGACAATATCAAAATCAAAATATAAGATAATAATAATTATTTTAATAAAATAATTTATATAATAAATGCATCCTATCACCAACTATTAGATAAAGTTAGATCCTATCCCATTCAGAAATTGCATTAATTCTATAGGTAATTACAGTAATTAAACGATATGCAATATGGATCGAGAAAAATTTCAGCAGTATTTTTTCTTAGTTCTCCCCACATGGAAGGAGAATGAAAGAAAAATGTTATCCAAAATTTCTCTCGATCCATATTGTATATCGTTTGATTACTGTAATTATACCTATAGAATTAATTATAATTTTCAAACTGTCCAAAATGGACAATCAATTAATCAATGTAAATAATTTAGCCAAATTATGTATATTTAATCAAAAGATGGGCCTATGGTTCTATGCAATGCAATATATTTAAAATCAAAAGATATATCTTAGGAATGTACCGGGCACTATCCCTAACCGTGCCCGATCTAAAAATTATTTTCAGACATTGACTCAGGCTTAGGCCTGATGACTTTAGAAAAAGTCAAGCATGGACTCATTTCTAAGAACGTAGCAAACATAAAAATGGGCCGCACACTATTCCTAACTAAATCCACTACAAATATTCTTTAAAATATATTTAAGATTATTTATTTATTTAACATATATTAACATAAAAATATTAAAGATAAATAAATTAATTAATTAACTAATTATCTAATTAATTTATTTATTTAAAAAAAAGAAAAAAAGAGGGAGGGTCGGTGGGGGGGGGAAGGGGTGGGGATGGTGGTGGTGGGCTAAGGGCCGATGATGGTGGTGAAGGGGAGGAGATGGGGGTGGTGGTGGCCGATAGTAATGATGGGGTAAGGGCCGATGGTGGGGGTTGTGGGGCGGCCATCGGAAGGAAAGACGGCCGCGGGCATTGGTGAAGGGGGCGGGGGCGGAGGAGGGCCACAAGGAGTGGGGCAGCCAAATGAGGGGGGAGGGGGAAAAAGGGGAGATCGACTAAGGATGGTGGGGGGGGAGGGGTGGGGGGAGGTGGTGGGGTAAGGACTGGATAAGGACCGATGGTGGTGGGGGGAGAGAGGTGGGGGGTGGAGGGTGTGGGGCGGCCGCCGGAAGGAAAGACGACCGTGGGCATTAGTGGGAGGGTGGGGCGGGAGCGGAGGAGGGCAGCAAAGGATGGGGCAACCAAATGGGGAGGAGAGGGAGGGAAAAAAAGAGGGAGATCGGCGGACACCTGAGGCAGCGAAGGAAGGGCGTCGGATGGAAGAGAAAGGGTAGCGACGGCGCCGAAGAGCGGAGATTGGCGAAGAGGAGGTTTCGACGGAGAAAAAATCACGAAAAAGTTGGAAAAAAATATATATATGATATTCTAAAAATACCATTTAAAATATCATTTTTAAAGTCACCATTTAAGCAGCTGGATATATAAATGAATAAATAAGCCTAAAAAATATCATTTAAAATAAAATTTTTTGATTGAAAAATCACCATCCCAAATGCCGTTTTAGACTTTTACATTATTTTGATAATTAGGTTGAAATCTATATTATTTTAATAACTTTTTTTTTATTTTTACATCAGCATGGAAAAGAACTCTGAATCTTGACCTGCGTCCTTGCGGTCAAAAAGAAGTGGAGGCATGCGAGCGATCACATGACAACCAGCTCTCGCAGGTAAGTTTCGATGGCTCACTCGTCGGGCAGAAACAGGACTCAACGCTGGTAAGTTTCGATGGCTCTCAGACTCTCAGATCAGATCAGAGCGAGCATCCGCTGTCTCGACTGTTTTCGCGTCCCACTTTAATTCATGGAATTTAGCGGTCGTGTTCCTTTCTACCCAATAATAAAGTCAAAGAATGATAAATGACTGCCGCAAAGACCAGACAGCGAGAAAAATTAATCCAAAGCATCCATATCTATAACATCATCCCCAAGTTGCAAAATACCAGTACACGTATATACAGCATATATGTCTGTCGACCGTCCATTGCACAATCCACGAAGCAGATAATTTACAGGAACAGTTGGAATATATACAGATGCAGATCTTCAGCATATGAAGCCAAAGAAATCTCAACCATGTTGAGCTGTGGGCATGGGTGTGTCATCCTGCCATAGCTCTTCCAGTTCAATCACGAAATCACCATCAGCAGCCTCCTCTGACTCATTCGTAATTCTATCTTGCATGGCCTGAACAAATAATTGCGAGGAATGTCAAGTATCCATAAGGTGAACCACAAATAATAGACAGTATAGTTAAACTAAGATAAGATCAATTTGTAGGCAGTGAAGTCATCACTAAGCCAAGGCTGGTCCACTGGTTGGCAAATGCAGATGCTGGGTGGTAGTCTCATCATGGTTCTCCACAAAAAATGAAGAAGAAGAAGAAAGGTGCAGCATATGTTGTGACCAGACAGCTACCAGACATTCTGAAATGTAGTTGCAACACTGGCGGGTAGAATGGGCTATACAATAAATATTGTTTATATCATATAAAAATCTTATTAACTACACAGCACCGCTGTTATAATACAAATATTAATGTTCCATATATAGGATATAGCAACATGTTGATGTATTTAGTATTATGCCACTAGTACTGATTATACTATATAACATATCTGTTGATACATGATCTGATAATAATAAGTGTATTATAACAGCATGATTATGCACAACTTTAATCATATCTGAGATGATATTTTATGTCATTATAATTTTATACCTTGACATATACCAAACTACAATATATGACCTACACTACAATATCATAATAATAATAATGATGATGATGATGATAATAAATAGGCCGAGATGCTTTGACTCTAAATACTTCCTGGTCAAAAACAATGGACCACTCCAAATGAAAATCAGCACCATTGACCATAATTTAACATATAAAATACTTAGAAACAGGTTTTTCTTAATTTCAGGGCCTCTTGCCTATGAATCAAACTAGGAAAAAAAAATGAATGGTAGAAATATACCTAAAGGCTACAGAGCCCAAAAAAAAAAAAGATATGTTCTCTATATATTTTCAATTATAAACCATTGATCTTGATCAAAATATTTTAAAACATATACAAATTAATTCTTAAATTATTTAGATGTTTCTAAATTATAGATCAAACTGAAATATAATATCATACAACTGAAATATAATATCAGACTATTGACATAGTCAAATTTTGTTTCTATTTGACGCATGGGTGAAAGACCTCAAAAGATATGTTATCTGGATGCCCGTGCACACCTCCTAGAATCCATGTTGGAGATGGATCCGAGTCAAATACACATCAGATACTCAGATGCATATCAAAGTTTATTAATTTTAGTTTTTAGAAATTGGTAGAGAGTTGCTTCCTCCAACAATTAGTTTGACCCACTATGATAATGTTAAAGTGAGGCTTTTTTGTTCATTTTAGAGTTTGGTAAAGAATACACACACATACACACACATATATATATTAAAACAATCTTACAAAAGTGCAAAATTTTTGGTTTCTGGTCAATTTAAATGTTGTAAATCATGACCCATGGTGCCGATTTTCATTCTGAAAGGACCTTCATTACTTTTGACTTGGAAGCATTTGGAGCCAAATGCTCTCACAAGCATCCCAGCCTCCCTTATTAATAAAGGACCTGGCCCTTCTTCTTATTTTTTTTTAAAAAAAAAACTCTTATTAATAAATTAACATTACTGTATTATTAAAACATAACATTACTACAAAAAATTTACACTATAATAGTATGGTACAACATATAGTATTATCTTGGTTTAATACATTGGTAAACTATTAATACATCAGCTAATATATTTTTTACGAAAATATTGAGTATAGCAATAACAACAAATACTACAATATTAGTATAAAGTAAAAGAGAGTTATATAGCTCTCTCTCTCTAGTTACATATAGCCAAACAATGTTATTCTATTTATTGCAAATGTACAATTATGAATCTGACATGCTAAAAATACTAGATTTACAACCAAAGGTTGCTCGATCTACACCGTTCCTAATACTGTGCAGCAAACAGTCCCCATTGGAACCCCAGATTGCACAGAAACCAAGCCAATACCTAAAAGAGGACAATCTATAGTTATGCCCAAATCCTTAATAAATTTAGTGGAATGGAAAGTCCATAACGCTCCAAAGTTTAACACTTACGGAGATAAAATAGCTCAGGATATGAGAGAACAAAATGCTACCTTGGACTCCTGGAGCTCAGTGACAACATTTAGAAGCCTTCGGTACTGATCTCTTGCTTCTGGATATTGAACCATGGATTTAACCCTTGCAAGTGCTTTCTGTAGCCTGGCCTCAGTCTGTTTTCTGCCTTCTTGCAAGAAGTCATAATCATCCTCCTTGGCTCCTTGGTTTTGCATGGTAGGAACCTCCAGTAGTCCTTCAGACCGAAAACCACGTAATCCGCTTCCTTTACGCCTCCACCGCAATATAGCTTTCTCCACAATCAAAACTGACCAGATGATCTTTTTGTAATGTTTCCTCACTTGGTATCCTCGTACATGGGCCTAGTCAACAAAAGGAAGTGATAGTCTGAGATGAAAAATATTATTGACAAGAAATTAAATGTATGTTGATAAAAAAAATTATGTATTGTGTGTGATAATGAACCAGAAAATAGGGCAGATCAGAATTATACAAACAGCAGTAGGTACCCCATGAGAGCACAACGGAAATTTTCATTGAGTTATCCGCATTCACAAAAAGAACATGAAATAAATAAATCATGGTTAGTAGAAAAGGAAAATTACTTTAGCATATAAGGCATAAAATAGCTACTTAATTATTTATAGCTTCTGATACCTTAAGCATTCTGAAGACCACTGAAATCATGGTATATTCTGAATATCATGCTATCAACAGCTCCAGTTAAAGGAACATATTTTAGACAATGATATTATAAAATTAATAAAATAAAAATTAACCTGTTTATAATCATGTGTGAAGCTAATATTTGTATGATTAAAAAAAAAAAAAAAAAAGGCCCTTCGGTCACATTTCATGGTAATACAAATGATAAAGTAAAAAACATGATCAAGAAAAGTTCATTTCTGTCATTGTTTTCATGAAAGTTCAGCAAGGGTGGTGGCCTCAGTCACAACCGGAGAATGTATGGATTTTGAGCTCAAATGCTATCCTTGTCAAGAGCACATGTTCTAATAATGCAAAACCGATACAAGGCTCATGTACATATAACACATGGCCCATGCCACCTGGTAAAATGAGCCAGGCTAACAATATCTTGTTTGCATGGATATCCAAACAGCTAGACAAAGGAAGTACATCTTTCCTGAATTATATAGGTGGATGAAGGGGTAAAGTTTTGGTTTGCAAACCTTTTTAATCACTTCAGCCAATCAGATGAGATTTAGTCATGAAATCAATATTGTTGCATGAAAGAGGTGGAGTGAAATTCTTAATAGGCATAAATATTAAATAAGCTTATGGCGGAATTAGGAACTTCAAATCAGTTAGAAGCCCAAATCTCTAAAGATCTTAAACTAAAGTCAGCAAATGCACCAAATAATCGACAACATAAAAAGATGAGAATTACTCAATTACAAGAGAGTGATGAAGGCAATCAACAAATAAATAGAAGCAGTCAACAAATATAAACAATTGCAAAGATTAAATATGACTATGGTGGAGATGGAGGCTCACATGGATAGAATGCAGTTCTTGTCCAATAACATAAGCACAAAAAAAAAAAAAATAGTGACAGTGGCTAATCAAGAAGGTTTGCAAAGGGGACCAATAGATATTTGACAGAATAAAATACTCGCAATGACAGTGAAGTGCAACCCAATTCACCTTCCATTGAGCACAGAAACAATGCACGATGACAAGTTCTATTTAAGTTGGCAATACAATCAGACATGGGTACAATAGAGGCAAGCATGATTGCACAGCCTATTAGAAACACTTGCAAATTACTCCCTGACTTACCTATTGCTTTATGTTAATGACAAGATAATTGATGTGAAAAACATCAGCAACTTTGACTTTGTTGTAGTCACAGGTATAAAACAAAATTTTAGGAGCAACAAAGAAAATTTAGGATCCAGAGACAAGAGAAAAGAAAGCACAGCCTAGTGCACGAGGCTCCTGCCGTTGGAAGGTCTAGGAGAGTCAAATACATGCAGCCTTAACCCTACATGTGGAGAGGCTTTTTCCGTGTTACAAACCCTGGACCTCCAAGTCGCAATAAAGCAACCTTACCACCGAACCAAGGCTCACCCTCTCAGGGATGTAAAGAAACAGAAATTATAATCATCCCAATAGTAGTAATTTGTCACAGAATCACAAAATTAAGTAAACACAGAGCTTGCTTGTCTTAATGCAAACTAAATATATCAAAGACATCATCCTTGCCTAATATGGACATAAAACAAGATTACAATCCTCAATTCCATCTGTCAATTCTAGTAAATAGAACATCGCAGATATGAGGGCTTGCACCTTGCTAGAACTTTAATAGGCGTACAATGTCAAAAATATCAATATATTGGAAGAAGAAGATAATTGGAAATATTTGAAGTCAACTCCTATACATATCAGAAGGTGGTTGTCATTCTCTTTTTGACTAAGGTGATGATACAAAGGCTACTTTTACCATTACAAGAACAATGGGTGTAATTCCCTCAGAAAAAAAAAGGACGATGGGTGTCAACTCTGTCAAAGGTTTCAATAATGTACACTAACCATACACTAAGTTATTACATAGAATCCAGGTTTGGATTCACATTATAAACCAAGGTGCATTATTTGCTCCAACACCGTGCGTTAAATATTAACCATTTCCTGTTGCATTTTCATTAAAAAGAAAAAAAAAACATCTCCAAATGGTTTCATAGTCATATGTAGGACTTCATCCCAGTGGTTTCATGAGTTTTGCATAATCAGAAACCCCCTCTCCTAAAAGAAACAAAGGTAAAATTAAAAATAAAAATATAGAACAAAAAAATATACAGCTATTATTTATCCATGGTTTTTCTAAATGATGGGAGTCGTTGATTGTGATGCAGCTGGGTAGAGTGTTTCCACCATCTAATTGAACAGGTAACTGCTGTCATTCTTTTATATTCAAGTTGACTAGCTGTGGACTATGTCAATCTGGTCTCCAAAAAATGAAAGATCACTAATGATCAACAGTAAAACTCCAGAGAAATACGATGAACCAAAACTAGTCTTATTGAGGTTCATGGGTGAGCATAGCTAATGGAAGTGAAATTTTATAAGGTAGGTGAACAGACTTGGTTGCAATTAGATCTATGGCCGGAATCACCAATATTATTCCAGGTATACCAGTAGGCACCATTAATAATCAGATTACTAACCAACTTAGTAGAAGATATAAACGATCTTCTGTTCATGAGTTTATGAGCATCTAATATTTTCAGAATATATGAAAACCAACTCATATAATTATTCCAGAATGTTACAACAAAGAATATTTTTCAATGTGTTTCACTACCTTGATAACTTTAGCAGAAGATAAAAAAGGCTTCCTGGAAAAAAATGGTAAGAAACAAAAAAAAATGTACAATGTACAGGAAAAGGCGACTGATGCACAGTAGACAAACTGAAAAACTTAAAATGCATGGTTTTATAAGCAAACCTAGTAGATGGGTCAATAATAACGCACCTGGATCTTAACAATACGCTGCCGAATGATCATAAACTCCTTTCTTCCTTTCCACCCTCTAAACTTGTTTTGTATACGAATTGCAGCAGCATGCAGAGGCATATCATGTTGCCCTGGCTTGGCTGTTTTGAGAGAGATGAGAGAAAGAGCACGCTCATCTGATATTCCGCATTTGTCATCTCCATACTCAATGACCTTCTTTCGGTGGAATGAATGAACTCTGAAAACTTGATAGATTCGAGCTGCAGCTAGAGAAGCATTGCGAACAGCACTCAATGAATCCTTCAGTGAAAGTCCAGCCTGCACATCTCCATCAGCAACCTGAATGGCACACTCTTCCGCAACATCTTCAACATCTGTGATACCAGAAATTTCTGCTACATCACTGCCTTTTGACTCCTTTAAAGTGAGGGCTGAAAGATGGTCAGTCAGAGAAGACTCTGCCAGAAAGCCAGCAATCCCCTTGTGCCCATTTGCAGATGCTAGATCTGCCGGTGTTCTTCCAGTTAGGAACTCAGGAGTAGGATCTGTTAAAGCTCCAGGAGCCGCACCCAAGGCAATGAGGGCAACAACTGTCCGCTCCCTGAAAATAGAAGGAGACCAAACAGTATTAAATATCAATACACACCATACAACAAGAGTAACAATGACAATGACATTTCAAGGGTCCTTACCTGCCACAGTTTGCTGCCCAGTGAAGGGCAGTCCATCCATGCACATCTCTGAAGTTAATACTTACACCTGCAGTTATTGTTGGTTTTATAGCCCAATCATAACCAAGGGCAGCTGCAAAATGAAGCACACCCTGCCCCTCCTTATCCAAGACATTGGGGCCTTTACCATCTTCAGCTACTTTGTGAAGAAGCCAGGAATGCAGTTTCTCTTTCATTAATTTTTCAAGCAACTGGTCCTTTGCACTGTCAGGAGAAACCCCCTCATGAATTAGCTTGAGCAGATTGGACCACTCGTCATCAGCTTCCATCATCAGTGAACTAATTTTATTTCTTAAATGAAGATTCTCTTTGGCACTATCAGGTACCGCTTTTAGGTGGTCAACTGGTCCCAAAGTAAGTAATTTTTCCAAACGTATGTGAAGACGCATTTCATTTGTATTGGAACCATATGAATCTGAAGCTTCCATATATCGAACATCATTTTCCCGGAATTCAAATTCACGCACTTCACTACAAGCCAATCTGTTGGAGCAGGTGACATAAAAAGGAACCCTTCCAGATTTGTGCGATGGAGCATGGCAACGAAGAGTTCCATCCATTAAAATCTTAGCTGGAACTTCAATTTCCCCAAACATGCATGACCATTGACATTTTTCTACATCTGCTTTATTCTTCAAGAATGTTCCAGTGATTAAAACCTGTCCAATTAACAGGAGACAATAATTAAGAGAAAATTAAATGCTATTATACTTTTACAACAACTATTTTCTGCAGAGAATCATTTAAAATTTCAGGATCTATTAGATCATTCAGGAAGAATTAAATTAATAATAAATTTGAAAGATCTGAGTGGATGTACCTTAGTCTCCATGCCAGCGTATGCCCAATTAGGAGTGAAATCAATTATACTGAAAAGCTGGTCTTGGGAAAGTGAAGGGCTCACTATATATGAATCTAAGTGCTCACGATTAGACATGCTAGAATCTTCAACAACACTTTCACTTTCAACAGTGTTCCAGTAAACCCCAGAACTGGATTTCATATGTGAGTCATCTACTTCTCCAAGTTCATTGCTCATCCATCTCGAGAAACTGTCATATTTCTTTAGGCCTTCTCCTTCTATATTAGAGAGATCCAATGATGCCTGTGTTATAAGGGAAGGGGCATTGACATTTTCCTCTATAGATGTACCATTTTGCAGACCAACATTTGATGTAACAAATGGACCAATGTCAGAATTAGAAAGCTGCAACAGAAAATGTTGCATCAGATTACTGTTAAGGTGACAGTCGTTGCTTACACCAACAACAACATTAAGCTTCTCAAAATTCATGCGAAGACTATTCCTGAGCAATAATGACTATGCCATGAGGCAAAAAATCATACAGTGCATGAGAATGTTCAGTGAAGTACATGCAAAAAAAATAGGCCCCATGTCTTCTTTAACACCAATCTCAACACTCAAAACACGACATGGGTTATTCCCAACATATCTCCATAAGAAAAAGGCAAGCCAACATAATGCGTCCAACAATCCAATAAGAAAAAACGGTGAATAAGGAATTTGTGGTGTAACAATATAATGAAATGCTTTGTTTTTCCATAAAGCTCCCAGAAACAGCTGTAAACCAATGGTTGAAGAATAGCAAGGGGGTAAAAGTTGGAAAAAAGGTGGAGATGCACAATTCCAGAAGGTCAGATGAAGTGATACATAAATGAGGGAGAACAAGAAATAGGAGGAAGTGCAAGCAACAAACAAACAGATGATAAGAAGGTAATTCTGTAGGTCCAGGTGTGTGTGAATTGGTATTGATGAAAAATGACACAAGGTGCCAGCTTATCAAGCTGGTGAAGTCATTTGGCAGTTGGACCAACCATGGGATAGAATCCTGCCTTCACCAGGGTTTGGCAAGGGTATTTGAGGGAGGGCTCCCCTACCGTTGTGTAGCTCATTGCCTATGGGCTCTTCTATCACACAAGGAAGAAAGAGAAAGGAAGAAAAAAGGCCAACACCAGGGAAGAAATATAGTTATGGAGACAATCCAATTAAGATTGTTGCATATGTGGTCTGACTTCTACAGGCTCCAAGCTACAGAATGAACAACCATGCCAAACTTGGAAATAGTGACCTAAACAGCATAGGACTAAGGATTGATTCAGTTGTTATCTCGCCGAAGTTGCTAAATGAACAGGTTATTAACACCACTGAAAGTAAACAAAGCTAGTCACCAATGTCAGCTAACAAAATAGTCAGAAGCTAAGAGGCTTGAAGTGGCATTGTGGTGTTGCAGACAAATTATCCTAGATATTTCATGACAGAAATATTATCTATGCAACTTAAAATATGGCCCAAACCTTAGGATGGCCAATTTAAGTATCCATAATAAAACACCATCAGAATGTCCAGAGGATAAATTCATAAACTTGACAGTTACTAAATCATGGATAGTAAGCCATATGAATTTCCATTTGATGCTAGTCTGATGATGGTGTATCACTGACCACAATTTTCATAACAGATTTCATTTATAACTTTTCATGCATTAAGGAAGTCAAACATTTCTATTATCTAATTTTTAAAGTTCTGCGGTGGCTTCTAAACCTTTGATGGTTCAAACTGACATCCTTATTTAATCTGAAGCCAGATTACGGCAAACTGGAAGTTTTTAACCTTATCAGATGGAAATAACTGAATACCTGCCACAATGATTTGTCTTGAGCACTGGAAACATCCACTTGCTTAAACCCAACATCATCCGTGTGTAGTTCCCCAAGTGTTGAAGTCTCGAGTCTAAGATTGTCCTCCACCGTGGATGACAGTGTGGAAGCAACTGCTGGGTAGAACGATGGAGTTTGGAACCCTGTTGTATAATGTTCCAGGACTTCATCCCATGATGTCAGGTCAAACTGTGTTCTGGACCCACTAAATGTGAATCCAAGGCCTGTTTCATCAAACACTCTAGTTATATTCTCTTGAACAACCGAATAAAAGTCTGATTTAGGTTCTGTAGCCTTTGCTCCCTGAATATCACCTGAAAGAAAAAAAAATCCCAAACCAAGGCATTCTGTTAGTGTGCCATCTGTAGTATAAGCCTCAAACTAAAAGCAACAATGTGTACTGCCATTCTCACATTGGTTATTTATGGAATCAACTGGGACATAAGAGTTCAACAGATGAGCATCCATCACAGGTCCATCCCCATACTGCTGCATCTCAAGGAAAGTGTTGTATCTGGAACTTGCTTGATAATTATCTGCTGCATCGAATTTCGCTTTAGATACACTGAAAGAAAGGGTGCATGATTGAAGTACGAATCAGTGAATCAATAAACAGTGTAAGATGATGCACGACAGATTCAAGATGGAATGAACACTACCAGATTCAGCATCTTCATATTCTGAAGTGTGTGTACTATTAGGGCTTTCAGCACTTGTAGTTTGTGAAGGCAGCTGGCTATGATTTGTGAATGAATTAGAACATACAGGACTTTCCATATTGGCAACTTGAGCAATTTCGTCAACGTCTCTAGTACGATTGAAACTTGGTTTGTTACCCTGAAGAGCAAAGTTCTACATTATAGCACGACCTATGAATGAATCAAAGCTATTCCCTATTACATAAAAGAAATGCAGAAAAATTACAGAAGATAATTCCTCTTAAGCTAGCATCACCATAGCAATATTGGCATTCAACATTTTGAAATATCCTACTAGTTGAGCACTATTACCTCAGGTGGTAGGTTGGAATAGTTTTCATTTCAAATGAAAAAAAAAATGTAATAATGAAAACAAATTATATATAATATAAACATCTTCCATTAACATGGCAACAAATACTTTTTACAAAATCATATGGCATGTAAAAGTTCTATAATATCTTTTCATGGTTCCATTGACATGCAGCCTGCTACAAATCTTAATAAATTTTAAAATTTATTGGTGCACTGAAATCCAAGGAATGTGCTATGATAATACTTGATTACAAGAGTTATCAAGTCTTCATCATTTTTTTTTCCATTTCACATGTTAAAAGTGGAAGATGTTTGGATCAACAATCCACTGATATCTAATGCATTTTCTGCTGCCAGGGACACACCAACACCCCCCCCCCCCCGGGCTTTTCTTTTCCCCCTTCTCCCCCCTCTCCGCCCCCTCACACACGCATATACATGTGTATGTGTGTGTTCAATATATGAAACAACAAGAAATGTCACCAATTTGATGACTCAACTGATTTGACAACATTGCTTGGCTGCTCAGTCCGCTACAACCTAGGAACTAAACAAAGGATAATTTGAAGAAAGTCCATCAATAAATGGGGGTGAATTGAGCATGTCTATACATGAAGACATTATTTGTTACAAAATTATTGATCCAGAAATGGAACAAGCTAAGTAGCTAAACAGTAGAACTTTTGAAAGAAGTTTGCTAAATATGAAGAGTTAAAACCCAAAATAAGCATTTAAAGAGGCAATCTAGTGACAAGTTGAAATAAAAATTTTATTTTATGCAGAAAATGCATAAGATCAGCTAAAAGATATCCCAACAGATACTAGAAGCCCAGAAAAGATCGTTGTTTATTACCACAAAAGTAGTAGGGTATTGGTTAGCATGCAACATCATACGAACGAATATATACAGCTCTAAAGGGCTTGGTGAAGAATCCATGCAAAAAAAAAAAAAGGATGTGTTTTATTTCCAAGGAAAGGAAGTGGGAGAAGTGTGACGACATTTAGTTCCTGTAAACATGAGTTCTGCCAGTTGTTCTGTTGAAAGTTAGTGCATAGGAAGTGCCATATCTAAATACTATAATTATTGTTAACTATTACTAAATCTCACTTAAATATTGCTTAAATGGTTCGTCCATAAGGAAAAAATGAATGAGAGAATTAGTGGCATAAATGCTTTATTTTTTCACTCAGAACTTGACTTACGAGTCCCCATCCATCCAATGTTGAATTTGGCCTTTTTGGTGAACAGTGAACTGGGAACTTGAGTTCCAAGTTCAAGCTTATTACAGGAAACAAATAGTTGGAGGTGCCCACTTCCAATTGAAGTTGAATTTGGGCCCCTCAGTTATCAGTAAACAAACACACCCTAAGAACAAGAAAATGGAAAGAAGACCATGACCATGGAACTCAAGTTAGTTTCCTTAGGCTATAAAAAAAAAATAAATGCAAACAGAACTTGTATGACATTAAAATTTAAAACTGAACATGATAACATGCAACAACTGAAGGAGAGGGAACTGAAGTATAACCTTGACTTCAAGATAGTGTACAAGAACAATATGCATGTAGTCCCTGCAACACAAGATAAAATTAAATGATTAATGTTGTCAAAAAAGTAGGATAACTCTGAATAAATAGGTGATTACGTGCACTAGATGTCATTCTGAATATTTTGTCTGCATATATTTTCATGTTACAACAAAATAATGTAAATAAACACAAAGGTAAATTAGTCAAGAGCTAATTAAAACATGCATTAACAAAATAATAAAATGATCATGGAAAACACTTTTTGCTTAACTTCAGGGCCAACAGACCTTAAAAAGGAACACAATTTTTTTTGCTATTCTAGGTTTTCCTCCAATAGCAAAAACCTAGAATAGTGGCATGAAATAGTTGGCGGGAGAGTTGGTATTGATCAGAGAGCTTACAATGGATATCTGTTCAATTATTAGGTGAAACCTGGACCTGGAGTTGCTATTCATAATTACCCAACAAATCATTTGTTAAAGGTTTGGATGTCATTATATAATATTCCTATAAAATGCTCATATCTGTGAAACAAAATCAAGAAACTGTTCCAAGACCATTAATAACAACCAAGTAATGTGATTGCCTGGAAGAGAGGCTGCTAATGCTTAAGTGCTGGTGACCAATGCAAGGAGTACAAGCAGTTCAAGGAAGAGTGATGTGGAGCTCAAAAGACCACAGCTTAAGACATAAGACTACAGAAGAAGGCATATTACTGCCGATTTGGATAAATAAAGAGCTCAATGAAGGTTCTATGAAGCAAAAAGTATCCTCAGTCCACTTCTGAGCTTTGTACATAAGTTTGGAATCAACACAATTTGCTGTAATAATTATAAGGGAGTGATTGAATAGTAGTTTATGGTACTGTGCATGCTGCACTTGAGGTTATTGTAGATTCCAATAAAAGCTTAAACTTAGGAGCCACAAGTTAGTCAGGTCTAGAGAAATTGTTCCATTTTCAGGAGTGCAGGGACTTGAATAATGATGTAAAAGGTTGACAAATAAAATAAAATAAAATAAATATATGCTTAAGTATGATCCGTATAATTGTGACATTTTATTAAAGATGATTGTCAGAAAAGAGAGTTGTAAGCATACAGCACTGTATGGAAGATAATAGCCTATATGTTTAGCATTCTAGTTTATGGTCAGAATGCTCATAGAATGTTGGCTATGGCATTCACAGTGCCAATTAGTGAAGCTGGAAAGGTCTTCGAGTATTGGAATCAAGGACCTATATTTGAATTCTGCTCTCACCCTAATTTTGGCCAGGAATATTTCTCCTATTCTACTTCTACAAAAAGTGTCCATGGCAGTGTAATGAGAGGCAAAAGAGACACTGCAATGTACATGGTTTTCTTGGAAATGAAGGATATAGAAGGTTACGTTCAGCCTTTCCCTTCATCTCTATTCTCCCCCCCTCTACAACCCTTTCTCAACTCCTTTTTTTTTTTTTGCTGTTCTGATTTCTCTGCTGCTCTTGTTTCTGATTAATACAGCAGATTCAAAGCTATAAATATTTCTTATTAGTGCGCCTTTAAATCTGTCTCACAATTCTTAAACTCTAAAACCAAAAGCATTCAAATGTTCATTATAAATTTTACCTTCAAATTTTTGTTTTCTTCCATCACATGGTCCAGAAACTGGTTCCCGATATTGAGATCAGCTGCAGACCCTCTCCAGTCACAAAACAAAACCTTAGAATAATTTCCCTAGCACTTTTTCTGTCCAGATTGCTTAATAAAATTATATGACTCATTTTTAATATTCAATTAAAAACATCATTTCTCTCATGTTTAAGAGGGGCCATCTTCCCACTATTCATGACAAGACCACAGCATGATTCTTTAACTATATGTTGAATTTATAATATTCATTGCTTGGTCTCCTCGAGCCATCACCATCTGGTCATAAAGTTTATAGGGATCTCACATCATTTTCATGAGATCCACACTCACCGACTAGCCTTTGGGCAGTTCCTTGCCATGTAGGGATCCTTCGAATGAATCTTATGTGTCATTCTCATTGCATCACACTGTAAACAATTCTTCAAACCTAATACTTCTGATAATTAGTCATCTCCTACACTTCAAGATTAGTTCATAATCCTCCAAAATCACGAGACTACAATTTCAGCCCCTATCATGCCATTTTTCTTGGATGTGATCACTCATTCCTTTGTGGATTTTAATAAGTTTTCATCCTCATTCTTCCTTGTCCTCCTCATGATTAATTTCACTTTAACTAGTCAAAAGATCATCTTCCGGGTTATCTCGTCATAATACCTAATGGCCAAATTGAGGTTGTTATTCTACCCAACTTATCAAAATCACTCCTTTTGATGTAGTTCACCGTTGTTCTCTACATATTTATATGTGATCTTACTTCTGTTGGCCTTACTGACGTTGGAAATTACTTTGAAACACAAATTTAGTTATTAATTCTCTCTTCCTACAGGCATCAAATGTTGATCATACAGCCCTAGCTTCCATAAGATCCCCACAGCTTTGAAACATTGAATCTATAATTTAGTGTCTTGATCTTGAGATTATATGCACTAGGTACACCACTAAGGTATGTACATCTAATCACATTATCCTAGAACACAGTGACATAATATATATATATATATATATATATATATATATATATATATATATATATATATATATATATATTCATTTATTTATAAATTCCTAGATGTCAGTCTAATATGATCGTACATATTCCAGCAAGAGACTAGCCTGAGTTTTCCCCCATCAATTCTACACTTTGGTAGATGTTTCACTTTGCATTTGCTTCTCATGCCCAAAGCCCTCAGAAGAACACAACTTATTCCTAGAATTTCCTATTAGCAACCAGAAAGTAAGTGCTAGTTTTTTGCTCACTCTCCTCACTTATCTACATGAAACTAGTCCATCAAAGCCTGCATCAACATGTTCTCTCAGAATTAACTTAAACATGCAAACAATCAGTATCTGAGGAGGAACTAATGAAACAAAGCAAAAGACAAGTTACTATCCAGTTGCCAAATAAAAATATAAGAAGACAAATCTATAATAGAAATGTACAATAAGCTGATCCATTCATCACATCATACAGCATTCTAAGGAACTAATGTGGTAACAATAATATGAATTGTGAAAAATAAAATTATAGTAAAAAATAGGTAATTGTTTGATTAAATAGAACAATACAAGTTACAAGAGATATTGTACAAGGAGGCACTAAATAATATTGCCTCCATACTCACTCTTCCAACATCCAATAACTCCGTCTTTGAAAATTTTCGTTTTCTTCCCCATGAGCATAGTAGCAATGTAGAACATCAACACTTCCAGCCTGAGAAATGTAGACCATATCAGCTTTCTTGCATCCATTTATGACACTTGCACTAAAACATCAAGAACATAATCTAGGATAAAAAGCATATATTCAATCACAGAATCCTGAAGCTTAAGCCATATTTGCATAATTTATCATAAAGCAATTTGTGGTAAATAAATCTTTGACAAATGAAATATTTATATCAGAATAGCATTATTTTAAAAAATTAAAAAGATAAAGTTAGATAATTAAAGACTTAACTGCTCACCCTAAACAATGTGTGCATGCACCACATGCACACACTTAATACTCAGATGTGCATGTGCATGGCAAATGCATAGATCCCATGACCCATGCAATGAACTTCTAAGGACCAAGACAATGTTTCAACATCAATGGCCATACAAGATCTCCCAAACACTCAAGAATGTATCTTTACAAAAATATAAAACAACAAAGAATACAAACACTCATCTGTTCAACAACCATACGCAGCAAGCTTTCTCATCTGTTCTTCAAGATAAACATGGACAGATGCATGATTCAGAATTTACATACCTTTAGTCTCTCATGAGCTTCTTTCACAGTCTTTCCATCTTTTTTCTTTCTCCAGTTATGACCATCCTTCCGGAAGTATCTCAATACTTTCCGATCAAAAAGAAAAAGTGAACCACCTAGTGCAAACACATGCCAAGTGAGGATCTGCCTGAAGCAAATATTTGATTAAATAACTCAATGTAATACATAAGTCTTTAGTTGATAATCATTTCATATCAGTCTCAGGAACATTTACCATTCAAATACTAATACCTATTCTGAGCTTCACCAAGAAGAAGAATATAAGCAATGTAACAGCAAGTCTAACAACAGATAGACAACTTGAGAAACAACAGAAAGAAACCAAAATCAACCATATCCAAAACTGAATATATATAGCCTTTTATTTGATAATGGTGAATAATTTTTGAAACACTGATAACATATGAGTTCGCATAAAGCATTTGCTTTTATTTTATGTGTATCAATCCATTAATGCATGCAATTATTAGTACAAATGCCTGAACTCAACTAATGCTAGCCAACTGATTATAAAAATAGCCTGGATGATGAAATGGATGCAAATAACCCTGAAATGGTGGATAACATAAGAGGCATCGACATATAATATAAACCCAGTAATCTGCTGATCTGCCTCGTATAACAAAACTTATAAATTATGATCAAATCGTAAACAGCAAATGTTTCATTCAAATACAAAGGCTGATCACCACAAACAGTCCCAACAAGTACTGTCCCAGGCTTCCAGCTAATTGACATAGGCTCTACCAATAAATAAACTGTGCCCAATCTAATAATATCTACAAGTAAATCAGAAATTTTTTTTTTTTTTTTGGGTGGTGTGGAGGGGGCGGGGGACAGGTTGAGTACAAAACAATCATAGTACATCTGAGGAAAGTCGAGTAATAAATTACATTAATAGACTACTATAAGTCCAAAAATATGCATACATAACCAGCATGAATACATTGAATGCATATATGCATACAACTATATGACTGCAGGTATAAATGCAACTCTAGATGCATGTGGATGCATTTGAACAGACAGATATATAAATTTAAATTTAACATCATGTAAATGCATCAACAAATATGTTTAAAAAAAAAAAAAAGTAAAAGGAAGAAGAAGAAGACCAAAGGACTGGATATCATACACAATGATTGTGCCGGGGGGGGGGGGGGGGGGGGGAGGTTACAAGATTCTAGATAGCTTTTGAAGATTTTGGCTCCTAAGCAGGAAAAATTCATGTTTTCCCACTGTTCCAAAAGTGTCAGAAGGAAAAATCTAACTGAAGTAACAATGTTCTATGGTATTCCTACCAAGAAACAATGAACCTCCAAATGTGGAACTTTGTTTATGATTTCAATTATGCAGTCATGCAGCCAAGGAAAGATAGTGTTTTTCAAGTATAAGTAAATAAAGTTCATCAAGTGCTTTTCTAAATATAGGATGCATGAATTTAGATTAGTTAATCAAGGAACAACTGACATAACAAGAAGCTGAAATTAAAGGTCATACTGGGAGGTTTATTTGGTGATTCTGGGGCAATGTGAAATTTCCTATAGTTTCGAAGAATTTCACAGATTTCTGCAGGGCGTAACCATCGATGTTGTGCTTCCAAAAGTATCTGCTCAATATCTGTACATCCACAGTCAGTTACCAGTTTAGTGCCCAATAAATAGATATTAAATGAGAGACCTAAAACTGAATAAAAGTGATCTATCCACATGGTCACTACGGACATGACAGAGTCAAAAAAACAAAACATCAGACTATTAAGAAAATGATTTTTTACAATCATTAAAATTGTAAAATGAGGGAAGAAAAAGCTAACCTAGGATGGGTTTTTTTGGCAATGCAACAGATCATACTTGCTCATGCATGAAAAATTCATAGTAGCAATTAAATCTTGAAAGCAAGGTTGTGCACATGCAAAGAAGGAACTTTTAATGAGGGAAGAAATGCAGAGATTATTTATTTCAACAATAAAATGTCTTCACAAGAGGCTCTTGCATCATACTAGTATGATGTGAAGCCCACTTAACTTGTGCTTGTCTGAACCAAAATATAAGCTCCCGGCTTTCTAATTCTATATGTGAAACAGCAACAGACCAAAACATACAGATTAAAATTAGAAGACAAAGAACAAACTTAGTGGCAGTTCTGTCACCTAAAAAGTTGTGCCGCTAAGCACACACGCAGATTCTAAAAGTTAGCTCTATTTTGTTATTCCTTTGGAGGGGGAAAACCTGTTACAAGGTTTCTAGGTTCTCACAAGATCTTAGAAGCATTACTATTACTCCAACTGGATTTTCAAGGAAACAAGAGTGCAGATTTCTTAGATGATCAGTTACTTGCAATAAACATGTCAATGTCACGCAGACTGATAAGCCATTACTTTTAATTGTGTAATGGTAGAACATTTCAAATGCTCAAATAACAGTCATCAAAGGAACATGTAATCTCCACTGAAAGACCATAAAATGCAAATTCACATGCAACCTAAAACATGAAGTGTTACGTTATTTCGAACAAATATCAGTACTGTCATTATCAAGAGACTTAAATATATATACTTATATAATGTCAAAAGACTCATCAGGAGGGAGAAGCCACAGCTCAAGTACTATAGATATAAAGAAAAAAAATAGTGACAAAATGTGCACAAAATGATAGAGTGCTGAAGCTCAAATTATATTGCTTGAATAGGTATAAAAAATTTTGAAAAAGCATAGCTGTGAGACACATAATCCAGTATATAAACATGTTTCCACAAGCAATCATGTGATACAAGTTCCAAAAAATTACATACAAAAAGAGTATTATACTTGATCCTTTATATCTATCAAAGGACTATATCTTACAAATCATTAATCAAAAAATTATCTTACTACTGCAATCCGTTGCACTTTTCAGAAATTATTTTCCATCATTTTTCCCTCATGAAGGAAATCTCTCTCCTTTTTTCAAGGGGAAAAACAGGCTAAAAGAGCAAAATCATCATGGCTTCTAAAAATTGATCCACATCCAACCTGGCTAACAGGATTCAAATAATTGATGACAGCAGCCATCAGAAATACAGTTCTCCAAATGATAATATAACATCTTTTACATTTTCACTTACTATAGAATTAGTCTCCTCTAGCAATAAATGTTAATAGAATGCAATCCTGACAACACTTTAGGATGAACAAGCATCCAGGTTTCACTCCATTCAGACCATCATATATACTGCAATACTCATGCTTGATCTAATCAGCCATCCCCTCCCAGACACATTCACGTTGGTTAATAAAACACTGGTCGCAATTACACTTAAGTTTTCGTTAATCATTGTTTTGACACCTTCAGTGGGATTCAACCATGAATACAGGACCTTATTATGCTTTTTTTTTTTTTAACAAGAAATTACACTTTATGTCAAGAATCATACTTATAAACTATTCTTAGTTTGAAACTCCAGATATCTCTCACAGACTTGCACCAAGAATATTTCATAAACTCGACAACACACTCAACTGCATCAGTATAGTTGATTATATTTTTAAAAATACAGACACAAGATCTTGCACACAGATTTTGAATCAGACGTACAAATCTTTGCATCAAATTTATATCAGAATATATTAACAGCAACAAGCATGACTACCATTTTGTCCTATCTATTTGACATCCCTACTACTGTTTCTCCATCAGTTTTTAGTTAACACTACATCCTCCATCAAAACAGATCTCCTATGCTCCTCTCGTGCTACTTCCATCTGGTCTCCGACAATCTAACCTCCATACAGAATGAACAGATCATTTAAATGAAAATTCCTTTAATACATAATATATGCACCACCAACATGTCCGCTATTTTTTGCTCTCCTCAAAACACCCATCGCACAGTGCCTACCTGAGCAATCTCCTAGAATTCAATCCATATAATACTCCTGACTTCTACGGCGAGTTATGTGAAAATGATATCCATGTATGACTTAGATTTATGACCGCGATTCCAATGGACCAAAAATACTTAAAATAAAACATCAACTCCACTCATTGTCCTTGCACGTAAAAAAGCTAAGATTTAATTTTGACATATTAAATCATCCACCGCCATGTAAAGGAGTCAAACCAACAAATTCGCTGATATTCGACAACAAATCGGTTCACTACTATACCTATCATTCCTTTTAAATAAAAAGAAGAAGAAACATATCATCAGATCACTCCAAAAACACTACTAAATTGACTAAAACACCAACTAAGAACGTCTGCACAATATATGGATAACTACAACATGGACACAGAGCAAGAACAAATCGCTGATCCCCCCAAAACCACTATCAAATCCGTCAAAACCGACACGAAATCCCGACGTCAAGATCGAAAATTTCCAATCTCAGAGCAACCCAAAAAAAAAAGGGCAACTAAAAGCTAGCAGAAATTTCCTCCAATTCTCACCTAACTGAGGGGCCAATCCATACCGCCGAGCATCCGCCATCGTCTCACCCAACAATTAATCCCAAAACCACGACTCGATCTCAAAACCCAAGCTCTTCTCGCATCAGAACTCGAAGAGTGAAAGTCAAGAACTGCAGCGAAAACAGCACTGTGTCAAGTAAAATTCCAGGCTAAATAGAAGGAATCGGGATCGGCGAATCTTCCACGAAGAAGGGATTCGAGATCAGAGGTTTGGAGAGATCGGAATTCTTTTTGATTTGGAACAAGAGATGAGAGTGAGATTCAAAAGGGAACCTTCGAAGGAAAGCCGATAATAGCCGCCGAGATGGAATTCGGGGGACAAATAGGGAAAGGGAGAACAGAGACCGGCACTAAAGACGAGGAAAGGGGCACGACACTGCTTATTTGACGAAAATGCCCCTATCGGACAGGAGATATTACTATCTCCCCCTGAGCGCATCCTATCCGTTCGTTCATGGCGCCAAAGGGGCGACCGGATTTATGGGTGGAGCAGCTGTGGTGGGTAGAGGATCGGAGGGTAGACATAGAGCCGCATGGAGTGGAACATGCTAGGGGTTTATAGGATAAATGCAAGGGGATTAAGTAGTTCTGCTGGCCGGTTAGGTCGTTATCGGTGACGGTAAGCTGTTGACCGCGAGCATCCAATAGGGCCCTGCCGTCTTCCATCCGATTGGATGCGGTAACCGGTAGTGAGGATAAGGTTGCTATGGTTGAGGTGCATTGCCGTTCATCCAACAGACTCGGACAGGTGGCCGATTGATGTGCGCATTGATAAACCGCCTTCTGTAAGAGAAATGGATACACTATTCCTAAATTTCTGGGATGATATCTCTTGTTTGGTTTACAATATCCCAGAAATTAAGGGATCCCGGACAGAGAGGGCAGGAGTTCCCTTTGTCCCAACATCGTTATCGGACTTCTATCCCCCTCCTTTCCACCGCCCACAAGCTAGTGCTGGCTGCCGGTCTCTAAACGGAGCCTTGAATCTGTTGATTTGTTCACGAGAGTTTTACGGGTTATGATATTCTTTGTAGACTTAGGATCCACCGTACGTTCAGCCTTCTAGCAAGTCATACTTTTTTTTTAAGAAGACATAAACCATAAAAAGAAAAAAGGCATAAGTCTTCTGATTGGGTTCCCTAGGAATCCCAGAAAAATGTGTTGTTATTACATTGCCAGACCTCCCGGTCGGTCCGCCGTTTTATGTGGCAGTTGGGAATATCATTCATCAAGCGTCATTTTGAATCAAGAAAGACATGGAACACAACACTGGATAGCTTTTTTCATAGTGTCTACCAAAAAGTGTGGAACATAGTCATCATTCTGATGGAAATTACTATCTAACATGGGGTGGCAATGCTTAATGTGTTTACTTAATTCAACTTATTGGAGGTTGGGCGTTGAATTATCTATTTAATAAAATAGTCGGGTTGGGCCAGAATTTTGACTCGTCTAATGAATATGCCAAGTTTTGGTTGATAGATTTTTTTATCTCCATCATATCTGGTCTGAACCTGCCACTCCTATATTTAATATTCATTTTTTCCCTTTTTCTCTGAAAAGTCCAAAGGAAAAGTGATTACAACTCAGTTGATTCTGCGTAGAGGCGTAGTTATGTTGGTAAATTTGTCGCCCACCATGGTTGAGATGGCATTGGGTTGTATCGAGATGGCACGAAGGAAGAGTCCACCTTTCTTCACACCAATCCACTATTAGATCACCCACCACACAGCTCACAAAGCATATTCTGAACTCTATCTTCTATTTAGCTACATTGATCTCAAAGATAGCAATGAGTGATCCATGCAAAAAGGGTGAATCTTTTTTTTTTTTTTTTTTTGCATGAAAGATAAAATATTGAGATTAGGTTGACAAATGCTACCATATCCCAGTGTTTATGTTCATTTCTGCTGCAACCATGATTCTCTTGCGAAACAAAGCACCCAACTTGAAGTGACGGAATGTCATCTTTCAAAAAAATTCTACAGTTAATTGCACCTTGTCCATGAAACGGGCCCCGCATGTATCTCCGGTAAAATCAGAAGTCTACCACTTAAAGCTCAATGAAACGATCTACCGCTTAAACAGGTATCTCCGGTAAAATCAGAAGTCTAACAACGCACCCACACGTTGAACCAGCTCATGAGACCATGCACAGTTTGACCACTCGCTCACCCATGTAGAGCAATTATAGAATATATTTCTTGGAATTTGTTCTTTCCGAGATATTTGGCCTGAAGAAAGTATGCGAGACCGTGATCATACGGAGCAAATTGCACAATATATGTAAAATATGAAAATGGTCTTCATGAAATATGCATCCAAACATGGAGTTCGAACTTATTTTTACATTAATTAATTGTCCCGTGCATCAGCTAAACATTCTCGCCGACCTCCATTGCATAACTAAGGACTCACTATTAAATCTACGTGCACGTGCAAGAATGTAATCGTGCAGTAGCAACTCCATCATACTCCTCTGACATTAAAATTCACACAGGCAATGGAGAGCAGTGCTGACGATTTCATAAATGTTTATTCAAATTAATCTCCATAAAGAAGGAAACAGTCTTCTGAAAACAATTAGTTGCTCAAACTAGACCAGCTAGAGCACCTCCTAAATGCTTCATCCGTGGAGGGCAATTAGCCTGTGTTCATTCTACTTTAAGAACTATCTTCATGAACTCGTATACAAAGTAACTAATCGAAGCAGAGGGCAAAACCTGAAACAACAAAAAGAGATTAGTTGAAAACCTAGAAACCATCATCTGAAAATTTATATAGAGATGATAGAAAACAAATGAAGCAAATCCTAGATACTGGTATAAATACCTGTAACAAGCTGGGAATCAGGCCAGCATACAGTGCAGGAATGCCCCCTTGCTCTACTATTTTCACAGCCGTAGCAAATGCATTTAGTTTTGTTGCCTGAACCTGCATTTGTAGCTGTCGCCTGACCACTTCAAAAGGATATGTGGCAGCCTCAGCACAAGCACCGGCAATGGCCCCATACAATAAGGTCCTCATGGGACCCAGCTCTAGCCGATCCAAGGCATTCACATCTTCACCTTCATGTTGCTTCATCAGAGATATCCGCATCTGTCCTTTGGGTGAATGGAGATAAGCTGACTTCAGTATATCGTAAACACCATAGAAAACTGCACCAGAAGGGGCCATGCTAATAAGAGAAGGTACTAATCCCTTGTAAAGAGAAAAGAACCCTTCAGTTTGCACCATGTGGCAGAAAACACCAATAACACCACCTAAAGCTTCCCCTCCAGGTGCTACCATCTTTGTACGGATCTGAAATTGAAAACTTGTATGTAAATAGACATATTTTGGAGGGGGAAAAAGGGAATTGCAGAAAGAACATGCTACTTCTTAAACAAATAGTAATGATATTGTTCTCAGAAGAGACTAGCAAATTTCAGACCATGCAGCTTCATGAGACTATCCATGATATTATTAAGCTAATGGCAACAAATAACAACCAGGGCAATTTTCTACTAATAATCTGGTCACTTCTTGTCTAAAACTGGGAACAAAGTCCTGCAGTTAATCCACAATCTTGACTAAGTAAAACACAGAACATACAATGGAAATAAGAATTCAAGCCCCCCCAAACTGATGAAACACAACCAAATGAAACATACCGTGTCCATTGGCAGACATAGTACTGTAGCAGTAATGCCAGCTGCAGCACCTGCAAGGAACCTTTCGAAATTTGTTGTTTCTTCATTTCCAGACATTCTGAGAAGTTGTTTCCTATATGTATCATATGCATAGAAATTTACTGCCTTAAATGGAGCAGTACGAAGAATGTTGACAAAATTGCCTTTCCAGAAGCCCTTCAGACCTTGTGTTGTTGCAATTTTATGGATAAGTGCAAATAAATTCATCTGTTCACCACGAACTATATACTCCAACTTTAGTCTCTCAAGAGGAGCAACAAAGGTTCTGATACACCAGAACATCATGTTCAGGAAAAATGATACCATGGTGACATTGACAAAAAGGATGACTAGGTTTTAATATCATTAACACATAGGACAGAGTAGAAATTCCTTCAAGAAGTAAGTGATCCAGTTCCACAACTAAAAGAATTGATATATTATATAACAATCATTCCAACAGCTTGATCCCAATGGAAAATTTGTTTATGCAACAGAACACTTGCTAACATGTTAGGGAGTCTAAAAAGTAGCCAGAACAAAGAGTTCAAAAAATTTTGCAAATTTTTACATGAAACAAATATGCAAACCAGAAAGTTGATTCACTAGATGTCCAGCCAAACATTTAACAGGTAGTTCATGAAAATTGCAATTCTTCTAACAAGAGGAATTTTGTTGAAACAATGATGGAATCATATGCAAAGACTATTTTGGACAATTGATATCTGAAAATATTGTGAAGTTGTTTAAATCAAATGATTAAATAAATGTAGAAAATGTCATATATTTTTAGCCTAAACAAAAACCAGAACAGAAAATGTCATATACTTATAGCCTAAACAAAAACCTAAGAACCTGAGATATGGGATGCTGGTATTTGCTTGTCTACATTTATAAATTTCACTTTCAGGACCAAAGTTTGTCTACTACAAATATTGCGAGCATTAATGACCGAAAAGCATTTAACTATCATAGTTCTGCCTATCATTGTGCTCACTTGAAGCACATACAGGGATTCATTATTCTCTTTCTGTAACAAATGGATCACCAACAATCTTCACGGCTCCAAAAATAATATGATATCACATCCAATAAAATATCCAACAGATTGGGGAGATGACTTCTTCAAAAACTTTAATACATGCTATACATCTATCAAAATCATCACGATCAAGTTATTGAAATTTGGTTTTGTTTTCAACTCCCCTGCATAAAGTTTCTGTTTTGACAGTTTTCAACGGTTTCACCCAGTTGCCATTGCCAGAATCAGGAACAGATGCAGGAGGATGTGCTGGTGCAGGTGCACAGAAGCATATTTTTTTAGAAACACTTTTAGCAAGTGTTTAGGAAGCAGGTGCAGGTTTGTGATTCTAGGAAGATTCTAAAACAGATACGTTACCCTAGCTAGAAAATTTCAGCTGCAAAGATTTCACTCGTTCACAATTTCAGTCAAAAAAGTCAGAATAAAATCCCAGAAAAAAAAGAAAAATAAGAGAAAAAAGGGCATATCATTTTAATTGTATTTCAAATTATCTAGTAAAATAATCTGTATAATTCAGAAAGTTTTGAGTTGAAACTAAATTGTACTGAAGCTAAATGAATTGCATTTAACAGAAAAATATACCAACATAATAAGTGGAAATATTCAAAGGACAGTACTTAAGAAAGACCACATAGATCTTGCTCACTTTTACCATTTTTAATCACTTGGCAAATCTTTTCTCAAAAAAAAAAAAAAAAAAAAAGGTAGAAAGGTTAGATCTCTTTCCCCCTTCAGATCTTGATTTTTGTAATCGATGTTGATTTGTGTCAATCTAGTGGAATTTGGAAACCAATTCTTCTTCTACAGCTAACTTTTTTTTTTCATTGAGGAATAAGATGGAAGAAAACCAACCGAAAATGGGGCCAAGGTGAGATCAACCTAATTCACTGACTTCCAACCCCTAGTGACTTTACAAACTCAACCAATTGGCGCCTTTTTTTGCAAGTCATTTTATGTGAGCTACCTCTTACAAAAGTAACAAAATGTGCCTTTCTTTTCCTTGAACATGTATTAAGATATATTTGTTCTCCAAATGCTTCACATAACTCTGGTGAAACAGCAACCCATCATTTAAACCATTCCTTCTAGCAGGCAAAGAACTCGCTGATAATTGTTGGGACATAAGCTTCCTCAATATTAGGGCTTAATGACACAACTCCTCTGCAATGAAATAATGCGCTATTTGAGTTTGCCTGATTAAATAAGATCACATATGCAAAATTATATGCAACGAAATCCATGTCATTTCCTAGATGGCAATTTGGCAGCTGTCCAGAGAACAGAAACTTACAAGTCAAATGGCTTTGCTTTTTTAAAGACTTCCTTAACCAGACCTAAGAAAAAAACATACCAGGATCGAAAAAGGAGATTACTGCATTCATATATCTCAATCTGTTGTTTCTAATAAACCATATTAGTGAGAGGATAAAGAAATTAAGTAGCTGCCAGCAGATAGCTGGCAATATGGAGTCATGGACTTCAAAATAGCAAAAAGAAGGAAGGATAGAGAGGATTAGAAAGAACAATAAAAAGTTGAGTATTCACTGCAATAGCTGATATTCATAATGGAATCCTTTTGTACCAATTAAACTGATAACTGAAAGGTAGTTATGGGAAACAACATATGCAGCAAAAATCCAGAGAGACAAAACATAACGTGCATCCATGAGACAATTTCCTCTGGGGCATTTGTATACCAAAAATAAGAAGAAAATTGAACTATCAGCCATATTACATGCACTGAAAGACCAAGGATCTAAGAGACCGGGGATGCTCAACTTAATACTCTTCATCCTTCTATAATGGCTAAAAATTCTCATGTGCTACACAATCACTAACATGAACTTGCACGGGCCATTAAATACTGGTCAATTAGGTTTATCAATTCTTGATGCAAGTACATCAAAAATTCTTTAATATAAAAAACCAAATTTATAATGCCAAAAGCAGAACACGACATATCTGCAACAGAATCTCAGGTAACAATTCTTAGAAAGCTGCAAAACTCTTATGGTTGTATTGTACATAGGAAGGATCCTATGGTAACCCAACCTTTGCATTCCTCCTCAAAGAAACCCCTCCTTAGACCATTCAGACAAAACCTCAGACTTGCAATCAAAAAGGTAAATGCTCAAAAAGATGCAAATGTCCATTAGGCTAATACTACTAGCAGCAAGCCTGACTAAGACTTTCTTTTATCATAAAGACACCATGGATTATCTAAATATGATATGAAATGCAACTAAGGCAACACAGCCATCAACAAAAACAAAATGCAATTCTTTTTTAGGAACAAAAGTTGACATATTAAATATAAATGTGCAGCAAACTAAAAAGTTTCTTTATGTCATCCAAGCTTAATAATTGTACATATTACTCAGCATCTAATAATAGCTACACCAGGAAAAGTAATGATAAAAAACCACCAAATAGCTACTCTACTACCGCAAAACCATTGTGGCCACAGCCCCCGACCACAGATGCTCAATGGTGTTCATGGTGTCATTTCCAGCCCCGTGTTCCATCCTCCTCATTCTTCACCTCCTTTACCACCTCCTTCCCCTCCAATGCTGGTTCCTCCTATCTCCTCTGCCCATTCCGCTCCAAAATCCCCTCCACCTCTGCTAACGAACCCCTCCCCTCTCTTGGAACTTTTATAGTTTTATTCTACATTAAGAATGACATCTCCATCTTATAGTACACCAACCCTTTGATTACCCCTCGAAGAAACCACTCCTTTGTCAGAACATTCATGCAAAACCTCAGACTTGCAAAAGAAAAGGTCTAATGCTCAAAAAGATGCAAATGGCCATTAGATTCATACTACTAGCAGCAAGACTGACCAAAGACAAGACTGTTTTGATCATAAGGACAACATGGATTATCTAAATATGATACGAAATGCAATTGAGACAACACAACCAAACACAAAATGAATTTTTTTTAAGGGAAAAATGTTGAGATGTTAATTACAAAGGCACAGCAAAGTCATGGAACATATTACTCAGCATCTAGTAATAGCTATGTTGGGAAAGTTAATGATAAAAACCACCAAACAGCTATCCCATTACCTCGAAACCATTGCGGCCACAGCCCCCGCCCACAGATGCTTGGTGGTGTTCATGGCGCCAGCTCCAGTCCCCTGCGTTCTAACCTCCTCCTTTTTCTCCACCTCCTTCACCACCACCTCATCCACCTCCTTCCCCTCCAATGCCGGCTCCTCCGATCTCCCCTCCCCATTTTGCCCCAGAAACCCCTCCGACTCCCGCACGAACCTCTCTCCTCCCTTGACCGACAAGCTCACCGACGAGAACTGGCCCCCACCCACCCTCGCACGCCGGCACACCCCCAGAACGAACTCCTTCTGGCGAGAAGCCACCAATCTAACGGCCGAGGCCGCCGGACTCGCGCCCGAGATCGAGGAGACGATGGAGTTGGGCACGGAGGAATCGAGGAAGAGACCTCCCCCGAAGAAGACAGCGGGGTCCTCGTCGAAGTAGGGGATCCAAGAGGGGATGAGGGCATCACGGAAGACCTTCAGCGGCGGCATCGCTAAGGCGGGATCGAAGAGACAAGAAAAAAGCTAAGATCGAGGAAACGAAGGACTGTATCGGATTCGGAGGAGGAGAGCGTTTATAAGGCTAGGGTTTTGGGAGAGGAGGGAGGATTCGGGAGTCATGGGATGGGAGGAGGGAGGGGAGTTTGAGGGGAGAGGACAAGGGAATGTGGGATATATTCTTAATTCTTTATTTCTCTATCGGGAATGTATCGTTGGTTGATGGTGGCAAGGATGCCGCATAGGTTCCATCGATCTCCCACGCCCACCTTGTGTTTGTGATTTTGGCCTGCGGTGTCTGAGACAAGCAACCGGGCTGCCGGCGAGGGCTATCGTGCGCGGGGACGTGGCGGAGTGCCATGGTACTTGGTGATTGGCTAATTGCCGTGTAGGGCTGAAAATGGGCCGGATCGGGTTAAATTTTACCCCTATTCGAGCCCAATCCAAATTTTTCTTGAGGCTTCAGGTCAACTTAACATTTTCTAAAAAGTTTAGGTCCGAGCCCGACTCGAGTCCGAGCTCGAGTTCAACCCGAAGCCCGATTGGGCCGGCTCTCCCTTTTTGATGAGAAAGGATGAGGCGGTATAGTGCGACCGAGGGTGGGGGGTTGCCCGTGGGGCATGGGGAGAAGGGCTGACTGGGGAGGGGTGGGCGAGCGTCGCTCGGGGGCGTGGGGGAGGGCTGCCTGGAGAAGCAGAGAGGACCGGGGGAGCGGGGGGGGGGGAGGGCACGGGGTGTGTGTGGGGTTAGGGATGGCCCCCGTGGGGCAGGGGGGTGCGGAGCATGAGGGACGACCACCTGCAGGGTGGGCACTGGCCGCTTGCAGGGGCGTGGGCGGGCGAGGGGGGGTGTGGCCACCTACGAGGGCATGAACGGGAGGGCCGACCGGGGGGTGGGGAGTAGGGCCGCCTGCGCGCTGGGGGTAGGGGGTGGGGCGGAGGCGCGGACTGGTAGATGGAGAGGCAGAGAAGATCGAGGGGGGAGTCGAGAGGAAGAGGGGAGGGGTGGTGTGGGTTTCGCACGCGGGATGGGGAGTGTGAGGTTTTAATCGGGCTCAGGTCGGGCCAAAGGTAGGCCTGGGCTCGAAAATAAAATGAGTTCTATATTTTGATCCGAGCCAGGCCTAAATAGTTTTGGAGAAAGCCCAAAGCCCGTCCGAAGCCAGCCTAACCCGATGGACCTCGGGCCGACCCAAGCCCATTTCTAGCCCCATTGCCATGGCATTTAGTAGTTGGGCATGTGGGTACACATGCATAGTACAGACTCTTATCTGGCAATTAAGTCAAGCTGCTTGCAAGCTACTTGAGCTCGACTCGAGTTCAAACTCGACTCAACTCGATTATTATCGAATTCGAGTCGAGCTTGGATATAGAGCTGGGGGACAGTCACCTGCATGGCGGGGGCAGGCGCGGGGTGTGTGTGGGGCATGGGGATGGCCGCTCGCGGGGGTGGTGGGTGGCCGCCTATAAGGGCATGGGCGGGAGGGCCAATCGGAGGGTGGGGGAGGGCTGCCTGCGCGCTAAGGGGGGCGGGCGGAGGCATGGGTTGGTGGACGGAGAGGCGAAGAGGACCGCGGGGGCGGGAGGGGGTGGGGTTAGGGGTGTCTGCGGGGCGTGGGAGACAACCGCCTGCAGGCGGGGGTGGGTGTGGCCGCCTGTGGCTGCATGGGCAGGGAGGGCCGATCAGAGGGTGGGGGGCAAGTCGCTTGCGTGCCGGGGTAGGGGGTGGGGCGGAGGCGCGGGCTGGTGGACAGAGAGGCAGAGAAGATCGGGGGGGGGGGGTGAGCCAGAGAGGAAAAGGGGAGGGGGTGTGGTGGGTTTCGCATGCAGGATGGGGGGTGTGGGGTTTTAATTGGCTCGAGCCCGATGGGGGCGGGGTGGGGGGGGGGAGGGTGTAGGGTTTCAATCAAGCCCGGGTCCGGGTCAGGCCAAAGGTAGGCCCGGGCTCAAAAATAAAATGGGTTCTATATTTTGATCCGAACCAAGCCTAAATAGTTTCAGGCAGAGCCCGAAGCCAGCCTAACCCGATGGGCCTCAGGCCGACCCGAGCCCATTTCTAGCCCCATTGCCATGGCATTTAGTAGTTGGGCATGTGGGTACACATGCATGGTACAAACTCTTATCTAGCAATTAAATCAAGTTGCTTGCAAGCTACTCGAGTTCAAACTCGACTCGATTATTATCGAATTCAAGTCGAGCTCAGATATAGGGCTGGGGACGGCGCTCGTGGGGTGGTGGGTGGCCGCTATGAGGGCGTGGGCGAGAGGGCCCGACTGGAGGGTGGGGGAGGACCGCCTGCACGTCGAGGGGGGTGGGGCGGAGGCGTGGGTTGGTGGATAGAGAGGCGAAGAGGACCGCAGGGGCGAGAGGGGGGGGGGGGTGGGTTGGGGGTGTCTGCAGGGGCGTGGGAGATGGCCGCCCGCAGGATAGGGGTGTGGCCGCCTACGGTGGCATGGGCAAGAGGGCCGATCAGAGGGTGGGGGGCAGGCCGCTTGCATGCCGGAGTAGGGGTGGAGCGAAGGGTGCGGGTTGGTGGACGAAGAGGCAGAGAAGACTAGGGGGGAGCTGAAAGGAAGAGGGAGGGGTGGTGTGGGTTTCGCACGCGGGTGGGGGTTGTGGGGTTTTAATCAAGCCCGGGCCTAGTGGGGTGGGGGGTGGGTTTTATCAGGCCCGAGCTCGGGTCGGGCCAAAGGTAGGCCTGAGCCCGGCTCGAAAATAAAACAGATTCTATATTTTGACCCGAGCCAGGCCTAAATAGTTTCGGGCAGAGCCCGAAGCCCGATCCGAAGCCGACCCAGCTCGAACCCATTTCGAGCTCGAGTGGTAGAATACTCGGCTCGAAAGCTTGCGAGCATAATTGAATATATATATAATATTTTTTATTTATAATATATATATATATATATATATATATATATATATATATATATTATATATATATAATTAGTAAAATAAGGCTCGATTTCGAGTTCGAACTCGAGTTCGAATATAGCTCGATTTATATTCGAATCGAATCGAGTCGATTTTAAGCTTTGCCTATTTTTTATCAAGCTAAGTTCAAGCTTGGGATGTTAAGCCTCAGTCGAGCTCGAGCCGAATTTTAAGCTGGAGTATTTTGAATTAAGTCGAGCTCGAGATTTCAGTTACTCAACTCGACTCCGCTCGATTGCTCCCCTACTGGCAATTAGTGAAAATGGCATGTTTTATTTGTGATAAAATTATTACTTATTTTTTAAAGTAAAACTTTTTTCAAGAAAAAGTATTACAATGATACATGTATAAATATCCTTAACCAACTTATTAGGTGTTTCAAAACCTAATCCTGCTAGGTACATGCAAATAATTAGTTTAGTTTTTTAATTAATTCTATTTCTCTAGACTCCAGTCCACCAAACTCATTTGAGATGTTAATTTTATGTGTATCTTTGTTTTATAAAACCATTTATGTTCCTGAATGCAAATTTATGTGAGAACATTCTCTGTATTACCATGTTTTAGTTAAAGGTTGGTGCTTTATTGCAGAACCCCACCATAAATTGTACCAACATCATGGATTCACTTATGTTTTATGACTGATCATAGACAATCATAATTGGAGGATTGTTCTTTCCCATTTACAATCTAAACTAGAGAAGGATCCCAAATTTTAGTGCACATATGCTTGGATAGGGGCCACATAATCTAGAAAGTCATTTTTTGATGGGACATTTCATTGAGGGATTTTTTGTTGGGCAAAAATATTCATTTGTCTTGAATTACAATAGCAAGTTGCAGTTCAAATGCCATAAGGTCTCGACATTTGTAATTGAAATTGCAATCGAAATTAGTCGCAGTTCAAACTACGAGGAATCTTGCAATTGAAAATGTTCTTTGAAAAAAATAAAAATTCTATAGATGGTCTTACATAATGCATGATCTAGAAGGCTTTTTCAAAGTGCATTGTAATATAAAAGTAACTTGACAAATAAGTTGAGGAGCATCTATGCTTTAACATGCCTAGTGGATAGGTTTATTTGGCTTTTGGAAAAAGATTAGTGGGAAGAGCAAGTCTTTCCATTAGAGAGGTAAAAAATTCTATAAAAATTTAGTTGCAACTTCGCGGTTATTTCTTTTCTACCGGCAATTCCATCTGTATGCACAAAATTTTTACACAATGTCCGATCGCAGAGTCCTGCAGAGGTAATCCTGAGCTAAACAATTGAACCTGGCCATAGAAGACAGATTGCGACCCCAAAGCTTCTAGCCAATAAAATAAAATTCTTAAGTTGTTGTATTAGTGTTAACAGACAGAAAAGCAAAGAGAAAGCGGGTTTCATATTCTGTTTGCCTGTCCACCCATTCCTACTATTGGCTTTTCAGATAAAAGAAAAGATTCCCAAAATGCCTTGGTAATGGGGTAGCTAGTGATGTTTGCAAAAATGGGCGATTACAAGAGTTTTATTCTTTCTTACATCCAGTATCCAAGCAGCAGTAGGGAAATTCTTTTTGAGCAAGACAACACTGAGCTTTCGTACATTAATACTTTCTCACGGAGGAATCCGAGATAAGAAATTGGAAGAATACCCTAACCACACCAGAAGTTGGAGGCTGTATGCTTTGCACTTTTATCTCACCCTTATTAACATCTAGAAAGCACTTGCATCGCTTTGGCAATGCGTGGAAAAAAATTCGGAAACAATCAAATCTAACATACCCAGGGATCAAGAAAACCAACTTAAAGCCCTGAGAAAGAAAATAATGCAGATTTGAGGGCGGGGGTGAAGCTTCTAATCTTTAAAACCTTTACAAGCATGACCAATACTCTTTCCATCTTTCAATCTTTTGTAAAAACCAAAATACGAAATGCATTCCAGTCATCTCACTAAAATCTCCCTTTTTTTCCGATCATCTCACACGGTTCTTCTCCCTTTCCCATGAATTTCCCATTTTTCTCACGGTAGACAGTTCAAATCAAGCTCAAGAGCAAGAAGAAGCAGAATAGTCCCTAATCAAAACCCTAACTGAAATCTCTAAATCAGCTCCGTCCAGATCCAAACAAGAAACAAAGAGAAGCACAACATTATCGCCAGAAGTCCAGCATGAAGCATTACCTCGTTCCTAACGAAGCGCTCCAATCGCCTCCTCTTCGCACGCTCCAGGACCAGCTCCGTCCTCAGATCCGCCACGTATCTCCGCAAATCCTCATTCTCCTGATAGAAATCTTGTGTGAAAACGAGGAGTCGTTGCCGTCGGATGCTTAGGGTTCCAAGAGAGCGCCAAGGAACACTAGAAAGACGAGAAAAGTGGGAACCGAAGGGGGTTTGGGGGAATCACCGAACGATCCGCAGCCGCCGGAGGTCCGACGATCCGGCGGAGGGGCGATCGGGGCTCGGCGAGCATGGAAGCGACCCTCGCGCATTGGATCGTGGTCTGGAACTTGCAAGAAGGTTCGGGTTCGCCGTTCTTCTTCCCCATCTAGCGCCTCTCTTCTCTCTCTTCTCCGCAGACGCCCCTTGCGAAGAGCGGCCCTGTTTTAAACCTTCAGGTTCCCGCGTTTTAGTTTCCTTTTGTTTTTTGTTTTTTTTTTTCACTTTTATCTCCAAAAATAGGTTGCAACTTTTTGGGCTTTTCTATGTTATATATATATCACTTGTTTGATCTTCATAACCATCTTTAGAGAGTTATTACCAATCATTACAGCCATCATAATAATTTTCAAATTTTTGAGAAAATAATATTTTTAAGTTCTTCTTAAAAATTATATATATATTTTTTATTTTGAAGTTGCTAAATACATCTTTTTGGAGCTTTGCTGCTAATAGTTAATTACAATAGAAAAATAGAGTTTGAAAGCTTAGGATTACTATCCTATGAATCTCTTAATAAATTGACTCATCTTAGTCGGCAACAAATCAATAAATTGCACCAATCTCTCTCCATCACCAAGAAATAGTATTATTCTAATATATTTTATAGAGCATATAGCATTTCTTATGATAATAATCAGTTTATAATGAAAATAGTATCTTTTGTTTGATAGTTTCATGATAAAGCGAATAAAAATAATATATTTAATTCAAATGTTCATTTATTGAATAATAAAATTTATAAATAATGAAATTATCAGATGACATTATTTATTGCATATGACTCCTATTTTTAACTTATAGTTGCTTATCGCTTCATCTCCCTTAAAACTGTCCAAAAATGTGCTCAACTCATAATTTTGTTTCGAAACCATGGGAGGTAAACTATCTTGATTAAAACAATCGACCACTAACTTGCTGCATACGGTGTCTAAAGAAAAAGTTAACAATCATTATGGTGAGATTCTTATGCACATGTAGCAGCATGCTCATCCATAATTTAGTCCAACATTAAACCGTTATTTTTCATTATAATTGTAAAAAACAGTACTTGAATGGTTTTTGTCCCCCCCCCCCCCCCCCCCCCTTTTTTTTGGAGAA
The DNA here is from genome assembly GCA_006176705.1 of Cocos nucifera. Taxonomy (NCBI): domain Eukaryota; kingdom Viridiplantae; phylum Streptophyta; class Magnoliopsida; order Arecales; family Arecaceae; genus Cocos; species Cocos nucifera. The sequence continues at coordinate 322,048 of QRFJ01000734.1, read as the reverse complement.
AGGTTTTGTTTTTTGAGGACTATTATATTATCTGGATTTTGTTGGTTATCAAAGGTACATCAGTCTACAACTTACCTTGGGCTCTCTTGCTTAAGCCTACAAATAAGCTAACTTGTATATAAACAAATTGGACTTCGACTGTGTATCATGGTCATACAACCTTCTTCTTTCCAACATCAGACAAGCTCAATTTGCATGCCTACGCTAGGTTTGTAGGCAAGCCAAGACTTAATGTAAAATAAGCAAAATATCTGGTTTAATTTGGGAACCAGCTTATTATTCATAACTCAGCTTGGCTTTAGCTCCACTCCAGCTCAGACATCCCTTCCACAAAACTCAGCCAAAGGCCCAAAAACACACCGCTGAAGCTTGATTAGTTGCTGATGTCCTTTGAAGAAAGTAAGATGATCTGCCAGGGACCAAGCCATTTACATATGAATTATAACGAATCTCGAAGTTGTGATTTAGACCTATCAAGCCTTTTTTTTTTTCTCTCTCTCTCGTTTGAGTAAAGCCGTTATCAAGGGTAGACATATCATCACATGTAACATTTGATCTTTTTGTAGTCAGGTTTGACTGATCAAAACATGCAAGGGGTTAATTGGATGTCAACGTCTGGAACTCTGCAACCTAGTTCGAGTCCTATTTGACCTGTCACGGGGGCCAGAATTCTGGGACCAGGTCAGGTTTAAACCAGGTTTGTTTGGATCAACCTGACCCACTTGCACCTCCAATTACAACCAATCTGATCTTTTCTCTGAAATCTCGGGACAAGTCTAAGTAGTTTCCTAATTATCCTGGCTCTTGACCGACTTCAAAATCAAGAGGTGCTGATGGAGTTACGCTTATAATTCTCATCAAGAGTACAAACTGATTTCTATACAAGTCCAAGTTCTACCAAGTTTTGCCACAATCCTCGCATTCACCTACATGATATCCATGACGGGCAAAATTCTATCCACATTTTAACTCTGCCAATATCAGAGTAGAGAGTAAAACTTATCTAAAGATTACAATCTCTTCCAAATCTTTTAATTTCATTAGATCGAGTCACGCTTATCCATTTTTTACAAACACTGGCATCTCGAACGTACAATCAGTAGTAGTGGTTTCTGAGGAGCCACGAGCACACTTGGTTAATGATCTCACATGTATTCCTTCTTTCCATTGAAGTTAGATGGCTTAGTCGTTCACGTGAAGGCATCAACTTTGATCACAATCATGATGATCTTGGCTACATAGAGCAGCAGCACAACAATAAGTTGGCCGAGATGCCATAATTAGAAACACAGACTACACAACGATACCATCCAAACTAATCAGCATTAATTGGATGGCTCAACCTCACCTAAAAGATTGAGAGCTCATTACTCCTACAAGGGAAAAAAATTAAATGAAAAGAAAATATGATCTTCTTTGGTGGAGTCGCTACAAGTTTTAAATATGGGACCATCCTCGCTGCAACTCCCATTAATCTAGTCTTTTTCACTTTTTAATGAAAGTGAGCTTCCAAATCGTGGTACAACTCAGTGCACTGTTGATCAAGTTTGGATTCATCGCACGGTAAGCCTCGTGCAGGACTTTGCATTCAGAAATCCAAAATAAACACTACTCTTAATAAAAGAATAAGCTATTGGAAAGAACGAGGGAAACCATCTACAAGCAGTGAAAAATTAAGCATTTATAACCACCAAGCTTGCACCTTTGTGTCAGATAAAAACCTTAAGTAGACATTGTTTTCAGCACCAACCATCTGTTACTTAAAAGTGGAAGGCGAATCTATTACACAGACAATACTTGACATCTAAACTTACCACTACTAAACACATTTCAGTTTGTATATTTACATCATCCTAGGAAGCCCTTACACTTTTATATTTCTTCATGCTCTTATCCTCCTCCTTCCTTGGAATTATATTCTTCTATGTTCATGTTTTTCCTTTTTCCTATAATGAGACAAAGACCATGACATCAAATTAACAACTAGTTCTTCGATGATATTCCGTCGTGAATTCGCTATCCTAATCCTTGATCCTTGCAACATAGAAGTTAAACCCAGGCTTAAGCAACTTGGAGGAGCTATAATTTGATGGGTGCACAAACTTGCAGTTGGGGCATGATAGGGTGGCCTTGCACATCATGACCAACATGTGGCAGCGCATGCACACCGCAGCCACCATCTCCTCCTCCTCTGTCCAGGAGAAGGACCTCGACAAGCTGCCAGAATTATCCTTGGAATTGCACCGAGTGCCACGAGAATCCTGTTTTATTCTCTCGTCTCCACTGATGTGGCTTCTTGGAGGCTCAAACGTGAGGTTGAGCTCGAGGTCTAGGCTTGGACATGAAGCAGGTGGCTCTGTGCTTTCTCTAGGATCCTCATAGGTCCTCTTGTGTGTCCTGGTATTGTAGAAGTGAATCTGGCCAGACTGCAATGCCAAAATATGGGTTATTTGCACCTGTTACTTATTTCCAAGTAATACTACGCTTAATTATAAAAAAAATATCATAGAATTTATTATTCTATCATAAAAAAAAAAAAAAAAAAAAAAATTAAATAAGATGGACATACTACTCTGAATTATCGATGTACCTTGATATCAAGGCATCGTTGCCATTCCAAGGGCAAGGGAGTGTCGAGATGGAGCTCGACGGCGAGTGTTGTATCCTTTGCTTCCGACGACTTGAGCTCCTTTGAGGATTTGTCATCATCTCTCTCTTCACTGTCTTCCCTCTTCCTTTTCATGGATAGCGGGTTCTCTAGGTTAGAGTGTTCCTTTTCCTCAGCAGAGAGGGCTGCTTGCAAGGACACCATGGTTTCTGACCAAAAGAACCGAGCACTTCCTTTTCCAAACTCTCTCTCTCTCTCTCTCTCTCTCTCTCTCTCCTCTGTTGTATGTAACCTTCAACCTTCTCTGTTGGTGTATCTGGTGGTGGATATTGGCTGCTTTTATAGACTACATCAGCAGGCCCATTTAAGTGCACAGAACTGCAAGCATCCAATAGAGAAAGCCATGAAGAACACAGGGAAGGGCCCACAACCCCCTCCTTGACGCACATCCACTCTTACCCTCTAGGATCCAGTCACCACCCCTTTTTCTGTCCCTTCACATGGTTCTCAAGGTTGCTAGGACTTTCAAGTTTCCCATCATATCACATGTCACAAACCCCAAACGCCAGAGAAAGGGAAGCGGCAATTCTCCGTGCTAAGCTTCATGGAAATTGGGCCGCTTAACCAGAGCCATTTGATTGCATCAGAGGGGGATATTGGGCCTATTTGACTGAGAGAGATGGAGAAGGGGGTGATAGAGGGTGCAAAATTAGAGGGTGATATTAAATAAAGGAGAGGGGCATACGGTTGAGAGTGGATTGAATGCTATAGCTCTTCCATTAACTCCAACTTCCACATTCGCATCACCTCAAGAACCCAACTTTAAAGCACCCCAACATCCCCTTTAAACCCTAATTTATAAGAAGCACACCCCGTGAAATAAATAGATACCCTCCCCTTCTCCTCCTAATAAACCCCCTCCTTAAATTCCTGAGGTCAGATTTCCGAATTGCCCCATTTAATTCACGTAAAATTAATGCTTATGCCATTGATTGCCTTGTCCTGTTTTCCCCTTTCAATCCTTGCACCTTTACCTGTTAGTTGTAGCGGATGCGAGGGGTTCGGATTTCATATTAACTCAGTGGCAGCCATGCGAGTCTCCGTTCCTCAAGCTTGTGTGCAACCGTGGAGAGGCATTGTGAATGACTAGATCTTAGCATGTGCAGTGCACGTGAGGATAAAGGCGGACGTAATTCTCCTTGATGCTTAGTTTAAATTTTATGACATAAAGAAATGATTTTTGGAGATGCATTTTATGTTTGTTTTCTTTTCTCGGTAACATGTGTGCAATGATTGTGATGGCATTGTTTTTTCTTGTAAATTTCTTTCCTCAGATGGTCACATATATATATATATATATATATATATATATATATATATATATATATATATATATATATATATATATATATATATAGAGAGAGAGAGAGAGAGAGAGAGAGAGAGAGAGAGAGAGAGAGAGAGAGAGAGGTGAATGTCCAACTTATATCTTGCCTAGAGTTCATGGACAAATATAGGTATATTTAGACTAAAAATGTGCACCAAAATATTTGATTGGACCAAGTTTAGGTTCAATAGGACTAGGCATAGGTTAGCTAGGCCAATACCGCGAGTGCAACTAAATTGAACTTGATATAACATCAATAAAATATAGACTTGAGTTAATGAATTTGAACCATCCATAGAATTTGTTGATTTTGATATAGATAGACATAATCTACATCTATTAGGTTAAATGATTTTAAATATGAGATAAATTCAATTTATATTAGTCAAAACCTTCGTAAATGCTGCTAAATGTATCTATTTGCAAAACAAAACTAAATCAGCAAGAGAAAAATATAAAATCTAAGAATCTAATTCGAATAATTGGTAAAAATGATCGAAATTTTCATAACATTTACAAGACTTCAAGAGTGTACCAATAATAATTCTTAAAAATACCATTGGTGGTTAGCCCACCTAAAAATTCCGCTCATATTTGAAAGAAGATAGGAAAATCTTGAATGGCAAAGTGTTTTATATTTCAAATTACCAGGTTACCCTTTCTAGCTAGTGATGGCATTAAAGTATTGAAAACGCTACGCGTCCGCCAACTATTCCCAATAAAAATCTACCGATCTTATTTTTTTTAATGAACAACAAAGGGCGTAATTGATATTTTTGTTCGAGGAAATTATGAATAAACATGATACCATACTTTGATATTACTTGTTTCGGGAAGAAAGCAAGTACAAGATCTAGAAAAATCTTATGCATGTCAAACAGTTTTAGGAACTAGGGACGAATAAGGAACACTTATGCTAGCGAAACTTTCCTATGCCAAGCATGAATATTCTGAGAAAAAGCTGTTCATGGCACAAAATCATCATTTATATATATATATTTTTTTCTTCTTCATGAATGGAGACATCCTTGATCAAAAATATTGTCGCACAATCAGTCTAATTCCACTTCTTATTCCAGCAACAAGTGGAGCCAGTCTTGAAGTGTTAAAGTGCTACATTTTAGCACCTCGAATGGAGGCAGGAAAAGTTCGGTTAAACACCAAAAAAATGGTAGGATGGCAGGTGGACGAGGTGGTGACACTTAAACAGTAAACACCTCTCGAGTCTACTACCTAAAATGAAGGGTATATGTGGAACTGTGCAACACCGGAACAGGCTTGAGAAGAGCATCCACGGCCAGAGCCGGAGGGAAGCTCCTCAACATTAAAAGCTGGAAGAAGACGGTCATAGGTCATGCGTTCGTGTCCACCTGCCGCCATTAACTCTCCTTGAATTCCCCCTTTAATACTGGCTTCAAGAGAGAGCCTTCCTCTTCCTCAACGGTCATCACTCCCCCCCTCTCGTCACCACCGGTCTCTGTTAAATGCCAACACCCACCACCTCCCTCTCCCTCCCTCTCTCATGATGATGTATGTGAAGCTATCTATCTTGGTGTCCTCTGGCTGTTACTATTGGAAGCCTAAACCACTGCACAGCATGTAGTTCGGGAATAAATGTTGCAGGCTGCCTCATCCCCAAAAGGAGCTCGTTTGGGAGTGCCCTTGGATAGGACCCATGACCCTGGCCTTCTGAAAAATTTAGGTGGATGACGTTGGGTTGCACGTATCTAGCAGCATGGTTGCATTTTGGTAGCATTTAACTTTGTGGCAAGTTTCATACTAGATGTATTGGTGTTAAGTTCCATTTTGAATCCTTGCTAAGGTTGGACTTGGAATTTTGTCTGCAATATGAATGAAAAAGATGGTGATGATGATTTGAAATTTTCTTTTTGGCGCTATTTCAGCCAGTATTGAATAATTTAAGGTTTTTGGGCAGCGTTTATTCTTGTCCAATGTGTCGGTGAAATCCAAATTGAATTGGTTGATGTATTTAATCTAGATTGGTGACTCATAACTGAAGATAGGTCTAAATTTTGGATGGTCATGATATTAACAACATTGAAAACTATGGTGTACTTGGAGACTAAAAAATAGTTAGGTTCATTGATTTGAAGAACCTACAAAATGTACACTAAGAATAAATGTCAATAGGTGGTTGTGAGGCTTTCCTAGACTGGAAATTGGTTTAAAGTACTTCGACCTCATCAAATTACTTCACTAGACTGGAAATTGGTTTTCAATCTTTCTTCCATCAATTTATTGTTCAAGTGGGTGCCCCCTAAACCATTGAACTTCCAGGGACAGTTGGTGGAGCATCAGCCACATCCTTTGGATAATTAAATCTAGCATATAGGATTGGATCAGTTTGATGCTAACTCAATTGGAATGGTTGAATTATAAACATAGAATGGAATTAAGCACGCCAAATATTCATCTAGGGAGACTTTATAATTGAAATCAAATATAAAAAGCAATCTTCAAAGACAAGAATTGCTGATTCGGAGCCTGTAACAATCTAGGATCTCATCCAAAAAGACTAGCCAAAATATGTTATTTGGTTTCTTGACCCTGTACAAGTACTCAAAATCTTCCCAGTGACTAACCAATATAAATTAAATATACATCTGCATGGATCCTTACATATTCTTCATATTGAAGCTCTGCCATCCTTGTTAGGTTAAGGATTTAAATCCATGTATCTATTCATAAATATTACGATCAGCTTGTGGTTAGTCTAATGAACCTGTATTGCAATATCTCCTAGTCCATATAAATTATAGGCTAAGTCTGCTCTGTTTCTAGCAAATAACTGATATGAAACTAAATACGCATTCACATAGAACCTCATAGAATCGGACCTCATACCAATCGACTGGTGGTACGAGTAGATATATTCCCGTACTGGACTGTATTGGGCCCGAATCGACAGTAAAATAAGGGATGAATTGGAAGGGCAAAAAGATAAAAATGAAGAAAAGAGAGGTCGATAAAGTTGCTGGTGGTAGCCACTAGAAGCCGCTGAGACCTTTTAGGCTCCACGGTCCTTTGAGAGAGAAAATGAAAGTATAAAAAGAAAAAAACAGAGAGAAAAAAAGAAAATATGAGAAAGAGGTAGACGGAGGGAGGCTACAGAAGGGCCATCAGATGGCCACCATGTCCACCGAATGGCCCAAAATAGTCCTGCGATTGTTGTGGGTTCGAAACAAGTCATGCTTTTTAAAAAAATAAAATACATAGTATCCGTTCTTATTAATGTTCCGAATTAAGCATCCGAACCATACCGATTAGCCATCGATATGGTCCAGTATGTTTCGAACTATATATTTCAGAATAGTTCGACGAAGCATCGAAAGATACTCTACTGACTATGGCTCCTCTTTGATGGCTAAACAACCAAACCTTTTTCTTAATCAAATATTCAAAAAGGCCAATAATGCTGCAATATAACAAATACATAAGTTTAAACAATTCCTCAAAGCAATGGATCACTAAATATCATGATGAAGTGTCTAAATTGTTTGTAGTAGATTATAGCTCCATCAACTACCTAAATTATTAGTTGTTTTTTTATTATTCTTATCGTTGTATTCACGTGCTTGTTAGCCAACTTAGAAACATGCAAGAAACAAGAAGAGGACTTTTGAAATATTATATTAATATGCATATTATATATTTATGTAGATTCAGCTTGCATGAAATCTACATAATATATTTTAATATAGATCCAATTTCTGCGTGCACTCTGAGTTATAAAACATGTGAAAACTTAATTTTATTTCAAATCAATGTAAAACCATAGCAGGGGTAATACAAAATTTTGGCATGATTTTTTTATTTTTATCAATTTTTAGTCTATTTTAGGTATAAAAATGAGGGGGAAAGAAAAAGAATGAAGAGAAGAAAGAGGGTTATACTCGGGTTTGGGCTCAAAATTAGGAAATCTTCCCTGTTCCCTTCTCATCATAAAAATCCACTCACTGTTTTAAGAAAACCAAGGAAAAGGCCACAGGATCCCGAATAGCCATTTCTACCTGCTACCATATTGGTTTAGGTTGGTACATTTGAATCGGGTGATTTCGATTAGTTTTGCGCATGTCATATTGTACAGGACTCCACATAAAAATGTTATGCATGTAAGGACTAACCTAACGGTCAAACAAAGGATCGGCCGGTCTTCTCTCACACTATAGTGGTGTGACCATCCACTAGTACCCAAATAAAAAAAAAAATTCAGTCCCATCAACTCCTTTAGAATTAGCTCCGATTGTGGGAGCACAAAATGATTTTTTTTAAAAAAAAACATCAATGCGCTAGGAAGGTGAGAGGCGAAAGAAACCAACTAATATTTTCTTTAATCACCACCATTATCATCAAAAAAGTGAATTAGTTAAAAAATGAATTTATACCATATACTCCTGCACATCAGACTGCCTTGAATATCTTTTACTATTTTTTAATGATATTTGATGATCCAAATAGAATCATCACAATGATCTAATATGATATAAATTTTGAGATGATGTGATCCCCAATTATCAAAGATCATTGAGTTTGCTAGATCACAATCTAATAATTAAATATTTTTAAATATCTATAAGAAATTTGTTTGGTATGTAATGAAAATTCAAAATCACTGATTATATAATACCAAAATTATCCCTCATATGTTCTATAAAAATATATTTATTAATAATATAAAATATTAATATATTTTTAATATATTAATTATTAATATTTCTATAAAAAATCTATTTATTAGTCCAACAACTTATTAATTCTATAACAATATATTAATTGTTATTATATTATTAATATTTTTATTTATAATTATTGTTGGGGATAAATTCTGTTCTCGTCGAAGTCCAGTCTGATGCTTGGCCTAACGCAACTGGCAATCACGAAAGTGCTTCGATCGAAAATTCTTCCTCCAGTGGCCGGACCCCAGCTGACCTTCTATAGGAGCCAAACTCCTTTCGAATCTCTCCTTCAGTCAGACTTCTATGAAAGTCGAACTCCTTTCGAATCTCTCCTTCAGTCGGACTTTTACAGGAGCCGAACTCCTTCCAGTTCTCTCCTTCAGTCGGAACTCCTTCCGGATCTTTTCTTCAGTCGGATTTCCACAGAAGCCGAATTTCTTTCGAACTTCTCCTTCAGTCGAACTCCTACGGGAGCCGAACTCCTTCCGGATCTTTTCTTCAGTCGGACTTCTACAGGAGCCGAACTCCTTCCGATTCTCTCCTTTAGTCGGACTTCAACGGGAGCCGAACTTCTTCTTCAGTCGGACTCCTACGGGAGCCGAACTCCTTCTAGATCTCTTCTTTAGTCGGACTTCTAAAGGAGCTGAACTCCTTCTAATTCTCTTCTTCAGTTAGACTTCTATGGGAGCCAAACTCCTTTCGGATCTCTCCTTCAGTCGGACTCCTACGAAAGTCGAACTCCTTCTGAATCTTTCCTTCAGTCGAATTTCTACAGGAGCCGAACTCCTTCCGAACTTCTCTTTCAGTCGGACTCCTACGGGAGCCGAACTCCTTCCAAACTTTTTCTTCAGTCGGACTCCTTTGGAAGCTGAACTCTTTCTGGATCTCTTCTTCAGTCGAATCTCTATATGAGCTGAACTCCTTCCGGACTCCTTCAGCTAGCGTTCCTTCCGGATGATCCCCTCTAGCCGTATTTTCTTTGAAAGTCTGAACTTCTCTAAAATTGATATGCGTCAAAGCTCTTCACCCCTCCATGCGGCCCCAAGCAGCTCAGTATTGGATAGCTACGGTCGTCACTATCAGTCCACTGCAAGCGACAGTGATCCGCTATCGGGCGACGAAGGCTGTCACCATCAGTCTGCTACAAGCAGCGCCCCCCTCCATGATAGACTTCATCAGGCCTTGAGAGGTCCGCTACCAGACGGCTGTAGCTATTACTATCAATCCGCTATAAGCTCTATTTATAAAAAGGAATCCTCCGGATATGTTTTCTCTAAGCTCTCTTCTCCTTTTCAAAATTCTGTTGGATTCATGCCTGAGCAATCCATTTCTGTTGGCCAGAAAAGCTGACTTGATCGTCGGAGGATCCTACCGGAGCCACCACCACTGACTCCGAATGAAATTTTATTTTGCAGATCACTAGCGGTGACCTCGTCTTCCTCGACTCCAACTCGATTTGACGTCAATCAGATTCTACAATAATAGAACTAGCGCTGAAGGAAGGGACCTCTATTTTCGAGGTTTCCTTATTCTTAAAAGAGTGTTCACCAGCGATCTCTCTTTTTCCTCTCTAGAGTTTTTTTTCGAAAAAAAATGCCTTTCAGAAAAGCTTCGACCCGACGATCGACGGCCTCTGCAGCTAGATCCCGTCCAGACCTATCCGCTTCAGCCTCGACAACTCAAGCTCCACCCGTAGCCATGGTGGATGCAGGGCAGTTCAATCTATTGGTCCAGCAGGTTCGTAGTCTCACGGAGGCGATGTAGGCCATACATCGACAGGCCCCAGCATCGATTCGGCCAGAGCAGGCTTCTATGGAGCCCCATGGTCTGATCTAAAAATGGCCGACCTGAGCTACCCGACCTCTGATCTTCGAAAAAAAAAAGCAGAGGATGGAGGGCCCTTGCTCGGATCATGACTCGATCCAGGGGGAAGCTTCGCACCCGTTCCATCAGAAAATCTTGGAGATCAACGATCGTGAAGATCTCCTAGATTAAAGGCTCCTAAAAATTAGCCGATGAATCGAAGAGCTCCATCATACTCTCTCCTCACACGGTAATGATACTTATACTGATCCTTTTTTTTCTCAGAGGATCATGCAGGAACCAATCCCGCCGAACTTCAAGCTCCCATAGTTTGAGAGCTATGATGGGACCACCGATTCGGTCGATCATCTAGAGGCCTTTCGGATAATGATGTTGCTCCACGATTGCCAGACGCTATTTTGTACCGAGCTTTTCCGTCCATCCTTAAGGGAGCCACCAGAAACTGATATTCGGTACTTAAATTGGATACCATCTTTTTCTTTGATCAGATGAGCTATCAGTTCGTGGCTCACTTCATCAGCAGCCGACGTCTGCATCGAGGTTCAAATTTTCTGATGAACATCAAGCAGAAGAAGAAAGAATCCATCCGGGCTTATGTCATCCAATTTAATACTGCTACATTGAAGGTCTAGAACTTGGACCAATCAGTCGCCATGGCTGCACTCAAGGGTGGCCTTCAGAAGAATGATTTGCTGTTCTCCCTGAAAAATAAGTACCCCAGGGACTTTGTCGATATGCTAGCTCGGGCTGAAGATTATGCCCGAGCTAAAGAGGCCTTCAAGGCTAAGGACAATGAAGCCTTTGGTGAGCAACGAATCGATGAGCCGGATAGGCCCATCGAGGAAGGAAAGCCGAGTGAAGCTCGACCACACTTTCGAGCTCCCCCTAAGCGCAAGCGAGTCCGAACTCCTCTTCGGACTCAGAGGTAGGGAAGCCTCGATAGATGGGCATGATGGGGTTCTCTCCTTCGAAGATTTTACAACTACGTTCCTCTCAATGCTCCGAAGATCTAAGTACTGATGAAAATTAGAAAGCAACTATCGAGATCGAAAAAGATGCGTACTCATTCCAACAAGCGCAATCCCAATAAGTTCTGTCTTTATCATCGTGACCATGATCACAATACTGAGGAGTGTATTCAACTCCAAGATGAGATCGAGGAGCTTATCAGGTGAGGTAGACTTGGCCGATTCCTACGATGATGGCCTGAAGGACGGAAAGATCGATCAAGGGCATTGCCGCAACCTGAACCACCAAGAAAGAAGGATCAATAAGGAGATCAGCCGTCTCTCAGCATCATCAACATTATCTCGGAGGGACTTCGATGGAAAGAGGCTAGTGGATCTGAGGGATCAGTGAAGAGATGGAGGACTGAAGAATCCATAACTTTCACTGAGGCAGATACTCAAGGATCCAGTTCCTACATAATGATACGATTGTAATCTCTTTAAACATTGCCGACTATGATGTACACCATATTTTGGTAGATAATGAAAGCTCGACTGATATTTTATTTTATGATGCTTTCTCGAAAATGTTCTTACTTAATAATCACTTGGGACCGATGAACTCCCCATTGGTAGGCTTTACTGGCGATGCCATACCAGTTAAGGGCATAATGACCTTGGATGTGACTGCAGGGCAACGCCTGAAGCTGGCTAAGGCACGGATCGATTTTTTAGTTATAAAGGCTCCATCTGCCTATAACGCTGTTCTCGGTCGATCTGATCTAAATGCACTTCGGACAGTGGTATCAACTTATTATTTGAAGATAAAGTTTCCGACAAGTCATGGGATCAGAGAGGTCAGGAGAGATCAAGCTCTGACAAGGCACTGCTATTCAACCACCCTGCATAAGGAAGAATAGTCTGACCCTTATCCTATTAACGAGCTGGACGTCCGCGACGACCTCACTGAGGAACGAGGCAAACCTTTGGAGGACCTCGTATCTGTGCCCTTAAACGATGGAAATGTGGAGCATGCAGTGCATATCGGCTCCAACTTGAAGGATGAGGTTTGGGAGCAACTCGTCACCTTCCTCAGGAAGAACGTGAACATCTTTACCTGAGCTCCAGCGGATATACCAAAAATTGATGTCGAGGTCATGGAACATCCGAAGTATCGATCGATAAAAGAGAAGATGCACAACCACGCCCCAGAGAGGTAGAAAGTAATCGCAGAAGAAGTAGGCAAGCTCCTCAAAGCTAGATTCATCCGAAAAGTTAACTATCTAATCTGGGTCTCAAATGTGGTCCTCGTCAAAAAGGCAAACAATAAGTGGAGGATGTGTATAGACTTCAAAAAGCTGAACAAGGCCTGCCCAAAAGATAGCTATCCCCTACTTAGGATTGATCAACTGATAGATGTGACCTCGGGCCATGAGCTCCTCACCTTCATGGATGCCTTCTTTGGTTATAACAAGATATGGATGGTGCCGAAGGACGAGGAGAAAACTGCTTTTATTACTGACCGTGATCTTTATTGTTATAGGGTTATGCCCTTTGGACTCAAAAATATAGGAACAACGTATCAGCACCTGATCAACAAGATCTTCAAGAAGCAGATCGATCGCAACATGGAGGTGTACGTGGATGACATGCTCGTCAAAAGCCAAGCTTCTATAAACCACCTCGTTGACCTTGAAGAGACATTCAGCACACTCAAGAAGCACAAGATGAAGCTGAACCCAACCAAGTGCGCCTTTGGTGTGACCTCTGGGAAGTTTCTGGGGTTTATGGTGGCAAGGCACGGGATTGAAGCAAATTCAGAAAAAATTTGAGCCATTTAGGAGATGACCGCTCCAAAAATAATCAAAGAAGTTCAGCGCTTGACTGAAAAAGTGGCATCCCTAAATCGCTTTGTCTCGAGATCGGTCGAGCGATGCATGCCCTTTTTTCGAGTTTTCGAGCAACCAAAGAACTTCTACTGGACGGCGGAGTGCCAATGGGCGTTTGAGGAGCTTAAAAACTATCTCGGCTCATCCCTAATGCTGGCAAAGCCTGAACCCGAAGAAGAACTATTTATATACCTAGCAGTCTTCCCAACGGCCTTAGCAGCAGTCCTGATCAAGAAGGAAGCGAAGAAGCAGCGATCGGTCTACTACGTAAGCTGGATCCTGAGGGACGTAGAGATCGGGTACTCTAAGCTAGAAAATTTAACTTACTCTTTTTTAATTACTGCCAGGAGACTCCGACCTTACTTTTAGGGGCACACCATAATGGTCCTCACAGATCAACCAATAAAAATAGTCCTTCATTGAACGGACGCTTCCAGGAGAATCACAAAATGAACAATCGAGCTCACGAAATTTGACATCAACTATCGATCCCGGCCATCGATCAAAGTTCAGATATAGATAGATTTTATAGTAGAATGTACCATCCCAATTGAAGTCGAGCTTGAACAGAACGAGATCGGTGCTCTACTGTCGCAATTGAGCCTCTCTGAAGAGAGTGCCAACCTTTCCGAAGGCTTTTGGACTCTGTACGTGGATGATTCATCCAACTCCGCTGAAGCAGGTGCGGGATTAGTCTTAGTCGGTCCTGAGGGAGTCATCAAGTACGCGCTACGCTTTGAATTCTCCACGACTAACAATGGGGCCGAGTATGAAGCGCTGATCGTTGGATTAAAAATAGCAAGAGAGTTATAAGTAGATCGACTCCAAGTCTACAATGATTTTCAATTAGTGGTCGGCCAAGTTAGTGGCAATTATAAAGCACGGAAGAAAAGTATGATGAAATACCTGGAGAAAGTAAAGGATTTGACTCCGGCCTTCGATAGTTTTGGCATTCAACAGATTTTGAAGATAGAAAATACAAGAGTTGACATCCTCTCTAAATTGACCACTTCAGTCCTAGCCGAACTGTTCAAAAAAATATTTTTTGAGACTCTGAAATACCCAAGCTTAGAAGAATCATAGGTCGTTATGCAAACGAAGCTTGAGCCGAGCCGGATTGACCCACTGGTTGCCTACCTTAGGGAGGGAGTTCTTCCTCATGATCCGAAAGAAGCTCAGAAACTCAAGAATCAATCCTTTCGGTATGTTTTGTACGAGGGCAAGTTGTATAAGAGATCGTATTCTCTACCGCTGCTGAGATGTCTCCGACCTTCAGAGGTCGACTTCGCATTATGGGAAGTGCATGAGAAAATTTGTGAAAGTCACGTATGAGTCAGATGCCTATCATAAAAACTACTTCGACAAGGATACTATTGGCCGACCTTGTATCATGCTTCTATAGAGTATGTCAAGAAATATGACTGCTATCAGAAGAATGCAAACATATAAAGATAGTCGACCTCCAAGCTTACTCCACTAAGCGCATCTTAGCCATTTGTGCAGCGGGGAATGGACATACTCGGTCCTTTTTTGACGGCATTCGGGTAGCGAAAGTTCCTCCTGATCGCGATCGACTACTTCACCAAATGGATCGAAGCCGAACCACTCGCAAAAGTTACTAAGGCCAAGGTACAATACTTCATCTAGAAGTCAATAGTCTGTCGGTTTGATCTGCCTCGAACTCTCATAACTGATAATGGGCGATAGCTCATCGGGACGAGGTTCGCCAAGTTCTGCGAAGACCTAAATATCTTCCACCACTTCACATCGGTAGCTCACCCACAGCCAAATAAAAAAGCTGAAGTGACCAACCAGACTCTACTACAAGGCATCAAGATGAGACTCAATAGAGCAAAGAGAGTCTGGGTGGACGAACTCTACCACATTCTCTGAGCGTACCGAACTACTCAAAGATTGCCGACTGAGAAAACACCATTCGTCTTGGCCTTTGAAATGGAAGCAGTCATACCAATCGAGCTTAAACTCCCATCAGTACGGGTCATCACCTTCAATGAGTAGCATAACCCATAGGTGTTAGATATATGTGCCCTAGAAGCCAGAATTGGCTGACACTTGTAATACACTTCTAGGGGCAAAATTATAATTTTGACTAAAATCAATAAATGGGTTATCTTCTATCACATATGTGTATTTAATGTCTGTGATACATCCTTTGAGTTAATGGCAATGATAATTCATATTTTCAAGAGTTGAAAATTTAAGACATGAATAATCATTATTAACTCATAAATTGCTACCGACCATAGGATCATCACGAGGATGGTGATTGATTTGGAAGGTTGGTGTACAATCGCTTCTCTTTAGTAGATGAGTCTTGAGTCTACGGTGTGGAGACACCGGAGCAAGAGTACAGGTACTCGTTAGAGAACGAGGGCACTGAGCGTGACCACCTCGAGTAGTCATTAGGGAGTCTACCTTCTCGTCAATGACTGACTCGATGCTGCAGTAGTGTGTCTGGTTCTTTGACCTGAGGTGCATCGGCAGTTCACCTTGAGGGTGTTATAGTTTGACTACACCATTACTCGATCTCCTAGCCATATGGAACCCTGAGGTGTATGTTGGCTATAGCATGTTCATTGTAGGAACTGGATTGCATCAAGATGGAATCTATCTACCTCGGTGGTAGAGGAGCAGCCCTATGATGAATCATGAGAATCAAGTCCAGAAGCCCATGGCCATGGCAGAGTGAAATAATAGAAAGAGTTTCTATTTAGATTTTCACATTGGACTCGAATCGAATGATTACATCATATGACAGAGACTAGGGTTTGACGAGTTCACCTTAACCCTAATCTGATCGGGGCTCAAGATAGAAGAACTTAATCACACAGGTAGCTGCACCAAGAGGTTCGCATTCAGCTCTGATGGGTTGCCACCATATACTGCTAGGTGTCACTGGTGGATTTTGGGAGCAATTAGAATGATTTAGATGATCGATCATTCTAGCTGTTCGAATCAGAAGAGTTCTGATCCATCGAAAGGAGTTTCGATGATGTCGATGATAGAGATCATGACATATCCCATTACCATACAGAACTGAACCTAACTGGGTCACACAAACAAGGGTTTGAATCTGGTGATCATCAATTGAACTGATCTAGTTCAATTGATCTGAATGAGATTCAATTAGGTTCAAGAAAATCGTGCTAGCACTCGATTGAACCTAACGTTCTTCTTTTACTATCATAAATAAGTTGTCCTGTCTGAGCCAAAGGAGTTTGTGCTCAATCAGAGGCCTTCATATGGTCTGACTGGAGGTTGTCCAAGTCAGAAAAGGTTGTCTTATTTTGTAAGACATTACCTGCCATTTTTGGTCACCTGCCATTTCTTGTTCTTTGACTTTGGTCAAAAGTCTACCTTTGACTGGTCAAACGTTGACCATTGACACTTTGACTTTTGACCACATGTCATGCACCTATTGGAGAGCTGGTGGGGGCCTGTCCCCCTGCCAGAACCTGGCAAGGAGAAGGGCGCACGCCACCCTAGGCGTGTGCCCAAGTTGGAGGCGCCTAGGAGTCCTTGTTGGACAAGGACTCCATCTCCTTTTTGGATTCCAATTAGAGTTCTTCTAAGAACCAACTTTGACTGGTCTTAGGCACCCTCTAAGGAGGAATCCAGGGGACTCTATTCCCACCAATCAGATTTAGATCTGATTTCACAAAGGGTTGTGATTGGTTGGGAAGAAGAGGAGTTGGATCACAGCTAGTCTATAAATAAGACCCTGTACCCAACTCAGATTGACATGAGATTGAAAAAAGAGTTTCCATACGCCCCAAGGCTGCCTCTCCCCTCCTCCTCCATGCCAAACCACCTTCTCCCCTTGCTCTCCACGTCCAAAAGGAGTTTTGGATTTTTGTTGGTGCGATTCCAGATCAAAGAAAGGCGATCAAAAGCAAGAAGGCTGCGCTGCTGCAAAGGACGACTGCTGATCTTCAAAAGGAGTTTTGAAGATCCTCCAGATCAGATCCAGATCTAATTTTTGGAGATGTGATAGAGAAGAAGAGGATCTCCAGATCCAGCCTGAGTGGATACCGGTAGAGGCCAGGCGCTTGCGTGGCTAGATCCAGAACCTTCCGCTGCATACAGGATCATCAACAGGGTAATAGGATTACCCAAATCAGGTAAATTAAATTTGATTTAATTTATTCTTATTTATTTTATTTATTAAAATAATAAGAATCAGATCTGAAATATCTCAGATCTGATATAGATCAAAGAGAAAAATTTTTGAAATATATCTCTTGATCTGATCAGATCTGAACGAACCTGGACCAGAAAATCAGGATTTTCCTTCAAATCGAACATCTATTGCTAGAAAAAGAACCCGTTACCCTACTGGTGCTCAATTAACAGGCGAATAAAATATCAATAGGGGCATTGCACACACCTGTCAATCAGAGAACTACCCAATTAGAGACTATATGAAGTGGTGACGTCTGGCCCAAAACTTATCACTTGAAAGAGCTCGGAGGAATAATGCTCCCACGATCTTGAAACTCAAAAAATCTGAGGTTGTACTATCAGTAATTTTTCCATAATAAAACTCCTTCATTTCGACATTATTGTTTCTTGATGCAAAAATTATGTGATGATAGGAAGGAGGCGATTAAAAGTGGCCATGTTAAGAACAGAAGGAGAACCTCATCCTAACATGTGCAAAGCCGAAGGCTTCATTCATTTTAGACGAGATGAGGGAAGAGGCCCTGATAATGGTCCTTATGTGCCCCCACAACCCATTAGGAACAGAAGGAGAACCTCGTCCTAACGTGAGCAAAGTCGAAGGCCTCATTCATTTTAGACGAGATGGAAGGAGAGGCCCCAACAATAACCCTTATGTGCCCCCACAGCCCGTTAGGAATAGGAGGAGAACCTCGTCCTAACGTGAGCAAAGTCGAAGGCCTCATTCATTTTAGATGAGATAGGGGGAGAGGCCATGACAACGGCTCTTATGTGCCCCCACAGTTCGTTAGAAATAGGAGGAGAATCTCGTCCTAATATGAGCAAAGCTGAAGGCCTCGTTTATTTTAGACGAGATGAGAGGAAAGGCCTTGACAACGGCCCCATTGTAACCGACAACAAAAGGAGATAAGATTTTCTTCAACCTCGAATGGAGATAAGATCTCCCACGAGCTTCGACTTCGATGTTAACCTCGGTTGGAGACAAGATCTCCCACGAGCTTCAACTTCGATGTCAACCTCGGCTGGAGACAAGATCTCCTCCGAGCCTCAACTTCAACGACAATCTCGATTGGAGATAAGATCTTCTATAAGCTTCAACTTCAACGGGTGCAGAGGTCTGAAAAAAACTTCGACAGTCATCTTTTTTGTACTCCCTTCCTTCGAGTTTCGAACTCGAGAGTGGGGAGACTATTATTGGAGATAAACCTCGCTTCCGTCGAAGTCCAGTCTAACGCTTGGCCTAACGCAACTGGTAATCACGGAAGAGCTTTGATCGAAAATTTTTCCTTCAGCGATCGGACCCTAGCCGACCTATAGGAGCCGAACTCCTTTCGGATATCTCCTTCAGTCGGACTCCTATGGGAGTCGAACTCCTTTCAGATCTTTTCTTCAGTCAAACTTTTATAGAAGCCAAACTCCTTCCGAATCTCTCCTTCAGTCGGACTCCTACGGGAGCCGAACTCCTTTCGGATCTCTTTTTCAGTCGGACTTCTATGGGAGTCGAACTCCTTTCGATTCTTTCTTTCAGTCGGACTCCTACGGGAGCCAAACTCCTTGCAATTCTCTCCTTTAGTCGGACTCCTACGAGAGCCGAACTCCTTTCGGATCTCTCTTTCAGTCGAACTTCTACAGAAGTCGAACTCCTTCCAATTCTCTTTTTCAATCGAACTCCTATGGAAGCCGAACTTCTTCCAGATCTCTCCTTCAGTAGGATTCCTATGGGAGTCAAACTCCTTCCGGATCTCTCCTTCAATCAGATTTCTATAGGAACCGGACTCCTTCTGAACTTCTCCTTCAGTCGGACTCCTAAGAAAGCCGAACTCCTTCCGAATCTCTCCTTCAGTCGAACTTCTACAGGAGTCAAACTTCTTTCGATTCTCTCCTTCAGTCGGACTCCTACGGGAGCTGAACTCCTTCTAAACTTCTCCTTCAGTCGGACTCTTACGGGAGCCGAACTCTTTTTGGTTCTTTCCTTCAGTCGGATTTCTATTGAAGCCAAACTCCTTTGAAACTTTTTTTTCAGTCGAACTCCTACAAAAGCCAAACTCCTTCCGAATCTCTTCTTCAGTCGGACTTCTACAGGAGCCAAACTTCTTCCGGTTCTCTCGTTCAGTCGGACTCCTGCGGGAGCCGAATTCCTTCCAGATCTCTCCTTTAGTCAGATTTCTACAGAGGTTGAACTTCTTTCGAACTTCTTCTTCAATCGAACTCCTACGGAAGCCGAACTCCTTCTGATTCTCTCCTTCAGTCGGACTTCTATAGGAGCCAAACTCCTTCCGAACTTCTCCTTCAATCGAACTCCTACGGAAGCCGAACTCCTTCTGGATCTCTCCTTCAATCGAATCTCTATAGAAGCCGAACTCCTTCCGAACTCCTCCTTCAACTAACATTTCTCTCAGATGATCTCCTCTAGCCGTATTCCCTTTGAAAGTTTGAACTTCTCTGAAATTGATATGCATCAAAACTCTTCATCCCTCCATGCGGTCCCGAGCAGCTCAGTATCGAACAGCTGCAGCCGTCACTATCAGTCCGCTGTAGGCGACAACGATCTACTACCAGACAATGATGGTTGTTACCATCAATCTGCTACAGACGGTGCCCCCCTCCATGAGAAACTCCACCAGACCTCGAGTGGCCCGCTACTAGATGGCTGCAGCTGTCACTATCAATCCGCTACAAGCTCCATCTATAAAAAAGGACCCTCCATATATATTTTTTCTAAGCTCTCTTCTCCTTTTCGAAACTTTATTGAATTTCTATTTGAGCACTCCATTTCTGTTGGCCAGAAGAGCTGACTTGATTGTCGGAGGATCCTATCGAAGCCACCACCACCGACTCCAGATGAAATTTTATTTTGCAGATCACTGACGGCGATCTCATCTTCCTCGACTCCAGTTCGATCCGACATCAATCAGATTCTGCAACAATAATTATAATATATTATTTATTAATATTAATATTTATTTTGATTAAAAAGTAAATAATAATTATATATTAAGTAATTTTATTATATAAATATAAAATATAATAAGATATTTCTATTTTGATTTAAAATTATCATTCAATCATAATATGATAATAATTTGATTAACAATATATTTATAATATAATATATATTATAAATATATTATATAATATTAATATAATATAATATTAGATATAATATTGATATATATTATATAATATTAATATATTAATTTTTTTATTAAATTAAGAATATTTTATTCTTAAATTCTCGGTTAGAGATGATTTTGGATTTTCAAGCTTAAGATGAATATTTCATCATTATATTAGATAGTGATTTAAGAAAAGAATGATTTGAAATTGTTGGGAATAAACCTAGTTCCTGCCGAAGTCTAGTTCGATGCTCAGCCTAATGCAACAAGTAGCCATGGAAGAGCTTCAACGGATAGGTCTTAGCCGAACTCTTACAGCCAATCGAACTGCTCAGCGGTCGAGCTCTTTCGGACTCCCAGCGGTCAAACTCCTCAGCGGTCGTCCATCGGCCAAACTCCTCAACGACCGTACCTTCAGTCGATCGAGCTCCTTCGGACTTCCAACGGTCGAACTTCTCAATAGTCGTCCCTCGATCGAACTTCTCAGCGAACTCCTCGACGGTCGTCCCCCGACCGGACTCCTCAGCAGCCAAGCTCCTTCCGAACTCCCAACGGTCGAGCCTTAGCCGCACTCCTCCAGTCAGACACCTACGAGAGCTGAACTTCCTCCAAGCTTCCTTTTCGGTCGGATTTTTTTGGGGAGCTAGACTCATCCTAGACATCCTTTAGCCAGACTTCTTCAGGAGCCGGGCTCCTCCAGTCGGACTCCTCCCGACATCCTCTTTGATCGATTGAGCTCCTACCGAACTCCCCAGCGATCGGACCTTAGCCGCTCACCTCCAGCCAGACGCCTATGGGAGCCAAACTCCTTCCGAGCTTCCTCTTTAGGAGTCCGAACTCTTCCAAAATGGGTACACGTCAAAGCCCTTCAATCCTTCATTCAGCCCCGAGTGGCTCAGTATCAAGACAGCTGCAGCCATCACCATCAGTCCGCCGCAAGCGACAGCGATCCGCTATCAGACGGCGATGGCTGTCACCGTCAACCCACTGCAGATGGCACCTTTCGATGAGACTGACTCCATCGGACCTCGAGCGGCCCGCCATCACACGGCTACAGCTATCACCATCAAGCTCTACTATAAAAAGGACCCTCAAGATACGCAAACTCAAACCTCTGATGTCTAACCTCTAAGCTCTCCTCTTCTTCTCTAAGCTCTGTGGAACTCATTTCCGAGCACTCCATTACTGTTGGCCGGAAACTAACTTGACCGTCGGAGGGTCCTGCCGGAGCCACCACCCCACCGGTTCCGGACGGGACTTCGTTTTGCAGGTCCCCGGCGGCGACCTCAGCGGCCTCGATTGCGGCGACCTCCGGCGGCGATCGGATTTCTGCACCAACAGATTGGCGCTAGAGGAAGGGCCTGAACCTTCGAGGTTCCCTTGTTCTTAAAGGAGTGCTCGATGACGACCCTCTCTCTTCCCTCTCCAGAGATCTTCTTCTTCCTTCTAGAGTTCTTTCTTGAAGAGAAAACGCCACCCAGGAGAGCTTCCGACACGGCGTTCGGTGGCCTCTGTGCGATCCCGTCCAGGTCCCGTCTGCTCCAATGCTTTAGCCCCGGCGGCCTAGGTTCCACCAAAGCCACCGCAGGATGTGGAAGCAGTTCGGCCTGCTTGATCCGACAGATCCGTGGCCTCGGCCTGAGATGATGCGTTGCACGCTGCAGATAACCTCCGGTAGCGACTCCACCAGCAAGCCCGCCATGAGGGCGCGAGGAATCAGCCTTAAGGAAGAGCATTCGGGCAACCAATCGCCCCTAAGAAAAAAAAATGGAGAGAGCAGAAGTTCTCCCATAGAAGCGGAACGAAGTTCGGCAGCGCAAGCGAGGTCGAACTCCCCCTCGAGCTCGCCGTCAAGGAAGCCCCGACAAAGGAGCATGAAGTCCTCCCGACGAAAGCTTCACAGGAGGGCAGAGTGAAGTTCGACGCAAGCGAGGCCAAACTCACCCTCGAGTATGTCATCAACGAAACCCCCTACAAAGAATTCATAGGAGGTGGAATGAAGTTCGGACAAGTAAAAGCCGAGCTCCACCTCGAGCTTGTCGTCAAGGAAGTCTGGACAAAGAAGCACGAAGTTCTCCCACGGAGGGTTTCGTGGGAAAGCGGAATGAAGTTCGGTGCAAGTGAAACTGAACTCCCCCTCGAGCTCGTCATCGAGGAAGCCCCGACAGAGGGGCATGTACTTCTCCCGTAGAAGGTTTCGCAAGGAGGCGGAATAAAGTTCGGCCGTGTCCACAACCTTCCCAATGCAAGCGAGGCCGAACTTCACCTCGAGCTCGCTGTCAAGAAAGCCCCGACAAAGGGGCATGAAGTTCTCCCGTAGGTTTCACAAGGGGACGGAATGAAGTTCGGCCACACTTACGATCTCTCCAGCGCAAGCAAGGCCCAAACTTTTCAAGCTCGCCACTGAGGAAGCCGAAGGGCACGAAGAAGTCCTCTAACTCCTGAAAGATTCCGCGACTACGCCCCCCTCAACGCTCCTCTAACTCAAATTTTCACTGAAGTTAAGAACCAACCGCCAAGATCAGAAGGGTTACGGTCTCTCCCAAACAAGCGCAATCGAAGCAAGTACTGCCTCTACCATCGCGACCACGGTCACGACACTGAGGAATGCATCCAGCTCCAAGACGAAATTAAGGAGCTCGTTAGAAAGGGGCGGCTGGGTAAATTTCTTCGATGCCAGTCTGAAGCAGGAGAAGATCGGCCAACGGCGCTGCCGTAACCAAAAACGACAAGGTCGGCCGCCTCACGGCATCATCAACGTTATCCTTGGGAGGAGCTTGGTACATCGGCGATTCATCACCTCCCAGCGTCAGAGTCAAGAGAAGCATGCTCCAAATTGAGGAGACCAGCATGAGATAAAAAAGGTCGTCCGTTGAAGAAACGCGGAGGAACAACGCTACCACGATCCTGAAATACAAAGAATTCGGGAATGCGTTGCCAGTAACTTTTTTTCAATAAGCTCTGATGTCTAAGCTCTAAGCTCTCCTCTTCTTCTCTAAGCTCTGTGGAATTCATTCCCGAGCGCTCCATTCCTATTGGCCAGAGCTGACTTGATAATTGGAGGGTCTTATTGGAGCCATCCCTATCGGCTCCGGATGAAACTTTGTTTTGCAGGTCCCTGACGGCGATCTCGTCCACCTCCACTCCAGCTGATTCCGACGATGATTAGATTCTGCGTCAACAGAAATCATTGCCATATAGAATCAATATGGTAATCTCATCACTCTATCCATACCATCCTTGTTGATCTTGATTGATCACTCCGAGTCAAACACCCCATCGTGTGCATGGGTTGGAGCTGGACGAACCGGGTCCAGAATATCAGAACGACGGAAACCCAAGCCAAGGTGACCCGGGTCCAAACATCAACTCAGATCGATTTAATCCAACGGCTGGAAATCCACGACAAATACCGACCCCACCCTTCATGGCTCCGTTGAGTGATGGCCTTTCCCATGCATCGTTGGCGAGTGCGTGCCGGCGACGTTAACGTTTGCTTTTCGAAGAGGTTGTTTGACCTCCGATCGCCTCCTCGTTGGTAGCGGGGACGATCCGCGAGCCGGATCACACACCACGTACCAAACTCACGCTCCTCAAACCTGCCACGTCACTTACGCTCATCTATAAAGTTTCACCAAAAAGGATTCTAATTTTGCTGTTTGAACCAAAACAGCTAATCCGACGCTGGGTTGGCGGGTGCTCGTTTGCCGTATGGCTTCCGTGGTCTGCTAGCAATATATAAATAGAGCAAGGCTTCCATCGACCTCCCTCATTTTCGACACTTTTGCTCTCGTCGGATCGGTGGATCCATTCTTTCTCTTCTTTCTCACCGTCAGAGATCGAGAGGGGGGGAGAGCAAGAAACGCAAATGGCGGTGGTATCGGCCCTAGCGAAGTATAAGTTGGTCTTCTTGGGGGATCAATCCGTGGGGAAGACCAGCATCATCACCCGATTCATGTACGACAAATTTGATACCACATACCAGGTGATTGATCCCTCAACCAAATTTTATGTACTTTTTTATCTTTTTTGGCTTGGATTTTTAGAAATTTGGTGCGGTCTCTGCTTGATCTGTTCTTAATTTGGAGAAAACCTGTATGGATTGGAGAGCCAAGGGATTTGATTGCTTGATCTTGGGCTTATGGAGGTGCGGTTTTGTGGTCTGGGTTAGGCGAGGGTAGGTGGATTGACTTTCCTTTGGATCGACGCTAAATTCTTTTTACTTACAGGAACTATAGTTGGATCTTAGAGCCTTTGAATTGAGAGAATGGGACTTATATATAATCAAAACGTACTTATTGCTTAATGGGATTTCAATGGCAGTTATTCTTATGACTGGTGGAGATTGAATTATGATTTCCTGTTGGTTTCTTGTTAACGCGTAGCTCCAAATATTCTTAATATTAGACATCGGCATACTTGTAAATGCCTTAGGTGCTATATGTCCCTAAAATTGATCCTGTATCTGTTTGTTTGAATTGTAATGAATCCTCTATTAATCAAGTTTTTTCATCTACAATATATGAGTGGAAAATTTGATCTCGGAGACTTTTGCACATGCATGATCTGATATTCTGATTTACAAGAAGAAAAAAGAAACTTCTTTGAATCACATGGACTGAAGTTCTGATCTATACCTCTTACAAAAGTTTGTCAAGTTAAACCAATTATAGTTTAGGTTTTTCCCTATACTGATTCATTTTTCAACTCTAATAACCATAAAGAGGACCATATGATATGGAATCAGTCCCATGTAACTATTCATCTTGTTGTTCACACTCAGTCACTAGATCAAGCATGCCGGTGGATACATTAAATGAACAAAGAGTGGTCATCTGAGCATTTATATGTGATCATGGACATATGAGTTTCCAGAATGAACCTTAGTGCCTAAATCTTACAAGAACTGCCTTCTCAAAAGTTTTTAAGGATCTTCTGTGGTTCTTCCTTTAGATATTTATACTCATCATTGTTTCTTCTGTTGGAATCTTTCTTTTGGACATTGGTGCCTGAGTCAGCAGAATATTGTCTTCCCTCCTGTATTATCTCTCTCTAATATGTTGGAAAGATACAAAATTCCTTCCATAACGAAACCTATCTCTCTGTTGGTGTCAATTCATAGTATATCTTGGTCCATAGTTATCCATAAAAGATGAAAGTATCTGGTGCCTTCATTTTCTTATTTGAGTTACTAATTCATGTTTCAAATGATTTGCAGGCTACAATTGGGATTGATTTTCTGTCAAAGACAATGTACCTTGAAGATCGTACAGTTCGCTTGCAGCTTTGGTAAGGTGTTGGTTTCTCTTAGTTTCTCATGACACAATAAAATTTTTCCCTATTTTGGATTACGTTACAGTTCATCAGAAACAAGCATGAAATGTAATATAACTAATTCTGGATAAATAGAAAATGGTTCTTGATATATAAGTAAAGTGAATTGTACTGGTTTTGCACGAAACCTAAAGAAAATAAATTGTGCAAAATTATATCTTGATAGCAACAAAAATTCATAATCACAAAAACAAGGAAAACTCACTCTTTTTATGTGCCATTTTCTGCTCGACTGCTCTAGTATATCAAATGGTCCTGTGGACCTTGCCTTTTTTCCCTGATCCATTCTTACTTCTTGTCCTTCCGCACAAGGCTATTTTTCTTTGTTATTATTTATTTTCATTGATATTAGTTTATAAGTTGATTTATCAAATAAAAGATGTCAGCTTAATACTTTGTGTACAATAATTTCATTCTCTAGAAATTAAGTGGTAGAAGTTAAGTTTTATTTTGTTCTAGTCCTTGATATTCTGAGTGCTCCTATGACTAGAAAGAGTGTTAATAAGTTCTTTTCTTGTTATAAGTTGAGTATGTGTTTGTAGACTGGTGTGAAATATTTCTGTTAATAATTATTCAGGCAACTTTCTATCCGGGCCTCATGAGAATATAATTTTTTAATCCAATAGAAATTGTTTTGTAATTACAAAGAAGTTCTTTTTGGAGTCACCCCTATCTTTTGCTAGCAAGTGGATTGATGTAATTTAGGGTCAAATCATTTATACGATCACTTTGCCCGTCAATTAAAGTTCAATTAAGTGTACATGTCCTTGGTCCTATTGTTTATTCTGCTGTTTTATTTGCTCCTGTTGTGCTTGTTCTCTATGTTTTTGCATCACTATTACCTACTATATGTTAATCTGCTGCTCCTCTTTCATTATTTTTGTTATTAAGGTCAAAATGTGGTTGCCAGGTTGCTAATCTACTTCATGGGTGAAATAATCTTTATTTTCATCCTTATTCGCAATTAATTTAACCTTCAATTTTAAGAAAGAGTCATGTTGTATGTCATTTGCTAGTGGTTTTGTTTCAACGGATGACAAACAACAAGATTGAATGCTGGATCATGAGAAAATATATTGTCGGGTTAGATTTCAAATATTAATTAAACTAGTATCTAGTATTTGTGATGTAAGGATATGTCAATACAAATGATAATAAAATAGGGGCCAAGACACACGACCTAATGACTATTTTTATAACTACAAGTAAATTGAAACATAAACAATTATATTCGCTGGACATGGGTAGGGTGAGTGATGTGAATGTTTTTTGGAACGTAGAGTGATCCTCACATGTAGGTATGGGTAAATATAAAATATTGAATATGGCAATAAGTTAGGTTAGCAATTCTACAAGGATTAGAACATAACCAAGGTAGAGGGATCAGTCAGATAGGATGAACGTCACAAAGAGGAAAGCATTAGGATGTATGTGTGGTATGGTTAGGAAGGATAGACAGATATTTATACTATATATTTGGTAGGAACTGCACAATAAAGGATAATGTGATGAAGAACCTACTTAGATGGTTTTCTTTTTTTTGTTTTGCTGAGAAAAAGGTTTCAATCACATTATTATGTGCAATGATGAATACAAGGAGGGCTTGGTTTTGTGCTGAACGACAAGAACATGTAAGGGTTACAGCTACAAAGGATCAGGTGGAAATTGTAATCAAGTATTTGAGAAAACTTGCATTTATATAGGTTGTAACATGTGAAAACAGGTGGTGATAAAGATACTGAAGACTTGTTGGATATGAACAAGGTAGATCAAGCGATTATGCATGCCATCAAACTCTTAGCATTATTGTTCCACATTAACATAAAGATGATTTCTTCAGTTAGTTGCAGGGGCTAACTACAGAGCATATGGGACTGCCTGGTGACCATATGTTTATGGATAAGTGATTTCTATGATGTGGCATCAAATGTCCAACTGTAGTAAAAACTGTCGCTTATATAATGGTGCAAGCATACTAGGCTTTTTTGCTGCCAGGACAGATTTTAAGGTCCAATTATTTGGCTGGACGAGACATTCTGCATATTTGTTTATGTATACCTATTTTTGCCAATTCTGGTTGAATAACATGCTACTGATTTTGCTACTTTTAAGATGCTGTTTTGTAAGCTAGAGAGAAGGAAACTTCATGTTTCTCTAGCAGGAGTGCAATCATTTATTCAAGAGATCAATTCAAGATTCTGATAGCTTGTGTTTTAGACCCATCAAGAAAAAAAAAAGAAAAAAAGAAAAAAAAAGAGGATAACTTGTGTTTTAGATATTTAATATTATTGCTTTTTTTTTCTTAGAGCAACTATTCTCGCCTTTATCTGTATAAAAAGATGTCTATTTTAGCTTCTCCATTTCTAAGTGAATAGAAGACAAGTAGAAGTAAGGAGAGATTTGTGTAGTCTGCATAACATCTTCTCAGTGCCATCTAATCTTCAGGGATACTGCTGGACAGGAGAGATTTAGGAGTCTTATTCCAAGCTACATCAGAGATTCTTCTGTTGCAGTAATCGTTTATGATGTGGCCAGTAAGTTATATTGTATTGTTTTTGTTCAACAGCCTTCTCACATTTCAGATGCATCTCCACAGATTGTCTAGGATGTAGGATCAGAATAGATTGGAAACTTAGGAAAATTGCAGCATAACTTTTTTGAACTATAAGTCAAGCCATCTATTATTATTATTATTTTAGCCTTTAGGACAATTAGTTTCTTTTGGACTATCATGTTTGACCAAAGCTTGTCATTTTTAAGTGAATCTCCTCATTAGGCTTCTTTCATGTCTTATTCTCAGAATCTCAATATCCTGGTTACATTGCTACCCATTGGCTTCCTATTCTTTTGTCTCATTTAAATAAAGGATGTTTTGATATTCTCTGTTTTCAAATAATATAGGTCTAGTAAGAACAAAATGTTGCACAGTCATGGTTTAAGGTTATAGTAACTATTTATGTTACAATTGCTGAGGCCTTCGTAGATATTCAGAAATTAAACAATCAACAAACAACATTTTCATGTACTTGGATGGGTAAGCGATGTATTTACATTCAAACCTATCCCTTTATCAATTGAAGTACCAGTTGTTCCTTATGCAAAGATACCTTTACTTAACTGGGCTAATTTGAAGAAAAGAATATATTCATTCTAACCTCTGTAGTCCAAACACAATGGCTGTCCTACCTCCAATTGGTCTCAATGATGCATATAAATTAGACAGCATGAGAGGATTGTATATACTCATGACAATGCCAATCAGAAAACCATCTTGGCCTTTTATACAGAAGAGTTCAATTTTACATTACCTGCTTATTTATTAAACTTGCATGCACAGAAAGAAAGGTACCTTCAATTTCACTACAGATGGAGACTGTTTGGACAAGAGTGACTGTGAGAACTGGGACATGCTGGAAGTAAACTATGGAAGTGGCTAGGACAATATTACAACTCTGGAGTGTGTCCTAGATACTGCAATTTTTTTTCGGCAAGTAGAACTTCATAAAAAAGTTTTTATGATTTCTAAATTCACATTTGTCAAGATTCTTTCTTCACATCATAGCTGGAAGTTTGGGATGTCCCTTCTGTTTGCAGGTTGGTTTTTTATATTTTACACAAAATCTTTTGAATAAATAAAAAAAAAAAAAGGTAGGTAGACTTATGAGAATGGTTAGGCAAAACACACTCCAGAAGGAACTGTATAAAGCAACGGCCATATCCAGGAACATTCAGAGAGAATATCTATCTTCTTGTAGCTACTTAAAGAGGCATTGTTTATCAATTACTCACAGATGGGCTGAAACACATAATGTTCCCAAATATATTGTCAAAACATTTTTCTCACAGCATAATTGGTCTTGCTCGTCTG
Source organism: Cocos nucifera (assembly GCA_006176705.1). Taxonomy (NCBI): domain Eukaryota; kingdom Viridiplantae; phylum Streptophyta; class Magnoliopsida; order Arecales; family Arecaceae; genus Cocos; species Cocos nucifera. Next base: position 292,178 of record QRFJ01000734.1, on the reverse strand, counting down.
TCCTATTCAAGTAAGATATCAATCTGGATACACGGTAATATACTTCTTTTTTGCAGATCGGCAATCATTTTTAAACACTTCAAAGTGGATTGAGGAAGTACACACAGAACGAGGTAGCAATGTTATTATCGTCCTTGTTGGGAACAAGACCGATCTTGTTGACAAAAGGTGAAAACTTACAATATCTTAACCATTTCTTGTTTTTTTTTGACTATTTTTATACGTTGAACCATTGAAGTGTCGCTCTTCTTGTAACTTTTCTTCCCCCACAAGTTCTTTGAATCTTCTCCATGGGTCGTGTTATCGTGTAGTTGCTAGCTTTCAAAGCAACCTCTAGAAATTGTAATAACCTGGCTCACTAAAAGTTTTCCTTTCAACTAATTCATGTTTTTTAACTCTGCTAGTTGAACAAGTTTCATAGAAGATGTGCGCTCGGTTCTTTAGTAGTATATGCCTTTGTGAAATTTTCTCATGGTAATAGTGTAAAGGTGCTTGCACAGCTGATCCAATGACTGTTTTCCTTTTCACTAGCTCATACCTTTAAGGACATTCTCTTGAAAGAATGACGTTGACAGTGTGGGCTGCAGTTGTTATGTAGCTAGCAGAGAGGAAGATCATGGAAATAGTTCCATGTGATTGGAACATAGTACCAAAATGTCTTGATTCCATTCATTACTTTATCCTTGTGTGTTCTGTCAGCAATACATGATGGAATGTCTTGCAGTTAATTGTTCATTCCATTGCAGTCTTCTTCACTTCGTTTACATGACAGGACCATATAGATGTTTATAACAAAGTAAGAGCACTAAACAATCGGTGACCCGTAATTGCCTATTCATATTTGAAAAAGTTTATGAACAAGGTATGTACTGTTATTTATTAGCTTCTTGTGCATGGTTAGGGTTAACATTTGATTGGGTTGAATCAGGTTTGTATCAGTCTAGGACACACAAATTATTCTAACATTGTCAACCCGAAATCCATAATTTAATAAATGGGCCAGTGACTTGATCCAGAACCACACTTGTTTATGAAACAGGCAACACGACATGAGTTGTCTAAACCGTTTCATAAACAAGTCAGAATGGGTTGTATCTGAGATCACATACCTAACCTGTCTCAGCACACATGAAACCAAGTTCACATGATTAACCTAATACTAACCCAGTTAATCTAGTAAGCAATTTCAATGCACTAAATTTCACCTCTATATAATCTTTTGAGAAAAACTCCGTGTAAAAAATTTATACACAACTTTAATGTATAATCATATGAATACATAGTTAAATAGTCTGATAATGGGTCCCATTTCAGGTTTATGTCATAATTCTAACGACCCTAGACCATTATCAAACTAGTTAACCTACATCAAGCTGGTTAATCTGATTATTGGACAAAACCAACCGGTTTAATAAATGTGTTAGCTGTCTCAACCTGTTTATGATTTTGAGCCTGACTATTCCCAATTCAGACCTGCTAACTTTGTTTTGGGTTGGTAGGTCTGGTCAGGGATCCACCCTTAATTTTGGTACATATCCTACATTTCAAATTTATTTTCACGAAAATTTAGAACAACAAAATAATTATGCAGTATTTTGCATTTACCTATGTGGCTCACTAAATTGAAGTGCATGCAGATTCATCTCATTGCATTAATTGACATCTCCTACTGTTAGCTGCATTTTATTTACTTGGTTTGCTTGATATACGCTAGGTTCCAGTGACCGCAATGTTTTGTCATATAACCTTTTTTCCCCCATAATCCGAATCGTCATTTCAGCCACTTCATTCAACTGAAGACAACTCATAAGTTATCATCAGATTATTAAATTGTTGAGCCCGTCCTCATTTTCTAACTTGCTGGCGGCCTTAGCTTACATTATGTGATTTTACTTCTATCTTTTTAAGCTTTGAATTCCAATGCGTTCGGTTATAAACTTATAATTATTATTTTCCTAAGTTCTTTGCAAACGACTACTTCTGCTGCCCCTGATGACAGGCAAGTTTCTATCGAAGAAGGAGAAGCCAAGGCCCGTGAAGTTGGGGTCATGTTCATTGAAACGAGTGCCAAAGCAGGCTTCAACATCAAGGTGAATCAGATCGTCTTCACTCTCTTTTTTTTTTCTTTTTTTTTCTTTTTTTTTTTTTTTTTTTTTTTTTTGTTTTTCTCAATACTGCTGACCTTGTTACTGATGTTGAAAGGAAAAATGAATAATTTCAGCCTCTCTTCCGCAAGATTGCCTCAGCCTTACCGGGGATGGAGACCCTTTCCTCTACCAAACAGGAAGACATGGTTGATGTCAACTTGAAACCAACTGTCAACGCCTCGCAGACAGAGCAGCAATCAGGAGGATGTTCGTGCTAGAGATAAACTTGCAGAGTACACAGGCAGAAGAAGAATTGGCCAAGGAGAGTTTTGCATAGGTTGATACAGGTGCAATTAGAGGTTTTGATATACATGAGGCTGGAGAGGAGTTGTTCCTTTAGATTTCGCAGTAGGCTACCAACTGATATTCTTAATTGATGCTACGGCATTATACTGCTCCAGTATTCGTTGCTTTTTCCATGTCACATTTGCGTAGCAAAATCCATCTCTTTGATTTGTTCGATTTTCTCCTTCCCTACAACTGGTGGTTTCTGTTAAGGTAGAGTATAAACCCTACCGTGACTTCCTTCCTTTTTGTGCTGGGAAGTAGGAAGTACTTTTAATACAAATCTGACGTTTACTGGTAATATACAGTGATTTAAATACTTTCCCAACTCTGGAGGGTGACTGGTGGTTACATTATTTTATTGCCAAGGCTGTGTCATTATTTCTTGTACTTCGTATGGTGTTTAATAAACTCTATTCTGATGATGTACCCCACACGTGCACCAACTAAAAAAAAAAAAAAAAAAACCTCTGTTCTCATCGTTGCATGCTTTCTTGTAACGGGAGAGAATCTATAAGGTCCACACCTAAACTTATTGGAACAGGTTATTGATTGATTAACAGTGTTTTCTTGATTAAAATCTTAATTCATTAGCGATCATCCGTTGCCTGTGTTTAAGGAATGTCGGTCCTGGTTCACATCATTGCCCAAGATCAAGTTTTGCGAAAAAGGATCGATAGTTGCCATCGATTAATTTATGGGAGATCCCTTCAGAGTATGGACAGAGCATGCTGGCCAGATATTATCCTAATGTACAATTTTTTTGAGTTGTATGGGGCATAACCAAGAACACAAGCCATCAAGAGAAGTTCCACGAGCCAGACATAGTAAAAGCAAATAGAAGGATAACCTTAGCGTGCAGATGTTGCGAGCCAAGCCGACTACCGGGCTATTTGAGCTTGGCTGGTCAGCTAAACAAGATGCTCAAGCTTAGCTCGCGTAGATTTGAAGCTTAAGTTAAGCAAAGCCGATCCGATCTTTTTTTGAGCTGTTGTTGAGCTGAGTCCGAGTTGCCCATAAGCAGCTTGAATCTGAATCATTTGCAGGCCTAGATGGATATCAAGGAACATAATAATACCCAATGGAATCTTAAATTAAATTGCAGTGGCCGCCAGGTGTTCCTCCTTCAGCAGTAGAGGAGGACATTCACAATCCATGACCATTGGCTTGTGCTTTCTTCTTTTCCTGTTGGTTATCGCCTAAGGAGCATGAATCGAGAAAGGTTATACAGGAAACACCAACATTTACTTTCCAAGAAATCCAATCGTTGCACCCTGTGTGGGTACGTTACATGTGTACGGTGGGGTGTAAGGATTTGATTGTTGTACAGATGGTTTGAAAGAAAAGCTTTGCAAGAAAATGATGGTAGCGTCGCATGTGATTGTGACCGGAATTCCTTAATAAAAGTCCTTCAAGTGATGATGAATCATTGCTTTAGAATCACGGCTGTGTTTATGTGCACAACACAATTTTTAATAAACAATTATCATGTACATGTTGTGAACCCTGAATGGCATTATCAGATATATTTCATCATAACTTTTGCAAAATCAAGTATAATATGTTTATATCAACATCTGATGCTTCTAAAATGCATTTAAAATACAAGCACTGATGGAGCGACGTGTGCTGCGAATCATATGAAAACACCTCTATTATGCTGGTATTTGCTGCAGGGCTTGTGGGTTCGCATGGCTCATGAAATGCATTCTTTCACTAACATGGTTGTCCATGTAAAGCATGCCTCATAAAGGCAGCCATTTAATTGTAAAATATTTATATCTGCTATTATAACCCATTATATCATTATATGGTCTTGGCTTAGATGCCCACAATATCATGAAGAATCACAAAAATGTCTGCTTTAATACATTAACATGGGTGACTCTGAAATGGAGCCATCAGAGGAGAAAAGATGACGGCTGGCTTTGCTGATCTCACGAACTTCAGAGAGAAGCCTGGGTAACAGAGATGGCAGGTGAAACTTCTCCTTCATACCCAATACTGCCAGCCTGAAATCGTGTAGTTCATTTGTAATTGGAAGTTGTCCACGATAAGCCACTTCTCCAGCCAAAGAAGTGTTCTATAATTTCAGTCTAGTTCTCCGCTCATGCTTAGGATCAGTAAAAGCCACAAGATCAACAACGCATGGCATCTGAGAACAAGTTCAGATGTGAAGATTTGATTTGAAAGATGAGACAATTCAAAGCCCGCATGTTCTAAGGTGAGAATTCAAACAAGATGGCTAGAAATGGAAAACTTGAGGTTGAAACTTTGGTTTTCCGAGTGTTCAAAATGTTTCCATTGGAAACGCAGCTAGCCAGGTGGGTGAATCAGTAAGATGGCTGGATTTAAATGGTTTGGTCATTCCCTATAGGTTTCAGCCATAATGAATGCTTTACTTGAAAGAAACAACTGCAACAGATGTCACATGTTTCTGAAGCTCAATCCAATTCGACCAACCAATAATTAAAAATATTCAACAATTTTTTTATTTACAAAAGGATTTTCATGGTAACAAAAACCTAATGGAATGAAATGACAGCGTGTTTCAAAGATTCAGCAGCAAAAGTAGAGTTAGCGTGCTATATGTGCAGAGTCAACATGGCAATTCGCCAGCACAAGTGAAAGAACAAGGCTTTTATAGAAGTCATGTAGTAAAATTTAACAAGTTGAAGACTCTCAAGCATTTGACAAGAGGATAACTTGACTCAACAACTTGGGGAAGGCAAAACAGGCATAAAGAGCTTATATAATTACTTTAGCCGTTGTCTTCTACAAGGAATGCAGAGGATATCAAGTTTTAAAAGATACAAAATTCTGACAAGTAATCAACTCTTCTAATATTAACCTTTATAAGATGAATTGCCACTTTATTAGCACTATAAGTATGAACAAATATTGTGATGTTCTTTACGCTTAGGCAATATTAAGTCTTAAATCAACTTGTACTCTGAGACAATGAATATAATGATCTATTTGTTGCCAAAGACTTGTCACCATACTATGGATCATTAATCTCCAACCCTTTTGAAGCATTGTCTCTAGTGGGATGACAGAAGCAGGTAAATACTTTGTCATAAGTGGAAGGGCGTGGCACTTCAGAATAGCACTCATTCGAAATGGTGTTTGACATAATTACATAAAACAAGCTTTCAGCAGATTATGAGAGCATTCATCCAACAACCCACTGAATTGGCATACTCGAAGTCATCAAGAAGACAATGAATCATGCAAACATGGACAAGGAGGCATCAAGAAGACAATGAATCATATCAACCTTGATCTTCTCTATAATCCTTCACATAAAAATGTACTTTCTTTGAATTCATTTCCTTCAACATTCTGAGAAACAATTCTCAATTATTACTAGCCCAATCGGTCCCATATCACAATGCATCTAAGCAGTGATTTAATAATGTGCTAGGGACTATCCAGCTTAGACCCATGAAGTCAACAAAGGGAGCCTAAATACAATGAAAGTTTGAACGAGGAAAAAGTTGAGCAACCAGGCATAAATCCTCCTTGAAGATGAGATGTTTGAAGCTTAGTTTCAGTGCTTGCACTTTACAAATTAACCTTATGCAACACATGCAAAAAAAATCCAATAGAAAGATTCTTCTTCATGGGTTTGCCACCAATCTGCTCCTAAAGTAATACTTAAATTGTAGAAATAACCTAAATGATACCAAATATATAAAGAAGCATGCATACGGGCATCAATTATCGTGTAAAATAGAATCAAAATCAATTTCACCTGATAGACAGAATTGAGATCTTAAAAATATTTTCAAAGCATATATGCATAAAACAAAATTTTTAATCATTAACTTCCAATTTTAACATGGTCCATCTTCAACTAGCTACAAAATATTTTATAATTTATGCTATCTTCTGCATCTAAACATCAATATGACATCACAGTATGATCTTTGCTACACAAACTAGCAATCTTAGAATGATCATTCCATTTGCTAGCAAAACAGCCATCATCATGCCAAACAGATGGAAACAGGCTTGCTATGATGCTATTTAACATTTAGATTTCGAAAGAGGTAGTAATCATAAATCCTGCGACCATTAGAATTACTGTAATACAGGCCATAGCTTGAAGGAAAGGGGTTTCACGGATGTCAATGGCAAAGTAGTTGATCCTGTTTCAAGTTAATTGGATTTCCAGGTCTAGAAGAGGATTTCAAGAAAGTCTTGCCCAGTCATGGAGCTAATCGGATGGATCCCATTTTCTAATACCCAAATTCCTGTCTCTGCATTCAGAGTTATTGATCGATATCAAATTCTACCTTCCTGTACAACTTTACCATTCTCATATCTACCAATAACATGAAGAGTTAAAACTTACAGAAAACAGGATGTGGTAGAAAGTAAAACTATCCAAGCAAAGAGATGATGGATCCTGTAAAACTCAATAGTCCATGATCCCATGAGCCTATGCCATCAATATGAATCAATGAGTTGGCATGCCAACTCAAATTCCATTTACAAGTTGATAAAAAAAAAAAAAAAAAAAAAAATCCAGCCTTGTGCAAATAAGAAGAGTATTCCAACCATTGTGACAGCAAAATGCCATATTCCATGAATTCCCACAGCAGAAAACTTGCAGCTCTAACTAGAAAATACACCCAAAACCCTACCAGTATCTCACCCAACACAAATATAATTTAGAGAGATCCATGCATAATACATCAAGTATCATAAAAAGAAACAGCAAGATCAGAAAATAATTTCCCAAAAGGGTGCAAACTTACTACTTATTGATCAAAACAAAGCAAAGGAAAAGAAAACAAACTACTTTGACGACAGGCGCATGCTGCTCCAGGGGAACCTGCTCTCCTCCTCGGCCTTCTTCCCCGCCCCACGCCCACGACCACCACCACCCCTCCGCCTCCCACCGCCACCGCCGTACTTCACACGCCCGCCCGCGTCCTGCTCCTCTCGGCGCTCGTCGAGCCAGTGCCTCCGGGCCTTTCCGCCGTCCTCCCCCTCGACGACGGTGGGCCTGGACTTGGCCTGCGCGGCGGCGATGCGCTCCCTCTCCTCCTGGATCAAAGGCACGGGGAAAAGATCGGGAGAGAGGGAGAGGGGCGACCGGAGGGTGACGTAGGCCTTCTTGTAGTCGGGCTTGGCGGCGAGGAAGGGTCCGCGCTTGACCTTCTTGCCCTCCATGTTAAGGGTGCGGACCTCGGCGACTTCGAAGCCGTAGAGGGACTCAAGGACGCGGCGGATCTCGACCTTGGTGGCCGAGGGGATGGTCTTGAGGGCGATCTCGCGGATGGAATCGAAGGGCGGCGACGGCATCAGGAGTTTTATCGGCAAGTTCGCGAAGTGGATCACCCGTCGCCCCAGACGGCTCCCCATCGTCTTTCTCCTCCTCCTGTTCTCGCTATCAGCCGGCGGAGAGGGTTTAAGATGGGGACGCGAGGTTGCACCCTTCTTAAACGGGTCGAGTTTTCCACCGGTCCGGTTCAGTCCGGTTGGGCCGGTGCCGTCGGTATATTTGAGAGGGTGAATGGGTGGAAGGCAAGAGTGAGTGCCCACTCCAGAATACCCCTCCTGGAGTGGGCATCAGTGAGTGCCCACTCCGTCGGTATATGTAACTTATGTGACCTCTTCCAGGCTTCCAGCTCCCGCTTTAGCGGACGCGAAGAGACGAGAGTAGCTTTACAGATGGAGTTCGCCTCTCTTCCCAGAATACCTCTCCTCGCCTCCTCCCAATGCCTCAACCCCTCCCTCAATTGCCGCCGCCCCTGTCTCCCTTTTCAACAATACCCTTCCTCCGCCTCCTCCTCTTCCTTCTTGAAAGCCCGATGCTTTGGGAGTCTCGACCCCCGGAGATCCCTCGCTCTCTTCTCCATCTCCTTCGCCGGAAATATACTCTGGAGCTCCCCTACGGCTCCAGCGTCGAGGAGATTAGCCTCCATCTCGAGCTCCGTGGCCATTCCCAATTCCGGCGGGGGCGGCGATGGGCCCAGCGGAGGCGGCGACGGCGACGGCGACGGCGGATCGAGCGGTGGGGAGGTGGAGGTGAAATCCGTCGATGGGGAGTCCAAAGAGGTCCCGGCTTTGGGGCCTGATGTGATCGTTCTCCAAGTCGGAGTAATTCATCTTTCCTCCTGTTTATTTTCTCTGAAAAATTCTTCTCTAAATTTTAGGGGAAATTGCGAATTTTAGGATTTGAGTTGGCAATTTCTTGCAGGGAATGTCTTGTGATGGATGCGTTGCAAGCGTGAAGCGCATCTTGGAAAGCCAAGTAAGAATTCTGCATCATTTTCTTTGTATTTTCTAGTTTAGTAGAAAAGATTTTTTTTTTTTTTTGGGGTATGAGAGGCCGAAGCTATATTTCATTGATGATAAAGAGTTTAGGACAATAAGGTTTGTGACCCAAAATGGATATACAAATACAAAACAAAAGGAAATATATGAACACATGTACACCCAAAAATCTGTGCAGCAGTATGATATCTGTAAGAAACCAAAAGGCAAAGAGAGGTTCAAATTCCAAAAAAGCTAAAGGAAGGACAAATTCCGGGCCAGTGACAGAAGGAAACAATAATACTCGTGGAGATGAGATACATATCCTGTAACAGAAGGGAACAATGTGCCTAAATTCTTTGTAGAGCTGATCCAAATGTGTAGCCTGGCACCAGCACATATGATTGGAAGCCTGGAGAATAGGACAACAAGCAGCAGCATGTTATATTCTGATATCTGGGAGTGGCAGTTGTGAGAAGAAGGAACCTCTGTCTGATGAGCAAGACATGCAGTAATATGGTTAGAGAAACAATCCATATGAGTGATATAACAAGATCAGGATGACAGCCATAGCCAAACATAATTCCAATTCTCTGGTAAATAATGGTGAATTTTTTGAACCAACAGTGCCAAAGGCAAGTGAATGAGTAGAGCTGTTACAGCAAGCCAAGAAGAAATAACATCCCACAGTAGCAGTAAATTACCCTTTCAAAGCAGCACTAGATAGGAGAAAGGCATGAATGAAGAGAAGCATTAACATAGAGACCAACAAGGTGAGTAAGCAACAGAGTGGTAGCCTTTAACGGATGAGAATGCAATAGGATGCCTTGAGAAAGGCCCTTGTAGGCTTGAAACATAGCATAATATGTAACAAGGGAGCTAACCAGCGGCTGGGAGAAGCAGCTTCCAGGAAAACCTGCACCATAGGAAGATATAAAGAGAAAAAACAACATCATGAATGAAAATAGTTAGTGCCATTTGCATCTGCCCAGCATAAGGCATTAAGTTCCTGAGGCATAGGACTACGAGGATCAATAGGCTCATCATAGTCCCACGCATGCCTCGCAATCCAATCAGCAACCGAATTAGCCTCCCTGAAGATATGAGTGGCGGCAAAATATTTGAGGGATCATTGGCATTGCAAAATATCTTATAAAATGCGGTGGCCATCATGCTTTGAAGCAGAGGGAGAAGTAATCCAAGAGACAGCAGTAAGGGAATTGCCTTCAAGCAGAATTTGATCTTGCTTAAGAACATGAATGGCAGCATGCAATCCAGCCCATGCACCCATGAGCTCAGCAAAAAGGTACCAAGGTGGACCGAATGGCTGCCCCTTTGAGAGGAAGCCCACAGGAGTCTCTAATGACATAAGCTGCAGCCATTTTTTGGTTATGATATGATCCATCAAAATTGACCTTCACTGCACCAAGGGGTGGGGGTAGCCACCTTACAGTAAGTGAAGAAGAAGAAGGAAGAAAAGAGAATGAGCTACGATGGAGCCAATAACTGATGATGTGAGAGTAAAGAAAATTTGTCAGCAGCAACGTTGTCTTGCAAAACACATAATAAACAACGAACCAACTGCATAATAGAAATACTTTCATCTTGAAATTGTCACTCCTTCCGAGCAGTCCACAAAAGCCACAAAGTGTACACCACAATGATCTTAATCCGCTTCTCTACAGGGGTATTAGTGAGAGCAGCCACTAAATCCGGGAAAGAGAAGAAAATTTTATTCGAAGTGTGAAAAAAGGAAGTACTTGATTTTTAAGTATTATGGAGATATTGCTTTCACCATAATGATAATCTTCCTCTTCTCTCATGTATGAATGATATGCATTTGCATGTTTTCAAATTTCTTTTTCTTATGATCCGAAGCATTATGCAGTAATTTAATATTTCCTATTAGTAACACTTAAGGAATTTTCTTGAAGTAATTTAATTGAGCACCCGCCAGTTCCCTCTCTAATATGGCATGATGAGGAGATTGGTGTAACTCCTGTCACCCGGATGCCGCATTGGTTCATGCAATCTGGAGGAAGTTCCATAATTTTTTCAGTGTTATGAAAAACTCCATCATCATCCCATAAAATGCTTTCTGGCAGATCTGCTCCCACCATTCAATTTGTTTCCACAAATTTATCTCAGGTTGCCATGACTCAGTTCTGAGATAAATATTTTGCTTTGTGGATGGATTTGTGGAATTTTAATATAGTTTCTTATGTTTCGATTTGATTGCATATTATATAATTTGCTTCTGTACTGGTTATCTGAAATATATTTGGTCATGGATGTGTGGCAGCCTCAAGTATCTTCTGCCACAGTTAGTCTTGAGACAGAAACAGCATTCGTGTGGACCGTACCTGAAGTCAAGGTTACACAGGATTGGCAGCAGCAGTTAGGGGAGAAACTTGCAAACCACTTGACAACTTGCGGATTTAAGTCTGGCTTTCAAGGTAACCATTTCTCCTTCGCTATCTTCTTGACCACAATACGAGCCTCTCAACATTGTTGCCTCTGTTACTTTAGGTCATATCACATTTTTTGGTTCAAACAACTACCATTGTTCCTTGCTTTTCCTTCACAACAAATCCTCCCACCACCAGCCATACAAAAATGGAAAATCTTCTGGTTGCTCAGTCAGTTCTGCTCAAGATAACTATTTGGAAGACTTGGATCAAATATATATGCCTTTTCAGAAATTCATCATTGATATTTGATGCATTCTTTCTTCTATATTCCTCATATTTGATTCATTCTATCATCAGTTAAATTGCATATTGTTGAATCAGAAGGCATGCCATGGAATCCATCCATTGCCTCCTTAAGACTTGTGGAATTTGAAGATTTGATTATATGGGTCCAGGTTAGAAAAAACCTTATCAAGATTTATAAAACTCTCAGAAAGCCGTTTAGAACCCTCTTTCAGCAATTTATAAAATCTCCTAGATAATTAAATCCTAATAACTCTTGATTTTGTACATGCATTCATCTGCAGGATTCTATTTATATTTAAGATCTCATTAACTAACATGCCTGTTGAGAATGAATAAAGACTTCCCTCAAAATATATTTTGATGTTTACCTAATTTTTGACCTTTAAATCTTTGAATATAGCTAAGGGCCTTGGAATTCAACTTGTAGATCTTAAAGGAACTTTCTTAATGGATAAGAACCATAAAATTCAATATCTACATATATTTTGTCCTATAGAAATTTGCTGGCATTTTTATACATCTAACTTTGATCCAGTAATTTGATAGAATCTGCTATCTTCTAACCTTATAATTTGTGCTCAAGCTTAAAGACTATATTCTCATCTTCATGTGTTTCTGCATGTTAATGATATAATTTGTGAACAATAACAAGATTTTTCTTTTGCTTAATTAGTTGAAGAAAAATGGTACCTCATGTGTGCACAAAGGATCAGGGTTGTATCTTTCGCATGAATCCAATGTTGGATCACCCACCACATAGATCTCAAAGTGCTCCGAACTATGTCATTCATATGCTTGCATAGATCTCAAAGTGACCAGTGGATGATCTAATGGTGGATTTGTGTGAAGGAAGGTGAATCCTCCTTTTATGCAAAAAGGTACAATCCCAACCCATATGCGGAAGCCAAGTAGTGTGCAAAAAAGGACAACAGAAGTTGGAGCAAACAAAAATGAGGAAGCATGTTTTATGACCAATTGAAGCACAAACATTTGAGAAATTACATAACCAACTCAGACTATGCAAATTGATCACCAATCCTGTTCTGAAATTAAACAGCAGATGTCACTCCATCTACCTGGTGTCATCTAGGAGAATCGAGTTATGGTCCACAAAAGTTTGAGCGACTGTTACAACTAGCTTTTATCCTGAAGTTCCACTAAAATGATGCTAAATCCGTACCTATGATTGATGGACAAAAGAGGGGTGTGTCATGAGACCTAAAGGGTCAGTAGGTCAATAGAGAGACCTACCTTTGTGATAAGTTTAAGCTCATGCCACTTAAGCAAAGCTCCGAGCTTTTTCAAGACTTGAAATCTGTCAAGATGGGGAGCAAAACAAGGTTTATGTATGATATTATAATCATCTATAAACCCCAAAATATAAGCTGCAGAGCCACATTGAAACATAATCTCCGAATGTGATTACTAATTTGTATACTTTCTGTATCCAAATTGAAACATAATCTCCAAATTTGATCACTAATTCATATATTTTCTATAATCTGTCACTACTTTGACAGGAAAATTAATTGATGTTTGGTCCGACAAGACATGTTTAAACTCTACAACAAGCACCATTGTCATTAGGAAAATCTTTCACAAGTCCACCAAATCACAAAGATAGCCATTATTTGTTGAGTCTCATTTGATGCCATCGCAATGCTTCTTTTTCGTAATATTCATATGAGGTATTAACTTGCGACCTTATGGTAACATCATACTTTCTTCATCATCGGAGTATATAGTTTCTGTTGGTTATTAAAGCTCTTGGTCAGTTGAGAAGTGCAAATTAACATTATTTTGCTAAAGTACTGTATTTATATTCATTATTATCATGTTACTTCGTGGATGAAAATTTACAGAGACACAAGTAGAATGCATTATTTTTTTCATATAATATTGCTAGTTAAAACTGCTGGATAACAATCTTTTGGAAGGTCAATACTGCTAATTTCCTCCGAAGGCATACAGTGCTAGATGTAGTTTCGAGTGTGGCAAAATGATAGACCTATAATTAGGGGCTTAAGTGGCTTTTGAGATTCATGCTATTTGTTTGACTTGTCATCCTTGGGGTTTCTTGTCTCATTGCTTGAGAAATTAGAAAGGATGTGCATGGCTGTTGACATTGTTGTCTGTCTCTCTTTCTATGTGTGTGTATGTGTTTAATTCTAAAAAAATAATAATAATAAAAGAAATGAAACAGAAAGAAAAGAATGATGGGTTGCATGCCTTGAATCATTTGGATTACTGAGAATTCATCTTGAGTTTGAGGTTACTATATGATTTTTATGAAGCTTGATGCATAATTGACAGGACAAGGACATGCAGTTGGAAAGATTCAATCTCAGGGATGATAAGGATGCAAAAATTGAACTTCGCTTAGATTCTTCGCATTAAAATGGTATGCCTTTTCTCCGATTGTTTGACTTGTCCAAGGAATTCCTTCTTTGTGAGTAGCATCTAATTGATCTTATGGCTCTTATTTGACATGCAGAAGCATATGATTCATTACTGCTTAGCTGAAAACTTTACTAAATCATTTTTGTTTCCCTAGACGGATCTTGGTAGCAGTTGGTGGGCTCAACAAAAGAATTGCATGCTGGCCGGAATTTTATGACCATAGATTTCCTCTGTTGTCATTCATTTACTCGAGGTGTTATCTTGCATTGAAGAGTTAAATAAATCTGATTTTGTCATGTAACTAGTAGCAAAACATAATTACCAATCAGATCTGTTTGTTGAGTTGATCTTTAACTTTGTTCCTTGGAGAAGCAATGTAATATTCTATATTAGGTTCTATAACAATATAATTTTCTTTTGATTGTGCTTCATGAAATTTCTCCATTTTTCAAGCTCATTTTCCTTGTAATAGCTTATTTAATAGTTGAATGCTTCACAGGCTAGTGACTGGAAATAAAGTTATTCCTCCTTGACATGCTTTAAAGATATGCTATGCAGTTACCACTTCATTTTGTCATGTAGATAAGCTGTCAGTTGGTGAGTTGATATACTGTATTTGTTTAAGAAGTTTTCGATTTTTCCTATATCTTAAATCATAATCTTGGGATCAATTATGATAAATCAATGATATTTATTTAGGAATGGGTATGATAGAGAAATTATAGTAGCTGCATCAGGCCAAAAATAAAGACAAATCGATGAGATGGAATGGGCACGTAAAACAATAATATGAGAAGGCATTGATTGAGTTGATATGGGCGTGTAAAGAGAATATGGGAGGGTTTTTTTTTTTTTTCGATGAACAATGAGTGGACACTGCTAAGAAATGATACTCAAACTTGTCAAAGAAATTAAAAGTAGAGGGAAGACCTAAACTAACATAGATGGAAGTTGAAAAGGATTCGGAAAAGCTTGTGGTAACATCACCCTTATAATTGGGACAGAGAATGATCACCATAATAAATCTTCACCAGACTGTTAGTTCATGGAGTTTCCTTTGCATGTTCCATCCAATCTTCCATCATACATCACCACTATGCGTACCTACCACCTTCGTCTCATCACTGCTTTGCGTACGCATGATTGCTGTAGATTCTTGAGAACGCAATGAGGGTGTTGATCAACTCCTCTTTGGTTAACCGAATATCTAGAAATAAAAACGAACCTGGAAGGGCAGAGCTTCAAAAACTCCGATGGTATCTTGGTCTTAGATCCACATCATATTTTTCTCTTTATTAATGATAATAGACGCATTATTGATTTAATTCAGATTATTAGAAAGGAAAATGTGTTAGTGAAGATAATGTAAAGTTCGACGTAACAAGAGTGCAAAGAACTAATAGGCCAATAAAGCAATTGAAAAAAAAAACAAGTCAATTACAGTTGAATTTACAGGTCAGACTGTTTAAGTGATGGTGCTAAATCCTTGAGGCGGAAAGTTGATTGCTACGCTATGCTTCTACGTAAAAATTGAACCGTCTCGAAAGCCATTACATGGTTGTTTTGAGTAAATATAAGATTGGATGCATCATCCAGTCTTGTTTGGTGCCCCATCCGAATGACTTGGAAATCCTGATTCCAAAAACCCAAAAAGTTGTTGAAGAAAAATTACAAACCATCCAATGAAAGGCTCATTTCTATGCTCGGTACAAAGTAGAAAGAAGATTAGCAACCACGCTGTAAGAGACAGGCGCGCTTGACCATCTAAGCACGCTTTGGAGGCACATACTGCACGTTGTTATCAGCACAAACAGTCTGCATTTGTAGCAGTATATCAGAACGCGGTTGTAGCTTCTAAGAGTACTCATCCTTCAATAAATAGCTACAAAACAACAGAAAATGCCAACTGTAACAATCATAGAAACATGGATACGAAATACCTGGTATTCTTCTGGAAGTTCCTCGGAGACTGCCAGAGTGTAACACCCAGGGATAAACCTTCCTGCAATAGGTATGATAGATTTCTTTGTCAAATTATTCAGGACATGACTAATCAGAACTTCAGAATACTCCAAACACTATCAAGGAAGAACAAAGGTTTTTCCTTTTCCTTCCCCTTTTTTTATCATTAAAGGATTTGGTTGTTACAATTCTCTTTATAAAAATGATAACAGAATGGGAGGAAGAGGAGAAAAGATAGAAGAGAGCAATTAGAGGTATTTACTTTTTTACTTCTCCGTGCATGCATGATTGCACGTTGGAAAGAGAAGGGAGCAAGGGGAGGAGAGGATGGATGAGAGTAAGGCAGAAAAAGCTGGAAGCGATCAGGGTCGATGGAGATGGGATACATGGATGAGGACCAAGCAAGACAGAGGCTGGAGATGGAGGTAAGGTAATAGTTGGACTAATCATTTAAGGTGTAAGGACGCGTTTTAAAATGGGATTTCAGATTACAACCAACACATTTTTGAGAAAACTATAGGTGGTCCCTGGGTAACTCATAAGCCCAAAGATCGGGTTTTATGACATCCTGATTTTATCTAAAACATGGTATAGCATCATACCTAGCATATGATTAGCAAAAAGAAATAAAATAATGTCCTTTAAAATCTTGCTTTTCCAAACCTTGTAACCAAACAGACCTAAATATCTATTATTTGATGGACATGCCATACCAAAAAGTTCAGTGGAGAACAAGAAAAAGGATTGTAATTAGGACTGCAGTTGGATTAAGATAAAGAAACATAATTGAATTTGAAATTAGTTTAGTTCTCAAAAAGAATTTTGAAGTTAATTTAAATTTGGAATACAACTCAATGTTGTGGCCAAGTTTATGACAGAATTTTTTACAGCAAAGAGGAGATGTATTAATGGTTTAAAAATCAGGGATGGTTGTGAACAATGTCTGAACAAAGTTGATTCTCATAAAAATATTTTTCCATATAATTCCCAAATACTTCTCTTTCTTATGATAAAAATTTAGTAAAATTAATTTATCAAGATCACTGTTAGATTCAAATCTTGGTAAAAATCAGAATAATTAATGGCCACAGACAAAATGTAAAGTGATTAAGGTGAAAAATTACAATTAAGGTTCTTTAAGATTAAGATTTGGACAACTAAGGTTTATGTAAAGCTCGAAACACAAATTTATACTACAAAAGAAAATACCATATTAAACTAGCATGTGAACCATCAGACAGTCATAAATGTAAGTAATGTATATACACATAAAGTATAACTACTTGGTTTGGAACATATTCAGTTGTTTTCTTGGTCTGGGTTGTAGCGTCCACACCAAAATTAATGAAGTTTGTTTAGTTGGATCGGTGCAAAATAGAATAAGAAAAATGTTCATTAACAAAATAATAGAGTGACATCAGCACAAGTTGTTTCAAACTTTCAACAGTGAAAACCTGATTATGTCAGGATTAAAATTGCAAGGAGTCGTCATGTTATGTTCTAAAACCCAGACTCAGCATTAAAGGTAGTTCAAGAAAGTAAACAAAATGATGGACATGCAAATGCAACCACTAAAATGCTACACCAGCATGTGTATTGACAGTAATCAAAGCATCTAAAACCCTGGAAATAATTTATCATCGTTGCATATGCTTAATCCAATGGGCAAGTGTCAACCTCTGCCGCTTAAGCATCATCTCACAAAACAAGCTAGGGGCATAATTGATGCATTACCAAACCTTGCTGATTATGTAAATCTTAAGTTCAGATAATGTATACAACACTAAGGATTTATGAATCCAAACTCAAAGATATGCTCCTCAATATGATGATAGCATGAATGTTACAATACAGGTGAGATT
Source organism: Cocos nucifera (assembly GCA_006176705.1). Lineage (NCBI taxonomy): Eukaryota > Viridiplantae > Streptophyta > Magnoliopsida > Arecales > Arecaceae > Cocos > Cocos nucifera. The sequence goes on along the minus strand of QRFJ01000734.1, from coordinate 274,535 downwards.
ATGAGCCTGTAAGTATGTCCATGCAACTAAAAAGAGCATGGAGCCGCAGTAAGCATTCATAGACCATATAGTGTCCTTGGAACTCAAATGCATGGTTATAGAAGTTAAACTTACCAATTCTCAACCAGCGAGCAGCCCAGCTTCTACTTGGATCCATGACTGAAATTATCCTGCAGTGCAGGAAACCAAGAATCGCTTAGTTTCCCCTTATTTATCATCTTCATCAGAAGTTTTTGTTTCACAGTAATAATTACTCCATTCAAATTTAAGATTAAAGTAAGTCCAAGAAGCTCTGATTAAATGAACTACATCTTTAAGACCATGTTAAGAATTTCTCCACACATTTGTAGTCTTATATTCCTCGAGATAGGTAAATAACTTGGATGGGGTCTAATAAGTATGCTTATCTAGTTACCAAGATTTGTGTACAAAATCCTGAGCCAAACCAGTTTTCCTACAAAGCCTCCATAGGAAAGGGAGATATTATGGGATGCTAATGCTACTCAGTCCTAGAAATTCCTTCAAAACATAATTACTCCTACCAATTTTACACATAGCTAGAATATCTTCAAGCATACAAAATTCAGTCATACTCCAAACTAATGATTTAGAAAGCACTGACTTTTACCTACCTCAAGGTGAATATAAATTTTTGACCAAAGGAAAATCTAACAGAAAAAGATGATAAAAAAACAGCAGATCAGCAATAACCCACCCGGTAAAATTGGGAGTGGTGCAATTTACGACATTGTCATGCTCCTTGTCCATCTCCAAAAAAGGGCAGTTTTCACAGCCTGACTCTCTGAACTGAACAAGGCAATGAACAAAAGTAATCAACTTTTCATTAATGAAAGAATTTTAAGCGAGTAACAAAAGAAACATTGCATCAGGAAAATACTCATCTTTTCTTTATATTAAAAAAAAGGAGCACCACCAAACCCAACCCATGAATCATTGAGAAAATACAGCAAACAACCAAACAAAATCACCGAAAGGGTAAGATTTTACACATGATAAGAAGTCAATGTGCTAATGGTTGAATGTATTGGCTATAAAGATACAACATTAACCAGAAGTAAACAGAAACCCCACTCCGTAATTCATCACAAAAGGGCAAAAAGAATAGCATAATTGGAACAAAAAACTAACCTCCAAAGAAGAGAATCTTGAAGGTCGCAAACAAGAAACGGCTCAAAACACCTAACCCTAGCACGAGAATCGATAACAAACGGAGAAAAAAAGCACCGAATCGACGCAGGAGAGGGAGATAAGAAAACCCTAAGTACCTGATCATAGGTCTTGACGAGACGGCAGCGAAGGCAAGCCCGGAGCTCGTGGCCGAAGCTCGTCGGAATCTGAGCAAAGCTCGGCATCTCCTCTGGCGAGTAATCGCTTCTCTTCCCGCCCCTCATCCTCTCTCTCTCTCTCTCTCTGAGGAGAAAAGTTTCGGGTAGAGCCTATCGTAGGAATAGCGCCCACATGGCCAGCACTCTAGGGCCCTTAAGTGTTTGAAACCGGATCCGAACTGGACTCGGCTTGAGTGGGTCCAATCCAAGCCCTGTCCCGTCCGAACCAGAGACGCGTCTCGAATTGCATGAAATGGAAACAAAAACTGCCAGCAAAACGTTATCCGAGTTCGGATCCTCACAGGTTCAACGTTGGACTTAAACGTCCATCGCAACCACCTATGTATCGCGAGATGGTCGTGATTGCCGTATCTCGTGTGTGTGTGCATATCCAACACACCTAATAATATGAGACACATGCAATCATTACCGTGGATGATCAGACTAGATCACTCCAGTTCACTTATTACAGCAGAAAGGTAGAGGTCAGGACTTAGGAAGCAGTACACGGACCAGGAATAAATGGCAAATGGGCATTCAAGCAAGTTGGGACCCACATGCCCAATGATATCTACACAGGATTAAAATGGGATTATTGGTTCCTGATGTACCCCAGAACAACCCGTTCTTTCTATCCTTTCCTCCACGCTCAATTATTTTTCTCTGAAGGAAAATTTTTCTTTTGGACTTGCAATGCCAACAGATAGATCAAAAGAACGAAGTACTCATAAACACAGTGACGAAGCTCACCATTTACTGCATTGTTCCCTTCTCCAGAGCGGGTAACATACCGGCGTTAAACCGATCGAGCTCCAGATTCATTTGTAGAGCACAGACCATGACATAGGATGTACGTCCGACCTGTGTTTTTGCAAGGATCATGCACAAGACGTTAAGCTTGGAGTCTGGTCCACTTTAACCAAGGCACATCCCACATATGTACACCTCAGATTTTTATGAACTTGTTAGGTGACACGGCTGCTAATTTCTTCGATATGTAAATGGATGAGGAGGCGAATGCTATACCTATATGGACGAGGAAGCAATTGCACCACGTCACTGCATAAACTAGAAGTATAAGCTCGTGGTAATACTTTTAATCATCTTGTGTTTCGTTGGATTCATGAGAGAGGGAGGATGCATGGCATTGGGAGGATGGACCACCATTGGTTCAAAAAGTTTTAAAGAGAATGGATGAAAAGGAGGGACCATCCATCATTTGCTTAGCTGCTTTAGTATAAATAAGTTTTATAAACCGATGATGATAATATTTTTATCAAAAGATAAAAATATCATACAAATATCATCGATTATTTTATGTTTCACCAAATATATGAAAAAATGGATAGATGAAGAATAGATGAGAGAGAGAATACATGAAAGATCCATCCATTCTTCTTCTCACTTATCCTTTCTTCTCTACCCATCCTTCGTAACAAATAGAGGGTTAGAGTGGGCCTTGCTTTTAATACAGCCGCTGTGGATTTGATGGGGGCAAGGCACAATTCAGAATGAATCAAGGCGGGTAAGGTGTGGTTCACGTAGCACCACTCCAGCCAAATATAAAGATCCAAGCGGTCAAGGGTATCCTGGCTGTTTTTATAGGGTTGCACGAATCAGAAAATAACGGAGCAATAACTTGGATTGGGTTTTAAATGAAGGGGCTGAGCCCTTATAGCCAAACAAAACTTCCTGACGCACGAGTTATAAGAGCATGCATCAATCGTTGCCACATGGCATGCCGATTGCTAAGCTGGAATTGGACATGGATTTGAGCTTAATGATAAGAAGAATAAACGGTGTCCTGTATAATTTCACGCCAAGGCCTATATGGATGTTCACTACAAAACAAGTAACAAGAATGATAGTATTAGCGACAACACTCCACCATTTCATTACAACCATAACAATTGTAAATCCCTTTGGTTCTTAATAAGCTCCCAAAGCACCTTGTTTGACCGACACGATATGATTAGTTTATTGCTTGGCTTGGTTTGCACAATTGGCACGAGAAACAAAACCCGCACATGCTAGAATGGCACAACCATCAGCTAACCATATGTTAGTGCGCCCTTATCACACCCTAAATCCAATATTTATGATGGCCATATATTTTTTTAGGACAAAGTCCTTAAAAATATGTCAGATCTATAAAATCACTTCATTACTTGAACTTCAGATCATGCCTATCCAAAACTACATGTCCTATAACTTAAAAAAATAAACAAAAAAAAGGATTATGAGCTTTACAACTTAATAAGAATCCTAACATATTTATATCAATATAACAATACAGTTCAAAAGCAATGATTAAATCATATCAAAAAAAATCATAAACCACAAAATCTCGTATTCAATATAATATAATTAATTATATAAAATTAAATATTAAAAATCATATATTATTATAAATTTATTATAGATATAATATATGAAGTTATATAACTTGTCTTTCATATTTCATTAATATTTTTCAAATCAAGAATTATTTTTTAGTTTGAACTAATCATGATCATGATTCGGCCCATAACTGGCAAACCATAAACCACGCTTCCACCGTAATGGCAATCCATAATAATTATGCTTCGATCTACAATGGTAAATCAGACTATCCATACTTCGATCTATAGTGGCAAATCAGACTAACCGTGCTTCGGCCCACGGTGGCAAATCAGGGTATTCATGATTCGACCTATGATCGGTAATACAGGATGCACGATTCGGCCCATGATCGACAATCCACATCATGGCTAGTCTAAATTCTTTTACACATTTAACAGTTCTTTTAATAATTTGTATTACATTCTCGTTCAATTTCCAAACATCAAACATCATATTTTCAACAATCAAATAATCATGTGATACACATATATAATTAAATAATTATATATTTATATAAAATTAAAATAATCATGATATAAAAATATACATATAGATGATCATGTAAATGGATCGTTATCTTTATCGGTCTCAAATCCAAGTACAGCTATTGATTAATTCTTCTATCTATGAACTTGAGATCAAGATATATGACATCTTCTACTGATAATTATGTCTCAATATAATCAAAATCAAATATAAAATATAAAAATTCACCTAAAAATCTTCTCCTAGTCCATAGAATTTTTAGAGAGAGAAATTTATTAAAAAAAATTTTAGAGAGAAATTTGTAGAGAGAGAAAATAAAATTTTTAGAAAGACAAAGTGGGGATTCAAACTCAGAAAAGAGAGGGATGGAGGAAAGAAAAATATTCTCTTATTTTTTTTCTTTCTTTCTTTTCTTTTCTTTTCCCTTCTTCCTTCTTTTTTCTTTTCTTCCTTTTTTTTTTTTTTTTTTTCTTTCCTCCTTCCTCTCTTCTTTGTGGAAATAAGGGAGAGGAAAAAAGTTTGGCTGGCCATCTTTACAGCAGCAACCCCAAACAACGATAGCCCCTTCTGGTGGTGGACCTCCAACGACCTTGGCCTTTGGTTGCCAAGCATGGCCGACGACGATGGCTCAACTTTGATAAGATGAAATAAATAATTTTGGTAACCTATTTTCAACTAAATTTGAGAAAAAAACAAGAAATTTATTAGGAATGATTCTTGAAAAAAATCTCGATAGGATCCGATGGAGGGTTGGGAACCTATTTTCAACTAAATTTGAGAAAAAAACAAGAAATTTATTAGGAATGATTCTTGAAAAAAATCTCGATAGGATCCGATGGAGGGTTGGGATCTTATTATAGAGAAGATATTTTAGAATTTTTAGGCTAATTAAACTCGAATCGAGCCTCTATTCCTCGACTTCATCGGACATGGGAGAGGAAGAAGACTTTGGTCAGAAGTCTTCCTTCCCCCCACCTCATGTGTACACATGAGGTTTGAAATTCCTTTTTTCTTTTTCATGCTTCAAGATTTATGCGGAGGAAAAATTAGGGTGATTAAAAGGTTGGATCATTATATTCTTCCTTCTTTAAAATAATTTTATCTTCAAAATTAACGTACTACAAGTCAAAGCCTTAAAGGTATAACTTCTTATCTTATCCTCAAACTTCTAAATAACCTAATTAATTGAGAAAAAAATTTAATTCCTTACCATAAGACTACTTAAACCACCATGCTTTCACTGCTCACTCTAATTTAAATCTACTAAATTCCTCAAATTTGCTTTTTTTTTTTTTTTTACTTTGAACCAATAAAATCATAAATTATCATTCTATCAAATTATAACCCAAGATATAAATTATCCATCCAAACCTTTTGAATCATCTCTGTCATAATCCTTAGTAATCATAACCTTAAGTTTCGATATTGCTTATGCTATATTTTCTAGTAATCTTAAACCTAAGTTCTGATACCATTCTGTCATGCTCCGAATCCAACATCTACGTAATGGCCGCATATTCTTTAAGACAAAGTTCTAAAAAATATGCTAGACTCATAAAATAAATCCATTGCTCGAACTTCAGATCAAGCCCATCCAAAATTACGTATCTTGCAACTTTGAAAAATGAAGAAAAGAAGAATTGTGAGTTTTATAACTCAATAAAAATCCCATCACATTTACACCAATATAATAATACAGTTCAAAAGTAATGATTAAATCATATCCAAAAGAAATCATAAGCCACAAAACCTCATATTCAATATAACACAATCAATTATATAGAATTAAATATCAAAAAACATATACTATCACAAATTCATCATAAATATCATATATAAATTTATATAATTTATCTTTTATATTTTATTAATATTTTTCAAATCAAGTACTATCTTTTAGTTTAAATTAATCATAATGATTCGATCCATGGCTAACAAACTATAAATCATGCTTCGATCCATGATGATAATCCATAATAATTATGTTTCGACCTGCAGAGACAGACTAGCCGCACTTTAGTCTGTGATGGCAAACCAAACTAGCTGCGCTTCAACCACGATGCCAAACTAAAATATCATAATTCGACCTATGATCGACGATCTAGAATGTCATAATTTAACCTATGATCGATAATTCACATCATAAATAGTTTAAATTCTTTTATAAATTCAATAATTTTTTTAATAAATTACATTACATCTCTTATTCAATTTCCAAACATCAAATCTCATATTTTCAACAATCAAACAATCATACAATCATGTGATATATATATAATTAAATAATTATATATTCATATAAAATTAAAATCATTATGATACAAAAATATATATATAGATAATCATGTAAACAAATTTTTATCTTTATCGATCTCATATCCAAGTACAGCTATTGATCAATCCTTCGATCTACAAACTTATGATCAAAATATATAACATCTTATACTGATAATTATATCTCTATGTAATCAGGATAAAAAATAAAATATAAAAATTCATCTAAAAATCCTTTACTAGTTCATAAAATTTTTAGAAAAAAAAATTCATGAAGAAAAAAACTTTTTAGAAAAATGTAGATAAAAACTTATAGAGAGAAGAAAATTTTTTTTCTTTATTTTCTTTCTTACTTATATTTTTTTTTGCTCCTCCTTCGAAAAAGATTTCAGATTTCACCGGCCATCCCTGCAGCAGCAACCCCAAATGGACCACAAATGATGGCAACCTCTCATGGTGGTGGACACCCAACCTCCTTGGCCTTCGATTGCCGAGCATAATTGATGATGGCAGCTTAGCTCCGACGAAATCAAACAAATAATTTTGGTAACTTATTTCCAACCAAATTTGAGGAAAAAAAAAAAGAGATCTAGCAGAGATCAATAACGATTGGCAATGATTCTAAGAGAAAATCTCGACATGACACAATGGAGGGGTTGGACTCTTATTGTAGAGAAAATTTTTCTAAAATTTTTAGGCTAATTAAATTAGGATTGAACCTCCATTTCATCAGACATGGGAGAGGAAGAAGACTCCGCTTCTTCCGGTCAGGAGTCTTCCTTCCCCCAACCCCATGTGCACACGTGAGGTTTAAGATTTTTTTTTTTTTTTCATGCTTCATCAAGATTTATAAAGAGGGTGATTACACCCTAATTATCTTTGGGACATACAAACATATATACAGTATTCTATGACTCTTAACTTGCTATACATGGTTTTGGGCAATCTACAAACAAATGATAGTTCCAGTGGAGAAAAAAGATGCTGGAGTACCAAATTTCTCACTGTTGATCACTATTCGGCAAGTTCAAACCTCTGCAATTACCCAACTTGCTTTTGAGAAACAAATAAATCAGGCAGCACAGGCTGGTTGCTGACAGGAATACGGCTCTGTTCATTCTGTAATGGGTGAGAGCTCGTCAGCAAAGATTCACATGTTCGAGCATCATTGTTATCCAAGAACAACAGTCAAGAGTCAAACTTACAATGACATGAGACTCGAATGACAAGGAATCATCAGCAGGTCCTGTCTGAGGGTCTGAAGGCTTGTGGAAAAGTAGATGAGCCATAGATCGATCTATAGGATTTGTTTCAGTCTCAGCATTTGCAAGTTGCGCACACCTTCTAAAACACAAGCATCAAATGAACAATTGACGGCAGATACCAAGGAAATACTAATTAACAGCAATGTTGCTCTCAGTAATAACTTCTTATTATAGGCAAATTCAAATAACTTGTGGTGATAAATAATTTATTAAACATTTGGCACAAGGTTGCCGTCAAATAATTCAAATACGATAGCAATATAACAGTCGATGATTGAATCCAGGCTCATTGGTGCATGCCAAATAAATAACCATTAATTTCATTTAGTTAGTTATACGTATAACTTCAAAAAAAAAGCCTCACATGCTCCGTTCAGATGTACTAGCAACAAGAGTACCGAAAAAGGAAGATGTCAGCACCTGCCACTGCTAAAGAAAGGATTTATATATTAAAAAAAGAATATGTAATGGGAGAAAAGGAATGCAGTGGTATCATTCAAACTCTATTTGGATGGGGGTCAAAGCCCTCAGATGTGTAGTTTTTCTCAAAATTATTTGAGGTTCATAGGTTGACAATCACTTGAGCATGCAATCACTTTCAGAAATTTCAGATCACGTTAAATGGCGTGGATGCTAATTAGAATGTTCGAGCATGTATTCTAAGTTGAGGGCATAATCATGTTAGTTCTGTCCTAAGAACATTGTAGCCATTCCCTGCGTGAGGGTATGACAGCTCGTCACCACCCAGCACCTTTAGCATTTGGCAGAAGATCCTAGACACCAACTTTGTTAATAATTGAAATCAACTACCACAATTAGCAGGAGATGGAAACATATTGCATCATCAACGAATTCATTGCTGCATGGCAGTTGTTGGTATAGACAACCACTGCTGGACACGTGACATCATCAAAGGGGTCACCGTCTCATATGACAAGTTTTCAAGTTGAGTACCAGATCGATAAAACATAGGTCTGGAGGCCAGACTGAGCCAAAGCCAAATCAACCAAGGAATCAGGTCCAGATCGATAAATAACTAACCATAATGAATCCTAGAGCGGTGAGCCACCGTTCTCCATGATATTCGAAACAAATCTCAACAAAGATCAGTAATAAACCGACCTCAGCTTGACCACACGTAATCAGATCAGTATTTTGTCACCTCAGAGAACAGCAGCAGTTATGCTCTACACGAGATCGGGTTTTTACCGACCTCGTCGACAGCAGTCAGAATATGATTGATATTCAAAATCGATAAAATACCGATACTATCAACTAGACAACTCATATAGAGATCGGTAAATCACCAACCTTGTTACACAAACCAGATCGATGATTTACCGACCTCGACATGTTCCGACAGTCAAGCTCCAACTGCACTCCAATCAAATTACGACCCTCCTCCGGCTGTATTCCAGCTAATCGCCATCAAGGCAAACGGCCAACAGCCGCAATCCAGCTAGCCATAACAAACTTACGGCCTAACAAATTTTCCTTAAGGCCTAAGCGAACCTCCTATAAATAGGGGGGCAGGGTATCCCTCCAAGGTAAGCACAAATTCACAGAACCAAAACTCTACTGAAATTTGCTCTCGACTTTTCCAGTGAAAGAAGATCGAATCATCCTCCTCTCAAACCCTTCCATTCTACCTTTCAATTTTCCATTTTCACTATCTGTTCACAAGATTTCGACTGATTTAAGCATCGGAGGATCCTAAACCAGAGGGTACCCCACGGTTCCTGAACTTTTCTCGCAGGCTGGTCCAGGATCCATGTCGAACTAGCTCGATCGGCTCTCCAGCACGAATCTCTTCGAAGATCCGAAGCCCTGCCACAACAATGGTCATCATTCCATTCATATGTTGATTTTGGCCCAAGGAAATCTTTTTCTAGTAAGAAATGATTGTGATGGATTCAACTGGTCCATAGATCTTGCTACCTTATTTGTCAATTGCTCATGCCAGACCCATTTTTAGTTCATATTAAAACCCTTCTTGTCTTCAGTCAAAACAATACACCTTTCCTCCTTTTGGTTCAATTGATCACTTCAATTGACTTTGTATGGATTTTAACCTAGCTCAAGTCACAGCAGAGAACGTCACTTCAAACATAATTGCCAATTCCACCCATCACCATAAGCAAGGTCTCATTCAAACCAGTAAAGGAGGTGAATTTGGTCAAAATGATATTAGTTGCAACCATCAAGTAGTGGTGATAACAACCACGGTCGAGCTTTTGAGGGATGCATGATGATGTGGGATTAAGACTGTCGGCAGCAGCAATGATTACGTTCAAGGATTAGCATGAAGAGGGGTTGGGAATTGCAAGCTTCAAAACAGGCCATGCCTAAGGTTAATGTCAGATATCAATGGAGTGCGAGGCTATGAAGAACAGGCAAGATGATTTCTTATTGGGATCTCTAAGATGGCATGCAGACTGGGTACTTGGGAGGGGTCTCTCCAGTGGGTTTCACTAGAGCTAGGTATGGGCATAAGAAGGAAAAGGGGAAGAGATGGGTTTCGGGAAGTAGGCCTTAGGTGGCAACAAAGTTGACAAGATGGAATGCATCTAGCAGTTGGGCTAGCTTTGGGATTAACAAGGAAGATGGGATGGCTTATGTGAAGCCTTATGTTGGATACCAATTTAACATTTAGGGCATAAAGGCCACAATTTAGTTATGTAACCCAAAGCAAGCAATTACACCCTATAAATTTCAGTTTTCAATCTTAATAACAGGATTTTCCTTCAATGTTTACAAAGATTGCAGGCATCATGTCACAAAAATGAAATAGGTCAAGTCTTACCTGCACAATCAATGATCATGAAGGAGTTATAAGTGAACCTCCTTTTCCTTTTATCAGAAGAATACCTACATGTGTTTGCAGTATGCATTGCGCTTGGTATTTGCTACATGGAATTAATGAATGGCATGGATCAATTTTTTTTCCCCTCTAAGAATCAAGGCTTTAAATCCCATGGTATGGTTATATCCCTTTTTTACCAGGAACAGGGTGTGCTGCATCCCTCCCTATTCCAGCAATCGAGATGCTGGGGCATCCTGAAACGCACTCTCTTAATAAAATAAACAAGAAAAGTCCTGTCTCTCCCAAAACCTCAACAAACCTGTTTGGCTCATGATTTTTCTAAACCAGGGGCAAAATTCACACTTCAATCCCTCCTAAACCACTCATCGCTGCAATAAAATCAAGCCTACATCCATTCAAGTCCCCGCTCCCCTCCTCTCCTCATATCTCCACTTCCATTGCCATGTCCCTTTATTTCTCTCTCCCTCCCCACTACGAGCATAGCGCGGATGCCCCCTCTTCCTCTCTCAAAGCTTCTAATGCCTACGGAAGATGTCATTTGTCAAGATCCAGTATGCTGGCAACCCTTCATTCTCCTCTCTCTCTCTCTCCCCCTCATTTCTTCCCCTACTCCATGCCGAAGAAATCTGCCCAAATCTTAGAAGGTGACAGTGGTTTTGGATTCAGGGATGTCAACCACCTAGATAAGGAAGTGATCGAGGGGGATGGAAGGGATGATGGAGATGCCCATGTGGCCTTGCTGGACAACAGGGATTCTTCGTGAGAAGAGATAAGCAGGATAGGGGGTTGAATTAGTTTGTCTCGCTTATGGTCCTGATGCTCAAGCAGGACATGCACAGGATGAGCGGTACAAGAGAACCCCAAGAGATTGGAATCCTGACCTTTCTCACAGGAGTGGGTCCAGACATGCAAGAAGCTCCAATCCCACCCTCCCCACCACCAAAAAAAAAAAAAACCAGTGGGATTTAAAACATTGCTCGAATAATAACAGGAGCCCACCTTATAGCGGGTCTGAAACTAGAACAAATAAGAGCGGGGTGCCAACCGACAAACCAAAGTCTAATTGGTAATCACCCAATTTATTGATTGACCAAGTTGAATAAAAAGCAAAAAAAATTAGTATGATCTTCTTTATTATTTTCATAATCTCATTTCTCGTTTCTTGAAAAGAGAATCTACAACATTCCATAACACCACATAATGCTTCCATGAGTCTCATCTCATATTTTGGCTTTTATCTGGATGAGCTTTGCTACTATATACAAATACAATTTTAATGCTACTGATGGTCAAACTTTAAAAACATATTCATTAACAATGACCTGATGATACATTAATAGTAAATAAAATATAGTCAAATGATAAAATAATCTTTAAATTATCTTGTAGTTTCCTAGAAGAGCTCGAAATAAGCTAATGGTTCATAAGAACAATAACTGGAAATTATGCCAGGGAAGGAACTAATCAAAACTTCAAGGAGAAAGGTACGGTAAGCATTTATAGCACAATAAGCTATAAGCGATTCATTTCACAACAAGACGACAAAGAATATTATTGAGGTCCATAAAACATACACATTGCAAATAATTTTCATGTCAAAACTACAACAAGATTAGCCATACCTGTTTGATGTTTCTGTACTTTGAGTTCCTCTTGCATGTCTATTCTCTCTGCTGCAATTGCTTGCGTTAGAGAAAAGATGCCTTTGTCTAGCACTCCTTGCTAGACGGTATAAACTATCTCTAATGCACAGCTTTGTTCTAACATCCAACTGAAAAAGAAAAATGGTTTAAGTCACTAGCACTTCTGCAGATACTTTGTGCACATACTTGCACGGACATTTATAATTTTGGGTTAAAAGAAGAACCTTTCATTTCATTAACAAGTCATTATCATTACTTAATATGACAATTGGTAGATAAAACATTTACATATGCAGCTGATACGCAGAGCTTGTTTGAAAGGAAAGTAATTCCCAAAACTACAATAGAACAATTAAAATGTTAAGTGCATGAAAAATTAAACAATTAGTGATTTTACGATGCACAACTTTAAAAAGAGCGAAGACATTTGAAAAGCTAAGATTTAAGGTCGCGGAAAGCAATTACCAAGTTAGACAGAAGCATGTTGTAGTATTAATATACAACAACAGTGTATACAAGAAATACTTGTGCATTGTCATTGTCCTCACTCTGAATGTTGTGGATGAAAGTGTTTGGTTCAGATAAGCAAGAAGCTAAGATAAATAAAATGTGAAATGCTTAGTAAGCTAAGATTCAGCACAAATATAAACATGAAGAGTGCAGTCACTGAACATGGTGAAATACCAGCAAATGATACAAAACAATATCATACACTATGATATATATACACTCTAACATGAATTGTATTCTAAGGCCCAATGTAAGTAGCCATACCTGATCTATAGCATCCTGAAGCTGTTGAAAACTGGTTGCCTCTAGTAAGCCGTCATCAGAAGAAACAGCTGTCATGAAAGAGTTCTCCTGCATTATAGAAGAATCCTTGTCGATGGCTGAAAATCCTATGTTTCGCTCTTCTTGTTCACTGCTGCATCCCTTCTCATGTTGAGATTTGTGACGATTTTTCATAGCCATAGTTTTACTTGTGCATGATGTTTGCTGATGCCTGTGGTCAACGGTCACTGAACCATGTAACTGCTGCTTATGTTTCTCCATCTTTTCCTCGGGTGTCATTGTTGGAGGCAAAGATGATTCCTTTGGTAACCTCTTTATGTATTGGTAGGGATCGGTTGTGACGTGATCTAAGACTCTATTAGAAGAGGAAAGATCAATATCATTTTCAAATGCATTACTCAATGTCCTCGATGTGGATGGAACTTGATGTGTAGGAAAGTTGTATTCCAAATTTGAATAAGGATTAGAAATGTACATGTAACTTGATGAGGCAGATCCCAAGATATGCTGCGGCTCCAATATATGTTCAGATGGGCATGCTTCAGCAGCTGAAATAGCAGAAGAGGGAAGCTTCCGATCTGCAAATTGCTGTATTATTTTTTCTTCGGACAAGTACTGGCTTCCAATCTGCATTTTGTTCATATCAATCAATAAGATCAAATTTATCAAGTTTTAAATAAGTAAAGAATACAAGATTTATGGTGAGTTCCATTTGAATTGTTTTCTAAGATCACAAAATTTAAATAATAATAATAATAATAGTAATAATAATAAAACATTGTTCATGGAAGGAAAGCTTCAATACAGATGTTAAAATATCATTATGAAGACCAGTTGAATCATATTCAATTAAAAAAGTTTGGCAGCTCATTCAGCATGTCATTAAAGAAATTGCTTTCATCACTAAGTTGCAGAAAGGATATAGAACAAGGATCAAGCAAATTCCTTTTGAGAATGCTAACCATCCATATCTAATAAAATGGTTTCAAGCACAAAACAAGAGCAACCGTAATGCTCTTGCAGCCTATTTTAATTCCAAAACTTCAGAAGAGTAGAATATATAGACCACAGGAAATTTGGTATCTCATAATTGAACATTTATTTTTGATTCTTCCATGGAGATATGGTAGTATTTTCCATCACTACTTAAAACAGATGGAACATAGCCATCGCATGGCTAAGATAAAGGATCAATGCAATAACCTACAAGTGAAAAGGCATGCACGTCTCAACTACAACTTTCTGTTGTTGCATAAATTTCAAACAGTCCTCAGTTCCACAAAAATGAACTCAGGTTTTTTGTTAATTGGTTCGACTCATCCATCCAACATTTAATAGGTTATGTCCTCTTATTATAATAAGATATTGAATGATTTGAAGATGACAATGGATCAAATATGATATTTAATAGGTTTTTTTCACATACTCCGTTTCACAAAGTCATACAAAATCAATGGGATATTTGCAGTGAACAAATAGAGTGCCAACGTGATATTTAAATGTCACATAATCTATTTTCTTTATTCCCTTCATTCTTCACAACGTGCATAAAAGCTTGGAGCAGATGAAAAAGGCATACTGTTGCAACAAGTCCTCCCATGAAGCCGCCAAACAGCTAAGCCACAGATGAGGAATAGGAGACTAAACTCATCAGATTACACATAAGAAACTGTTGAGACAGCACAAATCAGCCCATCATTTTCCATGAGAAAGATGGAACCAACAAACAATCCAACAACATTGGATAAACGATGGTTGAAAATAATGATCAGAACTGATGATAGTCTGGGGCTAAAGAATATGTGAAGATCTTCAAGACAGTTCATCAGCATATGGAGCACACATTATGTTTATAAGCATGACTAGTAGAATCAGTGTAGAAGTAGCCCACCTGTTATTTATGAAGATTTCTTCCATCAGATGGCTATAGAACAATGCATTTAACATCTGGTAGACCAGTTGCCAGTTATGCTTGAGCACAAGATGAGAATGAATCATAAAATCCCCACTTGCCTACAAGACTAACGTCCAAGAAGCCAATGGGGATGTGGTGAGCTCTCATCATTTGACATCTGCCAGTGGCTACTTATGCTTGAGCACAAGATGAGAATGGATAATATCATCCCCATTTGTCTACAAGACTAATCTCCAAGTAGCTTATGGGGATGCAGTGAGCTCTCAATCTGCTCATGGGATCAACAACAGCCTGGTATAGAGTAGGAAGTGCCAATTACAATATACAACATTTTGGCAACATCTAGCCTAATGACCTGTGTATTCATTATATTTCGTGAATCCATCTTTTCATGGTATGAAACCACATATAACCTTTATTGCTTGACCATAAATTGAGGCAACAGAACAAAAAAATATTATCATATCAAAGAGCAACTTCTTAAAAATTGGCAATGTGATCAGGGAAACCTATGGAAACTTACATCGGTTATCATATCAAGGTCCTCAGATCCACTGCAAGTCTGGTTAAGAGCTGATAACTTCATCTCAGCCCTCTTGTCATGCAACTGGAACAAAGATATGAAGCGACTATCAGAAAATACATTACAAGGTGGAATTATTTGATTCTACAGTTCTGCCAGTTATAAATATTCAAGAGTAATGCAAATGTCACAGAAGTTTCCTACATACTTGTTTAGATGCAAATTCATCTTCATTTTCAGCACTAGCATCCAACCATTCACCATCGAATTGATAGGCAACAGTAGATGACTTATCAATAACAGCAGATGGCGAATCAATTTCAGGCAAAAAGTTGGTGTTTGCAGACTGATGTTCTAATGAATTATTCAGCACATTCAAGTCTGAACACGAGGACTGTAAGCCTGAATCAAAAGTAATTTCTGAACCATAAATGGAATGTGACGAAGGGGGAAACCATGACAGCTCGTTTGCTTCGTCCGTACACCCTTGCCCAAATGCGATATCACAGTTTCTCCAAAAATCAAAAAAATACATATATGAATGAAAATAAAATTCATTGTTGAAATTTAAAAACAATGTAAAAAAAAAGAGAGACCTCAGACACGAAATTAAAATTCATCAAGCTACCTGAACATTTTGTCAACATCCTCAAAATTGCCAATATCAGGCCAGTCATAATATGCAAAATCATTCTCCCTGTCTTTGTGTCCATTTTCCAAAAGGCAGGTATTTTTAGCAGCTGGAGAAACATTATCAAGTGAGAAATGGCAATCATTGCTTCCATCTGCTGAACCCCTAGTCCCAAGGATAGAATTTCCTGTGCAAAATATATTGCTATCTGGATTCACATTGCAGCCCTTTATGCAGCTATCAGAGACTTCAGCATCCTGGGACACCAGTGTAATGGCATTGCAGATGTACTCAGGATCACAGCCTCCATGATTCATTGGAGGAACCAGATATGGTTTTTCTTTCCTCCAGAGTACAGTTCTAGCCACTCCAGTGCTGTCTGTGCTCTCTCCAACATTATTTCCTAAATGCCTGTAGGCATTACTGACAACCACTGATTCATTCACCTTTTCACCATCTCGATGCGGCATGATAAAAACATCACTCTGAGCAAATTCATCCCACAAATTATCTACAAGCTGCACAAATATTAAAATAATTACCACTTTTCTATGGCTTTAAGTATTTTAATTTACAGTTGTTTCAGCATAGATGGACAAGCAAAAATGACTGCAATAATTTTAAGATGATATCCTTACATATTCTGAGTAGATTGATTTAACAACATTGACTCTAAGTTGATAAATGTTTCTTAAATTGGCATCAGAGTAGGCAGAGGAGGGGGAAATTAATAGCAGATATTGAAGACTCTCTGTATCATAGTTTAACAAATGGTGCAATCCAGCCAAGCTTGATCAGGGCCTCAGTGCGATCAATCTTGGCTTGAAATCAAATGTGAGCCTGATGGCCATTATTTGATCAAGTCTGATATCTAACCAAGCCAAAGGCACAGCTAATTTGATTGGTTTGATAACCTTAAATCAAGCTGAAACTAGCCAAGCTTATGTCAAGCTTGGATTAAGCTTAATCAAAACTAAGCAAAAGATTGAATTAAAGCTTGATTTAAACCCGAATTAAAGTTCAACCTGATTCAAATGAATTAAATAATCCACTAATCAAAGCGTTAATCTCATCTGAAGCACTCCACACATCAGCTGTTGGATATATCCAACCAGTTGAATTGATATACACTTACACATATATTGCATGTAATATGCCCAATTTCAAGCATTACCAAGCTCAGACGGATTGAGCTGGATCTTTCGTAGGCTCCTTCTCATGCTTGGGTTAAAATTAATATCGAGACCAAGTCATCTGAATTAATTTCTAACCAAGCTCCAATATGCTTAAATCAAACTGACCAAGTCTCAAGCTGCTCAGACCTATTGACAATCCTACAAGTAGAGAAAAGCATATCTGGCGGCATGTTTCACTACTCCATGTTTTGAATAAAAAAAATCTTTTGTTTTAGTCAGAACAGTATGGAGTAGTGAAATTGTGTATTATTTACTTACCACAAGGCAGAAAAAGCTCAAGCTGTCAAGGCAGAGGTCAACTTTATATATGCGCGCGCGCATGTGTGTGTGCGTGCAGGTTGGTGGGTGTATTTATCACACAGCAACAAACCCCTCACAAAACAAAAAAAGTGTGGCCTGGGGCACTAGACCACACATATGGATGCAAAAAGAAGTCAAGAGAAGAAAAGACTGAAGAATAAATGGATAAAACTGGCTCACGCAAGAAGTAAGAACCATTCGAGCAGATCCCAGACTTGACTCATGTACTTCATCTATCAGTTATAAATGTAAATCCACTTGAATGTTATTGTGAAAATTATTTCCCAAACTTTATGCAACATCAGCTTTTATAGTAGATGGTACCGGTAAATAACACTATCATATCGCAACGGTCCATTAAGCCAAATAGTCAGGCCTGACCTGTTTATGAATGATCTGCATTTTACATTGTAAGCATGACCTAAGCTATTATCCTATAACTTGAGCAGTCCAAAGTGGGATGGATCTGTCAAACTACAAGGAACACTCTCAGAAAGCACAATAATACACCTACAACTCAAGCTTAGTCTAAAGTAGATTTTGACTGTCAAATAGCTTGAAGAGTCTAGAAAATACAGTATTACATGGACAGATGGATCAAAGCATGCAAGCACAGACAAATAATATGTTCATCCATGGTCCCGTTGTGTTCAGGCAAGCTATCAGTTTGTCCAAGATGATACTGACAAACTTTTTAAAAGTGGACTCCAGAACCAACCAGGCCACCAGCTAGCTTAGTTGGTTTATAACCACCTAGTTAGGCCCAATCGCCTAGGTGTCCCCTATATGCTGGCCTGCCACCGGTGGGTAAGTGGCACCTAGGCATACAAGGCACTATCTCCAGTTCTATATGCTTGAGTGGAGGGTTTTATGTAGGACAACTCAGGATATTAGGTGCATCACATACATGAATCAGAATGCCCACATTTTTCCATGTTGCTGCCTCAACACCTTACCAAGTTAGAGCTTGTAAATTGCACGTATTCATTATTTTCTGAAGTTTCTTGTTCCCCTAATCAACTTGAGTTGTTGAACAATTTTCAGGAATCTACTAATATATATTTCTATGAAAAGTTTGCATCTTTGGTTGTTAACATTTCATGTGACACCAAAATAGGTTCTTAACGTAGCATAAAGGTGTTTGCATACCGTAATCATTTAATTTCTTTTGATTCATTTCCAGTTTCCTGCTTATTTTTATATATTTCTTATTTTTTTCATTCAACTTCCACCAAGGTGGACACCCGAATGCCCACCACTTTGCCTAAATGCCCTGTGGTTCATTGCCTTTTAAAATTGGTACAGAATCTAACAGCTTGGAGCAAATCATAATCCACAAATTTTCTGTCATAGGATGCCAGGGTTAAATATAACTCAGTAGGTAACAAGTAAGATAGAAAATAATAAAGTTTATTATCAGGATCAACAAACTGAGGAGCAAGCTGAGGAGGCTGCTGAAAATTTTATATATCATGATCTCTCATTGAACTATGTTGCCTCACTTTCGAGAAATATTAGCGTTTGGTGATTTCAGTCAATTACTTTTTTGGTGATAAAACCCCTCCTAAGACTTATTCAACACTTGGTTATGATTTTTGGGCGTCATCAAGAAAAACGGCATCAAATCCTCAACCTATTATTAGCTGTCATACACTCATAAAAATGAAAATCAGCAGAGAACTCTAAAATCACTCTGTTGTGATTTCCACTATAAGCATTCAAACAATTGAGCACCACGGATAGACATCAGATGACATTCTAGCGAGAACTACAATCCCACCCCCACCCCCAAACCAAAACAAAAAAAAAAAACTGGAGAGAGAGAGAGAGAGAGAGAGAGAGAGAGAGAGAGACGATTCCAAGAATTTGCTAAAGCAAAGCTACCTTGCGAGAGCTCCAGTCTGACATCCTCTTCATCAATCTATCCTGAGCCAAAACTGTTCAATTCCCTTGGATCTGATCTCATATACACTAGCAAGAAATGGCCTTTGATCTTCTCCTGCAATAGAAATCTTCAAAAAAATAAATAAATCAAAATAATCATTAGATTAAACAAATAGCACAGGACTCTCAAAAACCTTCTTCACTAAGAACCAGCTCAAAAGCTGAAGCTAAAGAGGACAAAATAAACTATCAAAATCTTCAGAAAATCACACACACACACACACAAAAAGCAAAAAAAAAAAAAACAAAGAAAGAAAGAAAAGAAAAGAAATCCCTAAACCGATTAAGACCTAACAGCAGGCTCAGAAGAAACTTTTATGATCACAGAACCAGCTCAAGAAATTCTAAACGAAGCTAGAGAGCCGGGATTAAGCCTCGAAAGGAAAGTAAATATCCGGAAAAGAAAAAAAAGGAACAAGACCAGACCTACCCCTTGACTCAGCAGAGCCTCATCCCAACGAAACCAGCTGAAGAACTCCAAAATCGAAGCTAAAGAGGCCGAATCCCCACCAAAATTCTGCAAAACCCTGATCCGAACCCTGGCTGGAGCTTGTTCTTTCCAGAGACTTCTATATCGTTCTGGTTCTCAGAGTACCCGCCGAGGGTTTTATCTTTATTTTTTTCCTTTTTTTTTTTAAAGTTATTTATTCCATATTTTAAACTGACGGTGCAGGGCTTCCATGGACGCGCGACGATGGGGCCAGAAGCCTCCAACTCGTGGACGAGAGCATGGGAGAGAATCCTATCAAATGACTAATTCCAATTGGCTAAGCGCCGGCCCGGGGCCTTCCGTGGATGACACGTGTCGGGACGCGTGCTCACACCTGCGGGCCTTCTCGTTCTCGCAGTTGCTAATCTTTACCGTTCAACGTAAATCCTATTAAAAATATCTCGTCAAACCATCCTCCCTCGTGAATGACTTGGGTGTATATGAAAAATTTTCATTAAATTTTCTTTTCCAAATATTACTGAATTCCTAACCAAATTTGATATCTAACTATCTATTTTTCAATTTATAAAATCTTTAAACTAATAATCATATAATGATTTGAGAAATCCTTATTTTGGGATTGTAAGATCATGATGCTCCTTCACCTCATCAAAATTCTTTCCTTCTAGCTAGCAATCCTCTCCTAACGTCCACATATATTGCATCTAAGGATGTTAATGGAGGACTATTTATCATGGATGCCTAGGTTTATGGAGATTCATTATTGTATGCCATCGATGATATAACCAAAGACCTGCTTTAATTTATTTTTAACTTATCTATTTTTATTTATATAAAATATTAAAATATTTAATTTATCTAAATATTAAAAATTAAATTGAGCTTAACATGCGTGAATCTTCAAAAATGATGCAGAATATATAACTATATGCAAAACCAAATAAATGAATCACATTGTCAAAATGATCATCTAACATAAACCATGGAAATCGATCATGTTCGATCTATTTGGCTTAGATAATATGCAAACTCTAAATTAACAAAAAATGAAACATCAGACTTTATTTTTTTTATTTTGTTACATATAAATTCAGTCTTTCACACCCACAACACAACAATTTTTAGTTATCTTTGGTGGAAAAATAACTTTCAACTATTGTCCTTATAGATCAGGCCATCTTGATCGAGTCGGTTTTTAATCCTAATATTACTCGAGTCATCTTGACTTTTGATTTGGTTGTGTTTTTCCTTTATTTTGAGATGTTGATGGAAAGAAAAATAAGTCTATAGACAGGCTAGACAGATAATGGGCAATTTAAGGGTGGCAATACTATCTTGTTTAAACTATTTAATTTGATTCAACCCAACGTTTAGCTGGGTAATAAAATAGTTAGGTTTGGATATGGGTTTTTAACTTTTTTTTAATTAGTAAAACTAGCTTAGGTTGATAGATTTTTGATGTTACTCGTATCTTTCCTAACTTATATTTTGTTTGACTTAATTTGATTGCTCATTCCTTTAGCATCCGGATCAAAAAGTTACATATGGTATTATTTTCGTTATCCTGTCAAGAACTTTTGCAATTATAGTCATGCGAACCATTTCATGCTACACTACTGTGATAAAAAATAATAATAATAAAAATTTTAAGATAAATTAAAATAATTAAAAAATAATCAAAAAGGTAAATATAGAGCTTCCCGCCGTCAACCCTTTTTCTCTCGAGGTTCAAGAACTTCCGGTCATTCTCTAGCATCAGTAATTGTTATCTCCGGTTAAAATCACACAGTTATCGTGTTCAACTTTAGTATTTGTCTTTTTTTTCTTTTTCTTTTTTTTTTTTTCTTCAATCAGTAATTGTTATCTCCGGTTAAAATCACACAGTTATCGTGTTCAACTTTAGTATTTGTCTTTTTTTTTTCTTTTTCTTTTTTTTTTTTCTTCAATTTCTACGTTTTCTTGTTTTTCCGGTTATGTTTTACCAGATCTTATCTTTCAAACCCAGCTTGTACTCTGAGTACTTACCACTTGGCCGAGTCCAATCGATGCTCTTTAGTTGCCACTCAACCTACCGTTATATAGCACAATTTGGAATTTTGGTTAGTCTGTGGATATTTTTTGGACTATCTTCTGACCATCATTCGGTCTTCCTCAAGTTTGGCTACATGGCATCATTTCAATCGATCTTTTATGCCCTTCATTGTGATGTGATGCAAGCAGATCCATCCAACCCTCTTGACTTTGGTTAACGGCCTCTGCTCTCATCATGCTAAATCAGATTCTAATGCTTGGGTTAATCTCATTATCGAGATTAGAGCCTCTTACTATTGTTACTTAGCTCTTGTTTCCTAACATATATATGACCACCATCTGATCGATCTTAGGACTTCCACCACCAGTTTGGGTATGGTATAAAGAGGTTGTCTTAGTTTTTGACTCAATTTGATCGAATAATGAGTTGACTCGTAGAATTTTTTAATCTTGATAGAGCCCTCGATTTCTTGCCCGGTGGCAAGATATGATACCATTCGAGCAAGTAATCAATGATTTTTTTTCGGATATTTGTTTGAAGCCATTATCTATGGTTGGCTTAAACAAATGTTGAAATATTATTTCTATAACCTATGCATATGATACTGTTGAGGGTAAACCTCACTTTCATCGAAGTCCAGTCGGATGCTCAACGGACAATATAACTGATAGTCATAGGATGAGCCCCAACTGAACTCCTCAGTGGTCGAACTCATTAGCGGATGAGCCCTGGTCGAATTTCTCAGTGGTCGAACTCCTTAGCGGTCGAGCCTCAACCGAACTCCTCAGCAATCGGACTTTTTCTCCAGTCGGACTTCTATGAAAGCCAAACTCCTTACAGACTGTTGACGAATTTCTACAGGCGATCCCACTAACGGTTACACAACAATAATGATTGTCATTTATCAAGTCAATAACAATCGGCATTTATCAAGTCAATAACGATCGGTATTGATCAGGATGGTTACGATAGTCATTAATCAAGACAGTTACAACAAGCTCCGCCTATAAAAAGAACCCTCCAGATACGCTTACGCCAGGTTCTAAGCTCTTATCTCCTCCTCAAAACTCTGTCGAACTCTACACTGAGCACCTCATTTCTGTTGGCCAGAGTTAACTTGACCGTCGGAGGGTTCTACCGGAGCTACCCCCACCGACTCCGGATAAAACTTTATTTTGCAGGTCACCGGTGGCGACCTCATCCCCTTCCACTCTAGCTCAATCCAACGTCAATCAAATTCTGCACCAATAGATTTGGTGCTAGAGGAAGGGTCCTTTGTTCTTGAGATTTTCTTGATCTTAAAGGAGTGCTTAGCAGCGATCTAGAGTTCTTCTCAGAAAAAATGCCTCCCAAGAAAGCTTCGATCCGACGATCAATGGCCTCCACGGTCCGATCTCGTTCAGATCCGTCTGCTCCCACTCCGGCTCTGGCAACCCAGGTTCTATCTGTAGCTGCGGTGGATGTGAAGCAGTTCAACCTGCTCGTTCAGCAGGTTCGTAGCTTCATGAAGGCGATGCAGACAGTGCAGACCATGCACCAGCAAGCCCCAGCACCGGCTCAACCGGCATGAAATTTTTCAGAGCCCTATACTCCTATCCAGGAATGGTCGACTTGGGCTATCCAACCTCCGATCCCCGAAAGGAGGAAGCAGAGGAGGGAGGACCCCTGCTCGGACCACGACTCAACCCAGGGGAAAGCTTCGCACCTATTCTACTAGAAAATTTTAGAAATCAAAGATCGTGAAGATCTCTTGGATCAAAGGCTCTTAGAAATGAGTCGACGGATCGAAGAACTCCATCATACTCCCTCCTTACATGGTAATGACGTTTGTACTTGTTGGTGCAGAAATCCGTCGCCGCCGGAGGTCGCCGCAATCGAGGCCGCTGGGTGCCGCCGGGGACCTGCAAAACGAAGTCCCGTTCGGAACCGGTGGGGTGGTGGCTCCGGCAGGACCCTCCGACGGTCAAGTTAGTTTCCGACCAACAGTAATGGAGTGCTCGGAATGAGTTCCGGAGCTTCGAGATGAGGAGGAGAGCTTAGAGAGTCGAGAGTTCAGAGAGCTTAGCCTTAGCATGTCGGGAGGGTCCTTTATATAGTGGAGCTTGATGGTGACAACTGCAGCCGCGTGCTGGCGGGCCGCTCGAGGTTCGGCGGAGTCAGTCCCACTGGTGCCGTGTGCGGCGGATTGAGGGTGACAGCCATCGCCGCCTGGCAGTGGGTCGCTATCGCCCGCGGCGGACTGACCGATGGTACGGCGGACTGACTGATAGTGATGGTTGCAGAGCTTGCCGAATGAAGGGTTGAAGGCCTTCGTCGTGTGCCCATTTCGGAGGAGTTCGGGCTCCTGAAGAGGAAGATAGGAGGGAGTTCGGCTCCCATAGGCGTCTGGCAAGAGGTATGCAGCTAAGGCTCGTCCGCAGAAGAGTTCGGCTGCTGAGAAGTCCGAAGCTCGGCCGTCTGGGGTTCGGCCGGCTGTTGGGCTTGGGCTGAGGCTTGGACACTTGAGAGTTCGGTAGGAGCTCGGTCGGCCGAAGTTTGATGAGGGCGACCGCTGAGGAGTTCGGCCCAGTGAGAGGGCGACCGCTGAGGAGTTCGGCCCAGTGACGACTGCTGAGGAGTTCGGCCGCTGAGAGGACTTCATTGAAGCTCGGCCGCTTGGAGTCGGCCCGAAGGAGTTCGGCCGCTGAGAGGACTTCGAAGCTCGGCGCTTGGAGTCGGTCCGAAGGAGTTCGGCCGCTGAGAGGACTTCATTGAAGCTCGCCTGGAGTCGGTCCGAAGGAGTTCGGCCACTTGGGCTCGCCTGGGTCGGTCCGAAGGAGTTCGGCCGTGGGGTCCGAAGGAGTTCGGCTGCATGGGCTCGCCTGGGGTCGGTCCGAAGGAGTTCGGCCGTGGGAAGTTCGGCGGGGCGGAGGGAGTTCGGCCTCTAGGCAGTTCGGCCGTGGTAGGGGCTCGGCCTGGCGCCTGGCGCTAAAGCTCTTCAGCGGCTACTGGTTACATTGGGCTGAGCGTCGGGCCGGGCTTCGGCAGGAGCGGGATTTATCCCCAACAGTAGCCCCCCCACTCCCGAGTTCAAAAATTGAAGGAAGGGAGTACCAAAACAGGCGACTGCCGAAGTCTTCTTCCAGGCTCCGCATTTGTTGCAGCTGAAGCTCGGGGGAGATCTCATCTCCAGCCAATATTGACGCTGAAGTTGAGGCTGAGGCTGGGAGACTCATCTTCAGTCGATGTTTGGAGTTGAAATGGAACTCGTTTCCAGCTAAAGTCGATGAAGCCGATGTTGAAGGCCGAAGGTAAATGTCGCCTCCTTCGGTCGAGGTCGGATTTGAGCATCCTCGGGGGCGACATTATCTTCATCAGTTGAAGTCGACTCGAGGGGAGACCTCCTATCTTGCAGCCGAGGTTGAAGTGCGCGCTCGGGGGAGATCTTATCTCCTCGCTCGGGGGAGATCTTATCTCCTGCTTGCGGCTGAGAGTCTTATCTCTAGCCGAGGTTGGTGCTCGCGTTAGGACGAGGTTCTCCTCCTGTTCCTAACCGAGGTTGTTCACGGTCGCTCGGGAGAGATCTTATCTCTAGCCGAGGTTGATGTGCGCGCTCGGGGGAGATCTTATCTCCTGCGGCCGAGCTTCTCTCGGGGGAGATCTTATCTCCTGCAGCCGAGGTGCGCGCTCGCGTTAGGACGAGGTTCTCCTCCTGTTCCTAACCGAGGTTGTTCACGGTCGCTCGGGAGAGATCTTATCTCTAGCCGAGGTTGATGCTCGCGTTAGGACGAGGTTCTCCTCCTGTTCCTAACCGAGGTTGTTCACGGTCGCTCGGGAGAGATCTTATCTCTAGCCGAGGTTGTCAACGGTCGCTCGGGAGAGATCTTATCTCTAGCCGAGGTTGATGTGCGCGCTCGGGGGAGATCTTATCTCCTGCGGCCGAGCTTCTCTCGGGGGAGATCTTATCTCCTGCAGCCGAGGTGCGCGCTCGCGTTAGGACGAGGTTCTCCTCCTGTTCCTAACCGAGGTTGTTCACGGTCGCTCGGGAGAGATCTTATCTCTAGCCGAGGTTGGTGCTCGTGTTAGGACGAGGTTCTCCTCCTGTTCCTAACCGAGGTTGTTCGGTCGCTCGGGAGAGATCTTATCTCTAGCCGAGGTTGTCAACGGTCGCTCGGGAGAGATCTTATCTCTAGCCGAGGTTGGCACTCGTGTTAGGACGAGGTTCTCCTCCTGTTCCTAACCGAGGTTGTTCACGGTCGCTCGGGAGAGATCTTATCTCTAGCCGAGGTTGTCAACGGTCGCTCGGGAGAGATCTTATCTCTAGCCGAGGTTGGTGCTCGTGTTAGGACGAGGTTCTCCTCCTGTTCCTAACCGAGGTTGTTCACGGTCGCTCGGGAGAGATCTTATCTCTAGCCGAGGTTGTCAACGGTCGCTCGGGAGAGATCTTATCTCTAGCCGAGGTTGATGTGCGCGCTCGGGGGAGATCTTATCTCCTGCGGCCGAGCTTCTCTCGGGGGAGATCTTATCTCCTGCAGCCGAGGTGCGCGCTCGCGTTAGGACGAGGTTCTCCTCCTGTTCCTAACCGAGGTTGTTCACGGTCGCTCGGGAGAGATCTTATCTCTAGCCGAGGTTGGTGCTCGTGTTAGGACGAGGTTCTCCTCCTGTTCCTAACCGAGGTTGTTCACGGTCGCTCGGGAGAGATCTTATCTCTAGCCGAGGTTGTCAACGGTCGCTCGGGAGAGATCTTATCTCTAGCCGAGGTTGATGTGCGCGCTCGGGGGAGATCTTATCTCCTGCGGCCGAGCTTCTCTCGGGGGAGATCTTATCTCCTGCAGCCGAGGTGCGCGCTCGCGTTAGGACGAGGTTCTCCTCCTGTTCCTAACCGAGGTTGTTCACGGTCGCTCGGGAGAGATCTTATCTCTAGCCGAGGTTGTGCTCGTGTTAGGACGAGGTTCTCCTCCTGTTCCTAACCGAGGTTGTTCGGTCGCTCGGGAGAGATCTTATCTCTAGCCGAGGTTGGTGCTCGTGTTAGGACGAGGTTCTCCTCCTGTTCCTAACCGAGGTTGTTCACGGTCGCTCGGGAGAGATCTTATCTCTAGCCGAGGTTGTCAACGGTCGCTCGGGAGAGATCTTATCTCTAGCCGAGGTTGATGTGCGCGCTCGGGGGAGATCTTATCTCCTGCGGCCGAGCTTCTCTCGGGGGAGATCTTATCTCCTGCAGCCGAGGTGCGCGCTCGCGTTAGGACGAGGTTCTCCTCCTGTTCCTAACCGAGGTTGTTCACGGTCGCTCGGGAGAGATCTTATCTCTAGCCGAGGTTGATGCTCGTGTTAGGACGAGGTTCTCCTCCTGTTCCTAACCGAGGTTGTTCACGGTCGCTCGGGAGAGATCTTATCTCTAGCCGAGGTTGTCAACGGTCGCTCGGGAGAGATCTTATCTCTAGCCGAGGTTGGTGCTCGTGTTAGGACGAGGTTCTCCTCCTGTTCCTAACCGAGGTTGTTCACGGTCGCTCGGGAGAGATCTTATCTCTAGCCGAGGTTGATGCTCGTGTTAGGACGAGGTTCTCCTCCTGTTCCTAACCGAGGTTGTTCACGGTCGCTCGGGAGAGATCTTATCTCTAGCCGAGGTTGTCAACGGTCGCTCGGGAGAGATCTTATCTCTAGCCGAGGTTGATGTGCGCGCTCGGGGGAGATCTTATCTCCTGCGGCCGAGCTTCTCTCGGGGGAGATCTTATCTCCTGCAGCCGAGGTGCGCGCTCGCGTTAGGACGAGGTTCTCCTCCTGTTCCTAACCGAGGTTGTTCACGGTCGCTCGGGAGAGATCTTATCTCTAGCCGAGGTTGATGCTCGTGTTAGGACGAGGTTCTCCTCCTGTTCCTAACCGAGGTTGTTCACGGTCGCTCGGGAGAGATCTTATCTCTAGCCGAGGTTGTCAACGGTCGCTCGGGAGAGATCTTATCTCTAGCCGAGGTTGATGCTCGCGTTAGGACGAGGTTCTCCTCCTGTTCCTAACCGAGGTTGTTCACGGTCGCTCGGGAGAGATCTTATCTCTAGCCGAGGTTGTCAACGGTCGCTCGGGAGAGATCTTATCTCTAGCCGAGGTTGATGTGCGCGCTCGGGGGAGATCTTATCTCCTGCGGCCGAGCTTCTCTCGGGGGAGATCTTATCTCCTGCAGCCGAGGTGCGCGCTCGCGTTAGGACGAGGTTCTCCTCCTGTTCCTAACCGAGGTTGTTCACGGTCGCTCGGGAGAGATCTTATCTCTAGCCGAGGTTGGTGCTCGTGTTAGGACGAGGTTCTCCTCCTGTTCCTAACCGAGGTTGTTCACGGTCGCTCGGGAGAGATCTTATCTCTAGCCGAGGTTGTCAACGGTCGCTCGGGAGAGATCTTATCTCTAGCCGAGGTTGATGTGCGCGCTCGGGGGAGATCTTATCTCCTGCGGCCGAGCTTCTCTCGGGGGAGATCTTATCTCCTGCAGCCGAGGTGCGCGCTCGCGTTAGGACGAGGTTCTCCTCCTGTTCCTAACCGAGGTTGTTCACGGTCGCTCGGGAGAGATCTTATCTCTAGCCGAGGTTGCGCGCTCGGGGGAGATCTTATCTCCTAGCCGAGCTTCCCTCGGGGGAGATCTTATCTCCTGCGCCGAGGTTGTGCTCGCGTTAGGACGAGGTTCTCCTCCTGTTCCTAACCGAGGTTGTTCACGGTCGCTCGGGAGAGATCTTATCTCTAG
Source organism: Cocos nucifera (assembly GCA_006176705.1). Taxonomy (NCBI): domain Eukaryota; kingdom Viridiplantae; phylum Streptophyta; class Magnoliopsida; order Arecales; family Arecaceae; genus Cocos; species Cocos nucifera. Next base: position 245,831 of record QRFJ01000734.1, on the reverse strand, counting down.
CCGAGGTTGCGCGCTCGGGGGAGATCTTATCTCCTGCGGCCGAGCTTCTCTCGGGGGAGATCTTATCTC
>QRFJ01000734.1:25000-244762 GCA_006176705.1 Cocos nucifera | reverse complement strand
CGGTCCGAAGGAGTTCGGCCACTTGGGCTCGCCTGGAAGTCGGTCCGAAGGAGTTCGGCCGTGGGGTCCGAAGGAGTTCGGCTGCATGGGCTCGCCTGGGGATGGGCTCGGGTCGGTCCGAAGGAGCTCGGCCGTGGGAAGTTCGGCGGGCGGAGGGAGTTCGGCCCGGAGCTTGGCGCAGGGGAGTTCGGCCTCTAGGCAGTTCGGCCGTGGTAGGGGCTCGGCCTGGCGCCTGGCGCTAAAGCTCTTCAGCGGCTACTGGTTACATTGGGCTGAGCGTCGGGCCGGGCTTCGGCAGGAGCGGGATTTATCCCCAACAGTAGCCCCCCCACTCCCGAGTTCAAAAATTGAAGGAAGGGAGTACCAAAACAGGCGGACTGCCGAAGTCTTCTTCCAGGCTCCGCATTTGTTGCAGCTGAAGCTCGGGGGAGATCTCATCTCCAGCCAATATTGACGCTGAAGTTGAGCTGAAGACCTCATCTTCAGTCGATGTTTGGAGTGAAATGGACTCGTTTCCAGCCAAAATTGGTGAAGCCGATGTTGAGGCCGGGGTCAATGTCGCCCCCCATGATCAGAGGGTCGGAGTTGACATTGCCTAAATCAACCGAAGTCGACTCGGGGGAGACCTCCCTTTTTTGCAGTCGGGGGATGATCGCTTGGGGGAGATCTTTGCGGCCGAGGTTGGTGCTCGCGTTAGGACGAGGTTCTCCTCCTGTTCCTAACCGAGATTGTTCACGGTCGCTCGGGAGAGATCTTATCTCTAGCCGAGGTTGATGTGCGCGCTCGGGGGAGATCTTATCTCCTGCGGCCGAGCTTCTCTCGGGGGAGATCTTATCTCCTGCAGCCGAGGTGCGCGCTCGCGTTAGGACGAGGTTCTCCTCCTGTTCCTAACCGAGGTTGTTCACGGTCGCTCGGGAGAGATCTTATCTCTAGCCGAGGTTGATGCTCGCGTTAGGACGAGGTTCTCCTCCTGTTCCTAACCGAGGTTGTTCACGGTCGCTCGGGAGAGATCTTATCTCTAGCCGAGGTTGTCAACGGTCGCTCGGGAGAGATCTTATCTCTAGCCGAGGTTGATGTGCGCGCTCGGGGGAGATCTTATCTCCTGCGGCCGAGCTTCTCTCGGGGGAGATCTTATCTCCTGCAGCCGAGGTGCGCGCTCGCGTTAGGACGAGGTTCTCCTCCTGTTCCTAACCGAGGTTGTTCACGGTCGCTCGGGAGAGATCTTATCTCTAGCCGAGGTTGGTGCTCGTGTTAGGACGAGGTTCTCCTCCTGTTCCTAACCGAGGTTGTTCACGGTCGCTCGGGAGAGATCTTATCTCTAGCCGAGGTTGTCAACGGTCGCTCGGGAGAGATCTTATCTCTAGCCGAGGTTGGTGCTCGTGTTAGGACGAGGTTCTCCTCCTGTTCCTAACCGAGGTTGTTCACGGTCGCTCGGGAGAGATCTTATCTCTAGCCGAGGTTGTCAACGGTCGCTCGGGAGAGATCTTATCTCTAGCCGAGGTTGATGCTCGCGTTAGGACGAGGTTCTCCTCCTGTTCCTAACCGAGGTTGTTCACGGTCGCTCGGGAGAGATCTTATCTCTAGCCGAGGTTGTCAACGGTCGCTCGGGAGAGATCTTATCTCTAGCCGAGGTTGATGTGCGCGCTCGGGGGAGATCTTATCTCCTGCGGCCGAGCTTCTCTCGGGGGAGATCTTATCTCCTGCAGCCGAGGTGCGCGCTCGCGTTAGGACGAGGTTCTCCTCCTGTTCCTAACCGAGGTTGTTCACGGTCGCTCGGGAGAGATCTTATCTCTAGCCGAGGTTGGTGCTCGTGTTAGGACGAGGTTCTCCTCCTGTTCCTAACCGAGGTTGTTCACGGTCGCTCGGGAGAGATCTTATCTCTAGCCGAGGTTGTCAACGGTCGCTCGGGAGAGATCTTATCTCTAGCCGAGGTTGATGTGCGCGCTCGGGGGAGATCTTATCTCCTGCGGCCGAGCTTCTCTCGGGGGAGATCTTATCTCCTGCAGCCGAGGTGCGCGCTCGCGTTAGGACGAGGTTCTCCTCCTGTTCCTAACCGAGGTTGTTCACGGTCGCTCGGGAGAGATCTTATCTCTAGCCGAGGTTGGTGCTCGTGTTAGGACGAGGTTCTCCTCCTGTTCCTAACCGAGGTTGTTCACGGTCGCTCGGGAGAGATCTTATCTCTAGCCGAGGTTGGTGCTCGTGTTAGGACGAGGTTCTCCTCCTGTTCCTAACCGAGGTTGTTCACGGTCGCTCGGGAGAGATCTTATCTCTAGCCGAGGTTGTCAACGGTCGCTCGGGAGAGATCTTATCTCTAGCCGAGGTTGATGTGCGCGCTCGGGGGAGATCTTATCTCCTGCGGCCGAGCTTCTCTCGGGGGAGATCTTATCTCCTGCAGCCGAGGTGCGCGCTCGCGTTAGGACGAGGTTCTCCTCCTGTTCCTAACCGAGGTTGTTCACGGTCGCTCGGGAGAGATCTTATCTCTAGCCGAGGTTGATGCTCGTGTTAGGACGAGGTTCTCCTCCTGTTCCTAACCGAGGTTGTTCACGGTCGCTCGGGAGAGATCTTATCTCTAGCCGAGGTTGTCAACGGTCGCTCGGGAGAGATCTTATCTCTAGCCGAGGTTGGTGCTCGCGTTAGGACGAGGTTCTCCTCCTGTTCCTAACCGAGGTTGTTCACGGTCGCTCGGGAGAGATCTTATCTCTAGCCGAGGTTGGTGCTCGTGTTAGGACGAGGTTCTCCTCCTGTTCCTAACCGAGGTTGTTCACGGTCGCTCGGGAGAGATCTTATCTCTAGCCGAGGTTGTCAACGGTCGCTCGGGAGAGATCTTATCTCTAGCCGAGGTTGATGTGCGCGCTCGGGGGAGATCTTATCTCCTGCGGCCGAGCTTCTCTCGGGGGAGATCTTATCTCCTGCAGCCGAGGTGCGCGCTCGCGTTAGGACGAGGTTCTCCTCCTGTTCCTAACCGAGGTTGTTCACGGTCGCTCGGGAGAGATCTTATCTCTAGCCGAGGTTGGTGCTCGTGTTAGGACGAGGTTCTCCTCCTGTTCCTAACCGAGGTTGTTCACGGTCGCTCGGGAGAGATCTTATCTCTAGCCGAGGTTGTCAACGGTCGCTCGGGAGAGATCTTATCTCTAGCCGAGGTTGGATGCTCGTGTTAGGACGAGGTTCTCCTCCTGTTCCTAACCGAGGTTGTTCACGGTCGCTCGGGAGAGATCTTATCTCTAGCCGAGGTTGTCAACGGTCGCTCGGGAGAGATCTTATCTCTAGCCGAGGTTGATGTGCGCGCTCGGGGGAGATCTTATCTCCTGCGGCCGAGCTTCTCTCGGGGGAGATCTTATCTCCTGCAGCCGAGGTGCGCGCTCGCGTTAGGACGAGGTTCTCCTCCTGTTCCTAACCGAGGTTGTTCACGGTCGCTCGGGAGAGATCTTATCTCTAGCCGAGGTTGGTGCTCGTGTTAGGACGAGGTTCTCCTCCTGTTCCTAACCGAGGTTGTTCACGGTCGCTCGGGAGAGATCTTATCTCTAGCCGAGGTTGTCAACGGTCGCTCGGGAGAGATCTTATCTCTAGCCGAGGTTGATGTGCGCGCTCGGGGGAGATCTTATCTCCTGCGGCCGAGCTTCTCTCGGGGGAGATCTTATCTCCTGCAGCCGAGGTGCGCGCTCGCGTTAGGACGAGGTTCTCCTCCTGTTCCTAACCGAGGTTGTTCACGGTCGCTCGGGAGAGATCTTATCTCTAGCCGAGGTTGATGTGCGCGCTCGGGGGAGATCTTATCTCCTGCGGCCGAGCTTCTCTCGGGGGAGATCTTATCTCCTGCAGCCGAGGTGCGCGCTCGCGTTAGGACGAGGTTCTCCTCCTGTTCCTAACGCGGCGATTATTGACTCGCTCTCTTATCTCTAGCCGAGGTTTCGCATCCAGAAATAATATTTGCAGAGGGAGAATTTTACCGAAGGGAAATCGTGGACAGCGCGCTCTCGTTTGAGGGGTCGACGGGGTGTTGTTCCTCGGAGCTCCCTCGAGCAGCAAGTCCCGTCCAGACGACCTCCTCTATCTCCTGCCGGCCTTCATAATTTGGACCATGCTTCTCTTGACTTTGTCGCTGGGGATGACAATCACCGATGTAGCTAGCTCCTAGCTCCTCCCCGGGGTGGCGTTGATGACGCCGCGGGACGGCCAACCTTCTTGTCTTTTCCAGTTACGGCAGTGCCTATAGCCGATCTTCTCCTTGATCGCGCATGTTTGGAGAGGCCGTAGTCCTTCAGGTCTTGGCGGTTGGCTCTTAACTTTGCCGAGAATTCGAGTTAGAGGAGCGGGTCGTAGTTGCGGAACCTTCCGGGAGGGGGGCTTCGTTCCGTCCTTGCCGGCGCCGAACTTTATTTTGGAGGTTGAGTTGAGGAGTTCGGCTTTCCACCGAGCTTCATTTTACCTTGATGCCGAGCTTTGGGGTGAGCCCGGCTTTTCTCGCCCGAACTTCATTCCGCCTCCAGTGAACACTTTGTAGGCGGTTCCTTTGGGGGACATTCTGGAGCGTGAGTTCGGCCTTACTTGCGCCGAACTTCGTTCCACTTTCCCGCGGAAGCTTCCGCGGGAGGACTTCATACTTCTTTGTCGGAGCTTCCTCGCTGACGGGCTCATAGGTGGGTTCGGCCTTCCTCGCGCCGAACTTCATTCCGCTTCAGCGGGGGAACTTCTGCTCTCCGTTTCTCTCTTAGGGGCGATTGGGCTCCTCCCTAAGGCTGATTCCTCCGCATTTCTTCGGCAATAAGTTCCGGGGTGGACGACCTCCTCATGCTGAACTCCTCAATTTGGTGCAAGCTCTTGTTGCTGGGAGACGGCGAATCGCTGATGCACCGAGATCTTTCCCAGGGGCAATGTGAACGACGCCGTAAGGTGGCCGACCTTCTTGCAGTCTCTGGCTACGGCAGCGCCCTTAGCCGATCTTTTTCTGCTTCAGGCCGGTACCGGAGGAATTTACCCAGCCGACCCGTTCTGACGAGCTCCTCAATTTCGTCTCGGAGCTGGATGCATCCCTCCGTGTCGTGGCCGTGGTCGTGATGGTAGAGGCAGTACTTATTTCGATCGCGCTTGTTTGGGGGAGATCGTAATCCTTCCGGTCTTGGCAGCTGGTGTTTTACTTCGGTGAGAATCTGGGTTCGAGGAGCGTTGAGGGGGGCATAGCGGCGGAACCTTCCGGGAGGAGGACTCCTTCGCGCCTCCTTATCAGGGCGAGTTCGAGGAGTTCGGGCCCGCCTGCTTTCGTAGGGGGTCTGCGAGTGCAGCCGAGCTTCACCCAGCTCTTCCTCGTCCGCCAGCCGGTCCTTTCTGACGAGCTCCTCATCTTTCAATTTGAAGGCTTCTTCCGCACGGGCATATCTCTCGGCTCGAGCCAGCAGGTCGGCGAAGTCCCTGGGATACCTTTTTTCCAGAGAGAACAGCAAGCTATTTTTCTGAAGGCCGCCCTTAAGTGCGGCCATCGCGACAGACTGGTCCAGGTCCCGGACTTCCAATGCCGCGGCGTTGAATCGAGTGACGTAAGTCCGGATGGATTCCCCTTGCTTCTGCTTGACGCTCATCAGGGAATCTGAACCTCGGCTCGGTCGTCGGCTGCTGATGAAGTGGGCCGCGAACCGACTGCTCATCTGGTCGAAAGAGAAGATCGTGTTGGGCTTCAACGCCGAGTACCAGTTCCTCGCTGCTCCCTTTAAGGTAGACGGGAAGGCTCGGCACAGCACGGCATCTGAAGCGCCGTGAAGCAGCATCATGGCCCGGAAGGCCCCCAGGTGATCAACCGGATCAGAAGTTCCATCGTAGCTTTCCAGTTGAGGGAGCTCGAAGGTCGGTGGAACAGGTTCTTGCATGATTTTCTGCGAGAAAGGAGGGTCTGCACAAACGTCATCACCACGCGAGGGGGGACGAAGTTCTTCAATTCGCCGGTTCATTTCCAAGAGCCTTTGGCCCAGCAGGTCCTCACGGTCTCTGATCTCCAAGGCTTTCTGGTGAGATGGGCGCGAGGCTTCACCCTTGGTCGATCCATGATCCGAACAAGGGCTCTCCCTCCTCCGCCTCTCCAATCCGGGTATCGGAGGTCGGGCTGCCCAGGCCGGTCGCTCTTGGACTGGATCATCCGACTTCGGAGAGTCCCGCGCCGGTCGGGCTGGCACTGGGACTTGTTGGTGCAGCACCGCCTGCACCGCCTCCGTGAGACCGCGAACGTGCTGGATGAGCTGGTTGAACTGCTCCGTATCCACTGCGGCTATAGACGGGGGCTGAGTCACCGGGGCCGGAGCAGGGACAGACGGACTCGGAGGGGATCGAGCCGCGGAAGCCGTCGAGCGCCGCGTCGAAGCCCTTCTGGGGGGCATTTCCTCTTTCCAGAGAAGGAATTCTGAAGAGGGAGAAGAGAGATCCGGAGCAGGGGCGGAAAATCGTCGCCGAGCACTCCTTTAAGAACAAGGGAACCTCGAAGGTTCAGGCCCTTCCTCTACGGCGCCAATCTGTTGGTGCAGAAATCCGTCGCCGCCGGAGGTCGCCGCAATCGAGGCCGCTGGGCGCCGCCGGGGACCTGCAAAACGAAGTCCCGTCCGGAACCGGTGGGGTGGTGGCTCCGGCAGGACCCTCCGACGGTCAAGTTAGTTTCCGACCAACAGTAATGGAGTGCTCGGAATGAGTTCCGGAGCTTAGAGATGTGGAGGAGAGCTTAGAGAGTCGAGAGTTCAGAGAGCTTAGCCTTAGCGTGTCGGGAGGGTCCTTTATATAGTGGAGCTTGATGGTGACAACTGCAGCCGCGTGCTGGCGGGCCGCTCGAGGTTCGGCGGAGTCAGTCCCACTGGTGCCGTGTGCGGCGGATTGAGGGTGACAGCCATCGCCGCCTGGCAGTGGGTCGCTATCGCCCGCGGCGGACTGACCGATGGTACGGCGGACTGACTGATAGTGATGGTTGCAGAGCTTGCCGAATGAAGGGTTGAAGGCCTTCGTCGTGTGCCCATTTCGTGGGAGTTCGGGCTCCTGAAGAGGAAGATGGGAGGGAGTTCGGCTCCCATAGGCGTCTGGCAAGAGGTATGCAGCTAAGGCTCGTCCGCAGAAGAGTTCGGCTGCTGAGAAGTCGAAGCTTGGCCGTCTGGGGTTCGGCCGGCTGTTGGGCTTGGGCTGAGGCTTGGACACTTGAGAGTTCGGTAGGAGCTCGGTCGGCCGAAGTTTGATGAGGGCGACCGCTGAGGAGTTCGGTAGGAGCTCGGTCGGCCGAAGTTTGATGAGGGCGACCGCTGAGGAGTTCGGCCCAGTGACGACTGCTGAGGAGTTCGGCCGCTGAGAGGACTTCATTGAAGCTCGGCCGCTTGGAGTCGGCCCGAAGGAGTTCGGCCGCTGAGAGGACTTCATTGAAGCTCGGCCGCTTGGAGTCGGCCCGAAGGAGTTCGGCCGCTGAGAGGACTTCATTGAAGCTCGGACGCTTGGAGTCGGCCAGAAGGAGTTCGGCCACTTGGGCTCGCCTGAAGTCGGTCCGAAGGAGTTCGGCCGTGGGGTTCGAAGGAGTTCGGCTGCATGGGCTCGCCTGGGGACCGTGGGGTCCGAAGGAGAGTTCGGCCGTGGGAAGTTCTAGGAGTTCGGCCCGGACCTTGGCGCAGGGGAGTTCGGCCTCTAGGCAGTTCGGCCGTGGTAGGGGCTCGGCCTGGCGCCTGGCGCTAAAGCTCTTCAGCGGCTACTGGTTACATTGGGCTGAGCGTCGGGCCGGGCTTCGGCAGGAGCGGGATTTATCCCCAACAGTACTGATCCTTTCTTTTCGTAGAAAATTATGCAGAAATTGATCCCGCCGAACTTAAAGCTCCCACAGTTCGAGAGTTACGATGGAACCACCGATCCAGTCGACCACCTGGAAGCCTTCCAGATAATGATGTTGCTCCATGGCGCGCCAGACGCTATTTTATGCCGCTTTTCTCTCGACCTTTAAGGAAGCCGCCAGGAACTGGTACTCAGCACTTAAGTCGAGTACCATCTTATCATTTGACCAGATAAGCCAGTAGTTCGCAACCCACTTCATCAGTAGTCGACGTCTACGCCGAGGTTCGAATTTTCTGATGACCATTAGGCAAAAGGAGGAAGAATCCATCTGGGCTTATGTCACCTAATTTAATGTTGCTGCATTGCAGGTCCAAAATCTAGATCAATCAGTCGCTATGGCCGTCCTCAAGGGCGGCTTTCAGAAGAACGACTTGCTGTTCTCCCTAAAAAAGAAGTATCATAGGAACTTTACTGACATGCCAGCTCGGGCTGAAGGTTATGCCCAAACTAAGGAGGCCTTTAAGGCCAGGGATGATGAAGCCGATGGCGAGTGGCAAGTTAGCGAGCTGGGTAGGCACGTCGAAGAAGAAAAGCCGAGTAAAGCTCGACCGCATTCCCGGACTTCTTCTGGGTGCAGGCGAGCTCGAACTCTCCCTTGGATCCAAAGGTGAGGAAGCCCCGATGGAAGGGCACACCGAGGTTCTCCCCAGCACCGAGGTTCTCCCCAACGGAGATTTCACAACTATGCCCCCCTTAACGCTCCGAAGACCTAAGTGCTGATGAAAATCAGAAAACAACTTTCGAGACTAGAGAGGATGCATTTCCGCCCCAGCAAACGCAATCCTAATAAGTTCTGCCTTTATCATCGTGATCATGGCCACGACACTGAGGAGTGCATCCAACTCTAGGACGAGATCGAAGAGCTCGTCAGACGAGATAGACTTGGCCGATTCCTACGAAGACGGCCTGAAGGACGAGAGGATCGACTAAGGACGCCACCACCGAGGGGGGAGGACCAAGAAGATCGGCTGCCTCTCGATGTCATCAATACTATCTCGGAGGGACTTCAATAAGAAGAGGCCAACGGATCCGAAGGATCGATGAAGAAATGGAGGACTGAGGAACCCGTGACCTTTACCGAGGTAGACGCTCAGGAGTCCAGTTTTTGCATAATGGCGTGGTTGTAATCTCTTTGAACATTACTGATTATGATGTATGCCGCATTTTGGTGGATAATGAAAGTTCGACCGATGTATTATTTTACGATGCCTTCTCGAAAATGTCCTTACCCGATGACCACTTGGGGCCTATGAACTCTCCGCCGATAGGATTCACTGGCAATGCCATACCAGTTGAGGGCATAATAACTTTGGCTGTGACGGTAGGGCAACACCCAAAATTAGCTAAAGCGTAGGTCGATTTTCTAGTCGTGAGAACTCCGTCCGCCTACAATGCCATTCTTGGTCGATCTGATCTAAATGCACTTCAGACGGTAGTGTCGATCTATTATTTGAAGATGAAATTTTCGATGAATCATGAGATCGGAGAGGTCAGGGGAGACCAAGCTCTGACGAGGCACTACTACTCAATCGCCCTACATAAGGAAGAGCGGTCTGACTCTTATCTTGTTGATGGATTGGATGTCCGCGATGACCTCACTAAGGAGCGGGATGAGCCTATGGAGGACCTCATTTTTGTGTCCTTAAATAATGTGAACGTCGAGCATGCGGTGCAGATCGGCTCCAACTTGGCAGGCGAGATTTGGGAGCAACTCGTTACCTTCCTCAGAAGAAACACGGATGTCTTCGCTTGGACCCCAGTGATGCGTGCTAATTTATAGCTATGGCAAGTGCACCAGTCGATCAAATAATAAAGTGAATGAGTAGAGTATCGTCCCTAGAGGATTGAAAAATAAGTACTGAAAAACTCTTTCCTATGCTTTATTTAGAAGATCGATTTATGAGAATAAAAAATTAAAGAATAAAATAAAAAAAATATTAAAAATTTTAAGAAAATAGAGAGAGTGTAATTATTAGGATTTTAAACTTAAGAGCAATGTGTTACTAAGGCAATCGGATCACCAACTCAGTCAATACAATATTCAGGTTATTAGATTAATTTTATTTTATATGACGATAGAGTCTTCTAATTTATTCACTATCCTTTGGTCCAGACATAGCAAAACTATCAATATTTATTAATTACCCTTTGGTCAAGGTGTAATTTAAATAAATATTAATACATTAAGTTTTGTGAAATCCTCTAATTAAAATACGCTACGTCCAAAGTGCACTAAAATTTCCGTATGCATATGAATTCTAATTTGATTCATAATACAAGATATATAATCAAGAAGCAATAACATAAATGTACTTGGTCCATAACATCTATGTTCATCGAATTAATTAGAAGATATCAGTAATCTAAAAGCATTAAGATCAGATTTATATACTCCTCATGAATAAAATTTAAAATTAAAAATAAATCATACTGAATATTGCATCAAAAGAGTGGCTACACCTCAGCCTTAGTAAAAAAAAAATTAGTTCATGATAATAAGTTCAAAAATAGTAAATAAAATAAAAAGTATAAAGAAGTTAGGCTGTTTGATTACTGAAATTGATTGTCTGTCGCTCTCAGTATGGAGAACTTGGTGAAGAAGATGAAGCTCCTTGATCAATATCTTGATTGTCGGAAGAAGAAAAGAAAAAATTACAAACCCTTCTTTTTCTCTCAAAAATCTCTCCTCTTTCTACCTCTCTCCTCTCTTTCTCTTCTTTTTCTTTTTCTTTTTATTTCTCTGACTCTCTCCCTTTTCTCTTTTTTTTCACTCTCTTCTCTTTTTTTTACCTCTCTCCTCTTTTTCTTTTTTTTTCTACGGCAACAGCAGGTTTTATAGCCCAAGAAATCGATTTTTTCCAAAATTCTTTAGAAATTAGGTTTAAAACTCTCAAAACAACTCAAATTAGGATTCTGAATGATTTTAACCGTTGGATGTTGATCAAATGATCCAAAAATTACTTAAAAATTCTTTAAAATATTTCAGATCAAGTCGAAATTCATGCCAGCTGTCGGATCAAGTGTTAGATTGAATATGGGCCATCCGATCGTGCACAAAGAAGGCTTCTGATCTTTAGTTTAACATCGGGATGAATCTCAGTCGTTGGATCTCGATCGGGAGCTGCGGATGCCGTTCATCAGCGCATACGTATCGACCGTCCGATCAAATTTTAGTGAAAGGTGCCCGTCAGATCAGACAAAATTTTCAAATTATCCTCTGTAGACCATGCGCGAGCTCGGTGTTGCGTGGACCGTCGCATTCTTCAGCCAATCAGAGCGCGCTTCTTCATGTGAAATTTTCGAAATGCCCTCAAGTCGGTCCATCGTGCACCGCAAAAAATGCTGACGATAGCCTGCCATCAACACTATGTCAGTGGGTCGGTCTGCTGATGCTGTCGAGTCGGGTGGTCTGCTAAGTCGATTTTTTGAACCAATTTGAATCAAATCGGAGTTTTTTTTTTTTGAAATTCAATTTCGGACTCGTTTGAAGTCCATTTTGCCTGAAATTTATTTCATCTAAATCAGAAAAATAAGATCTTCATATTGATGGCCTTCTTTCCTATATAAAATTAATAAAAATATCAATTTTTAAAAAATAAATTAATTTATTTTATAAATTAATACTTTTATTAGTATATTTTTAATACTTATCACACCCCCCAACTTAGTCATTGCTAGTCTCTTAGCAATATTTTATTTAATACTATGTTTTAATAAGATTATCCATCATAAAAATAAAATCTAGGATTAAAGATCAAAAAGTTTAGAAAATACTACTAATTAAGCATTGAACTTCAGAAGCAAATTTCTTAGTCAATACAATTAAAAACTTTCTTAGAGTACATCAAAGATCTATAGCACTTGTGTTCGTAATGACTAACTTTAGCATTTCAGTATCAAATTAAAAGAACAAAAGTATTCTCTCTTATCACCTATTTTGATCAATTTTCTATACATTCTCAATTTTATACTTATGAATTAAGGTAGCTTTCATACTGCCCCCCCTTTTTTTGCTATGCTGAGCATCCTGGCCTTTCCTTCACCATTTTACGTGAATTTTCATACTTGACCTAGGTGCAGAGATTCAGTTACTAGACTTTAGACAATCCACATATACTCTATCTTTTGTACTTTATTTTTAGGTAGGTAGCTCTTTTTTTAAATTCAAGTTTTTTTTATTAGAATGTATATTAATTATCAATTTTCAGTGATAATTGAATCCTCAGTTGGCCTTATAATCAATACCTACTTTACCTTGTTAGTGTGCATGTGCAATTAGAAGTGCTAATAGTCTTTTAATGACCTAAGTAGGCTGCTAAAAGTTGACCAACTAATCTACTTCTTTAACTCGTTACATTCATTAGCAAATAATTCTATCTTTTATCACTTGTCCAGTCTATCTTGCTCAAGATTTTCTTCTTGACACATGATTTTTTTTTTTTAACTTATTCTACATTGTCTTAAAGGAGAAAGAAAAATAAAGGATGCAATAAAGGATAGGAAGGAATACACCTGATTTGGTTCAGTCTGGTTCTTTGGAGCTTTGAAATTTTGCTTGAGCTCTCATTGATTTTTCTCTACAAAATTAAAAATATACACCAGAGCAGTAAAAGAGCAACAATAAATTACTGAAAAATAAAAGAAAAGAAACATAATCAAAACTAAAAAGAAAAGAAACAACATATCTAGTAGTTCTGATTTATAGTCTTCAGCTTGACTTTCTTTGAGTTCTAAAGTAGATCAATCTGGTGCCACTTCAATTGAAATACTTTCATGTTTAATCGAGTCCTCTTTCAATTGGACATTGCTAACTTTTATAGTCTCAAACCTATTTTCTTCAGACTTCTCATATATTGAATTATCAATAATATCAATTAGAAAATAAGTTTGATTATCATCAGAATGTTTAGTATCTTTGAAAACATTAAAAGTAACTTATTCGTCTTGGACTCTAAGAATTAATTTTTCTTGTTGAACATCTATTAAAGCTCCTCCAGTAGCTAAAAAGGATCTTCCTAAAATAAGGGGTACATCATAATCTTCTTTCATATCAAGAACAATAAAATCAACAGGAAAAATAAACTTATTTACCTTTACCAAGACATCCTCCACTATACCTCTTGGATATTTGATGGATCTGTCAGCTAATTGAAGAGTAATAGTGGTAGGCTTCGGTTCTCCTAGACCCAGCTTCCTGAAAATAGAAAAAGATATGAGATTAATACTTACTCCTAAATCATATAAAACTTTATCAAAACCACAATCACCAATAATACAGAGGATAGTAAAACTTTCTGGATCTTTTAGCTTCTATGGTAATTTATTTTAAAGTATTGCTGAGCATTCTTCATTCAAATTTATTCTCTCATGCTCCTTCAATTTTTTCTTATTTATTAGGATTTCTTTGAGAAACTTGGCATACCTGGGTATTTGAGTGATAGCATCTATAAAAGGAATATTAATATGTAAATTTTTTAATATTTTAAAAAAGTTAGAGAATTTTTTATCTAGATGTTGTATTTGTCTCTCTGGGAATGGTAGTGGTAGCACGTAGGGCTTCACATTTGGATCGGTAAATCGTATATTTGGAGACCATCCATCTGCTGGTTGTTTTGATGATTGATGAATTTTAGTTGATGATTTCTTATTTGTAGTTAGCTCTTCAGTCTCTTTCTTTTGATGTGGCTCTTCCAGCTTTGTACCACTTCTTAGGATGATAGCATTGACTTGCTCCCTTGGATTGGTCTCTGTGTTGCTGGGCAAGGATCCCTGAGATCTCTCGGAGATTATCTTAGCCATTTGACCTATTTGCATCTTCAAGTTTCGAATTGCTGCTGCTTGGTCTTACCTAAGTTTGGCTTCCAAATTTTGATAGTTGCTTCTTGGTTTTACATGAATTTGACCATCAGCTCTTCCATGTTAGATTTCTTTTCAGGTACTTGGAATCTCGGGGGTGGCTGTTGTACTGCATTTTGATTACTCCATGAGAAATTTGGGTGCTGCCTCCATCCTTGATTGTATGTGTTGGAGTAGGGATTATTTTGTTGCGGCCTGAAAAAATTACCAACATAATTAGCTGTATCAGTTGGTTTAGCAAAAGGATTACCTGTCTGGCAATTACTCGTATCATGTCCTCCTCCACATAGATCACAGGTGATGCTCTGAACATTCATAGCTATTCCCTTCGAGTTGTTGACTTCAGCTCTAAGGGCTGTAATTTTAGCTAATAAGGTTGGCACGAAATCTACTCCCTGCATAGTTGCTAGTCTTTTTGGCATCATGCATTCTGTCTGCCACTGATAGCTATTTGATGCCATCTCATCGATCAGATCGAAGGCTTCTTCCTCCATTTTTCGATTAATGGTTCCTTCTGCTGCTGTATCAATCATAGAATGATTAGTAGGAGATAAATCATTATAGAAAATTTGTAGCTGAAGCCATACAGGTAGTTGATGATGTGGACATCTCCTCAATAATTTCTTGAAATACTCCCAAGCCTTATATAGTGTCTCCATGTCCATCTGCATAAAGAAAGTGATATCGTTGCGTATCTTGGCAGTCTTGAAAGGTGGAAAGTACTTGGCTAAGAATTTTTGGGCTAGGACATCCCAAGTTGTGATAGAACCTGCAGGAAGAGAATGAAGCCAACTCTTAGCTTTGTTTCGTAAAGAGAAAGGAAATAACCTTAATCTAATAGCATCATCCGACATCTCATTAATTTTAAAAGTATCACAAAGTTTAAGAAAATTAAAAATATGGGCATTCGAATCATCATGCATGTGTCCACTGAATTGGACAGTTGATTAAATCATCTAGATCATCGCCGATTTTATTTCGAAGTTGTTTGCTCATACAGATAGTCTCCTGATGCTCAAAGCTGCATTGGCTATAGATGGTGTGATGTAATCATTTAATGAATGATGTACTGATCAAATAGCTTTATACTGTCCTTCGATCGCCATATCCAATCCTAGATTAATGTCGTTAGGATCTTCAGCTGCCATGTTTCTTTTTTGTTGTAGTCTTTTAATGATCCTTTCAATTTCTGGATCTAAAGGTAGTATGTTACTATGTCCAGTACGTGTCATGCACTGAATAATTTTTTTTAAAATAATAATAATAATAATAACTAAAAATAAAATTCTAAAGTAAAGCTAGGATCAAAATTTTAATATTATTTTAGATATAATTCCCGACAACGGTGCCAAAAATTTGATGCATGCTAATTTATAGTTATGACAAATGCACCAGTCGATCAAGTAATAAAGTGAATGAGTAGAGTATTATCCCTAGAGGATTGAAAAATAAGTACTGAAAAGCTCTTTCCTATACTTTATTTAGAAGACCGATTTATGAGAATAAGAAATTAAAGAATAAAATAAAAAAATCATTAAAAATTTTAAAAAAATAGAGAGAATGTAATTATTAGAATTTTAAACTTAAGAGTAATGTGTTACTAAGGTAATCAGATTACCAACTCAGTCAATACAATATTCAGATTATTAGATTAATTTTATTTCATGTGACGGTGGAGTCTCCTAATTTATTCATTATCCTTTGGTCCAGGCATAGCAAAAATTTCAATATTTATTAATTATCCTTTAGTCCAGGTGTAATTTAAATAAATATTAATACATTAAGTTTTGTGAAACCCTCTAATTAAAATACGTTGCGTCCAAAGCGCACTAAAATTTTCGCATGCATATGAATTCTAATTTGATTCATAAAATACGCTGCGTCCAAAGTGCACTAAAATTTATTTTATAAATTAATACTTTTATTAGTATATTTTTAACACTTATCGCTAGGGGTTGACACCGAGGTCATGGAATATCGGCTGGTTGTCGACCCGAGGCATCGATCGATAAAAGAGAAGATGCGCCACCACGCCCCGGAGAGGCAGGAAGCAATCACCGAAGTAGACAAGCTCCTCAAAGCCGAATTCATTTGAGAGGTTAATTATCTGATCTGGGTCTCAAATGTGGTCTTCGTCAAAAAGGTGAACAACAAGTGGAGGATGTGCATTGACTTCAAAAAGTTGAACAAGATCTGTCCGAAAGACAGCTACCCTCTATCCAGGATTGATCAACTAGTGGATGCGACCTCGGGCTATGAGCTCGTCACCTTCATGGATACCTTCTCTGGTTATAACTAGATACGGATGGCACCTGAGGACGAGGAGAAGATCGCTTTCATTACTGACCGTGGTCTTTATTGTTACAGGGTCATGCCCTTTGGGCTCAAAAATGCAGGGGCAATGTACCAATGTTTGGTTAATAAAATTTTTAAGAAGCAGATCGGCCACAACATAGAGGTGTACGTGGATGATATGCTCGTCAAAAGTCGAGCTTCAATAAACCACCTCGCCGATCTTAAAGAAACCTTCGGTATACTTAGGAAGCATAAGATGAAACTGAACCCGACCAAGTGCGCCTTTGGCATGATTTTAGGAAAGTTTCTGGGGTTCATGGTGTCGAGACGCGGGATTGAAGCAAACTTCGAGAAAATCCAAATCATTCGGGAGATGTCCGCTCCAAAAATGATTAAAAAAATTCAGCGCCTGACTGGAAAGGTGGCATCCCTAAATTACTTTATCTCAAGATCGACCGAATGATGTATGCCCTTCTTCCAAGTTCTCAGGCAATCAAAGAACTTCTGCTGGACGGCAGAGTGCCAATAGACATTCGAGGAGCTTGAAAACTACCTCAGCTCACCCCCACTGCTGGCAAAGTCCAAATCCGAAGAAAAATTATTTCTGTACCTAGCTGTCTCTCCGGTGGTCCTAGCGGCAGTCCTGGTTAAAGAGGAAGCGAAGATGCAGCAACCGATCTATTACGTAAGTCGGATCCTGAGGGATGCGGAGATTAGGTACTCTAGGTTAGAAAAACTAACTTACTCTCTTCTAATTGCTATCTGAAGACTCCAATCTTATTTTCAGGAGCACACCATTATGGTCCTTACGGACCAACCAATAAAAGCAGTCCTTCACTGAGCGAACGCTTCTGGAAGAATCGCAAAATGAACAATCGAGCTCACAGAGTTTGACATCAACTACCGGCCCCGACCATCGATTAAGGCTCAGATACTGACAGATTTTGTGTTAGAATGCACCATTCCAGTCGAAGCCGAGCTTAAATAGAATGAGACCGGCGCCCCGCTATCGCAGTCGAATCTCCCCAAGGAAAGTGCCGACCTCTCCGAAGGTTTTTAGGCTCTGCATGTGGATGGCTCATCCAACTCCATCGGAGCTGGTGCGGGGCTGGTCTTAATCAATCCCGAGGGCATCGTCGTCGAGTACGCACTGCGCCTCGAATTTTCTGCGGCCAACAATGGGGCCGAATATGAAGTGCTGATCATCGGATTAAAAATAGCGAGGAAATTAAAAGTAGATCGACTTCAAGTCTATAGTGATTTTTAGCTGATGGTAGGCCAAGTTAATGGCAGCTACGAGGTGCGAGAGGACAGTATGGTGAGATACCTTGGGAAGGTGAGGGATTTGACTTTGACCTTCGATAGTTTCGGCATTTGATAGATTCTGAGGGTGAAAAATGTAAGAGCCGATCTTCTCTCCAAGTTGACCACTTCAGCCCCAGCCGAGCTGTCCAAAGAAGTATTCTTGGAGACTCTGAAGTGCCCAACCATAGAGGAACCCTAGGTCATTCTGCAGACGAAATTCGAGCCAAGCTGGATTGATCCGTTGGTCGCCTACCTCAAGAAGGGGGTCCTTCCTCATAATTCGAAAGAAGCTCGAAAACTCAGAAATCAGGTCTTCCGCTATGTTTTGTACGAAGGTAGGCTGTACAAGAGATCATACTCACTTTCGCTGCTGAGATGTCTCTGACCTTCAGAGGCTAACCTTGCATTGTGGGAGGTGCATGAGGGACTCTGTGGAAGTCACGTAGGAGCCAGGTCCCTGTCGCAAAAATTACTTTGGCAAGGATACTATTGGCCAACCTTGTTTCATAATTCCGTAGAGTATGTGAAGAAGTGCGACCGCTGTCAGAAGAATGCAAATGTACAAAGACAGCCGACCTCTGAGCTTGCTCTGTTAAGTGCACTTTGGTTATTTACGCAATGGAGAATGGACATACTTGGCCCATTTTCGATGGCATCCGGGCAGTGGAAGTTCCTCTTGATCGTGATCGACTATTTCACCAAGTGGATCGAAGCCGAACCACTAGCGAAGATTACCAAGGTCAAGGTGTAGAACTTCATCTGAAAATTGCTAGTCTATCGGTTTGGTCTACCTCGAACCCTCATAACCGATAATGGGCGATAATTTGCTGGGGCGAGGTTCGCCGAGTTCTATGAAGAACTAAACATATCCCACCACTTCATATCGGTGGCTCATTTGTAGGCCAATGGGGAAGCTGAGGTGACCAACCAGACCCTGTTGCAAGGCATCAAGATGAGGCTCGATAGAGCAAAGGGGGCCTAGATGGACGAACTCTATCACATCCTTTGAACTTATCGAACTACACAAAGAATGTCGATTGGAAAAACACCATTCGTCTTGGCCTTTGGGATGGAGGCAGTCATCACGATCAAACTTAAGCTCTCATCTGCATGAGTCATGACCTTCAACGAGCAGCATAATCCATAGGATCTAAGAGTTCACCTCGACCTGCTGGAAGAAAAAAAGGGAGGAAGCCCGTATCCGGATGGCAGCCTACAAACGGAAGGTGACTCGGTACTATAACTCCAGAGTTAGAAATAAGACATTCAAATTGGGGGACTTAGTATTATGACAAGTCACCGTCTCTCAGTCTCAGAGCCAGGGAAAGCTCGCTCCTAATTAGGAAGGCCCGTATGAAGTAGTGGAGGTCATCCGGCCCGGTACTTATCGCCTGAAGGAGCTCGAAGGGATGATGCTTCCACGATCTTGAAACTCAGAAAATCTGAGGATGTATTATCAGTAATCTTCCTTCAATAAAACTCCTTCATTTCAGCATTATTATTTTTTGGTGCAAGAATTACGTGACGACAGGAAAGAAACAATCCAAAGGCCGTATCAGGAATAGGAGAAGAACCTCATCTTAACATGAAGCAAGTCGAAGTCCTTCAACCTCGGTTGTAGAAGATAAGATCTCCTCCGAGGCCAACCTCGATCGCTGGAGATAAGATCTCCCCCGAGGCAATCTCGACCGTAGGAGATAAGATCTCCTTCGAGGCAATCTCGGCCATAGGAGATAAGATCTCTCCCGAGGCAACCTCGACTGTAGGAGATAAGATCTTCTCTGAACGATCGGGCCAACCTCGGCTACTGGAGATAAGATCTCCCCTGAGCGCCCGTATTAACCTCGACTATAGGAGATAAGATCTCCCCTAAGGCAACCTCGACTGTAGAAGATAAGATCTCCCGAGGCAACCTCGGCTGCAGGAGATAAGATCTCTTCCGAGATAACCTCGACCGTAGGAGATAAGATCTCTCCCGAGGCAACCTCGGCTGCAGGAGATGAGATCTCCCCTAAACGATCGGGCCAACCTTGGCTACTGGAGATAAGATCTCCTCTGAGCGCCCGTATCAACCTCGACCATAGGAGATGAGATCTCCTTCGAGGTAACCTTGGGGGTAGGAGATATGATCCCCCGGGCTTCAACTTCAATGGGTGCGGAGCTTGGGAAAGGACTTCGGCAGTCGTCTATTTTGATACTTTCTTCCTTCGAATTTTAAACTCGAGAGTGGGGGGACTATTGTTGGGGGTAAACCCCTCTCCCACTGAAGTTCAGTCGGATGCTCAGCAGACAATACAATCGATAGACACAGGACGAGCCCCGACCGAACTCCTCAGCGATCGAACTCATTAGCGGATGAGCTCCAATTGAACTTCTCAACGATCGAACTCATTAGCGGTCGAGTTCTGGCCGAACTTCTTAGCAGCCAAACTTTTTCTCCAGTCGGACTTCTATGGAAGCCGAACTTCTTACAGACTGTTGATGGATTCTTACAGGCGATCCCACTAATGGTTACACGATAATAATGATTGTCATTTATCAAATCAATAATGATCGATATTTATCAAGTCAATATCGATCGACATTGATCAGAATAGTTACGACAGTCATTAATCAAGACAGTTACAACAAGCTCTGCCTATAAAAAGAATCCTCCATATACGCTTACGTCAGGTTCTAAGCTCTTATCTCCTCAAAATTCTGCCGAACTCCATATTGAGCACTCCATTTCTGTTGGCCAGAGCTAACTTGACCATCGGAGGGTTCTGCTAGAGCTACCCCCATCAATTTTAGATGAAACTTTATTTTGCAGATCACCGACAGTGACCTCATCCTCTTTTACTCTAGTTCGATCCGGCGTCAACCAAATTCTATACCAATAGATACCAAGTGAATTATGTTTCATTAAATTGAAATATTTTGCTCTTATGCAAGTGTCAAACCATCAATCAAGAGCTTTATGCATTTTGATTTGATTATAAACATAAAATTTTAAACTCAGTATATGAGGCACGAGTACTCGATGTAGCCATTGAAATGTTTTAGTCCCGAAGGTGGTTTCAAGCATTTAAAAGAATTTATATATTTTCTAAAGTATCATTCAATTATTTGTGATTTTTATGAAATAGGTAAACCACAATTTTGTTAGTCATGCAAAAAATAAGTTGCAAAATTAATTTTCTGGTCATACAATTTATTAGGTTTTCCAAAACAATTTTCAAGAGGATACTAAAATTGTGTTTTCATAAAACTTAACCCTTTATATTTTGTTAAGCCTCAATTTTGTACAACCTGATAACCATCCAAACTTAACGCATGATTTCATTAATTTGCAGTGAAATTTTATAATGCCCTTAAATAAAGGAAATGAAATTTCCATCTCCGAGCAAATTGTGTTATTTATACAACCATCTTAAGATTTTTCTTCTTAAAAACTAGATGTATCCTGTTGGGGATAAACCCCGCTCCTACCGAAGTCTAGTTTGATGCTCAGCCTAATACAACTGATAGTCACGGAAGAGCTTCAGCGAACGGATCTTAGCCAAACTCCTTCAGCTGATCGAACCCCTCAGCGGTCGAGCTCCTTCAGACTCCCAGCGATCGGGCCTTAGCCGAACTCCTTCCTCCGATCGAACTTCTCAGTGGTCGAGCTTCAGTCAAACTTTCACGAGAGTCGAACTTCCTCCGCACTCTTTTAGCCAGATGCCTACGGAAGCCAAACTCCCTCCAAGCTTTCCCTTCAGCTAAACTTCTTCAGGAGTCGGAGCCGGACTCCTCTCAGACACTCCCTTCGGCCAATCAGACTCCTCAGTGGTCGAGCTCCTTTCGAACTCTCCAATAATCGAGCCTTAGCCGCACTCCTCCAGCCTGATACCTGTGACAGCCAAACTCCCTCCGCACTTCTTTGGTCGAACTTTCGAGCTTCTCCTCGATCGAACTCCTCCAAGAGTCCGAACTTCTCTAGAATTGATACATACCAAAGTCCACCGATCAATGCTTGCTTTCTCTGAGCCATGGCTATTAAATCTAGATGAACGATCACCATCAGTCTGCCACAGGCGATGCTATAGGTGGCGCCCCCCTCTGTGACTGACTCCGTCAGACCTCGAGCAGCCCACCACTATCGAACGGTATGGCTATCACTATCGGCCTGACGATACCATCCTCTCCGCACCAAATTTCGTACAGCCTTGAACGGCCTACCACCAGGTGGTATGGTCGTTACCATCAATCAAGCTCCGTCTATAAAAGAAACCCTCCAGATATGTCTTCTAGAAGCTCTAAGCTCTCCTCTCCTTCTCTAAACTTTTCTGAACTCATTCTAGAGCATTCCATTTCTGTTGGTCAGAAGAGCTGACTTGATCGTCGAAGATCCTGTCGGAGCCACCCCCCACCGACTCCAGACGAAATTTTATTTTGCAAGTCTCTGACGGCGACCTCATCCACCTTCACTCCAGTTGGATCCGACGATGACCAGATTCTGTACCAATAGATTTGGCACTAAAGAAAGGGCCGCCTCTATTCTTGAGGTGTTCTTAAGGCTTCCTTATTCTTAAAAGAGTGCTTAGCGACGATCTCTCTCTAGAGATCTTCTTTCTTCCTCTCTAGAGTTCTTTTCTAAGAGAAAATATCTTTCAGGAGAGCTTCGACTCGATGATTGATGGCCTCCATGCCAGGTTCATCTATTTCCGCTTTAGCTCCGACAATCTAGATTCCATCTGAAGCCACCATAGATGTGGAGTAGTTCAACCTATTGGTCCAGCAGGTTCGTGGTCTCGTCGAAATGATGCAGGCCATGTGACAGCTTTCGATGGCGACTTTGCCAGCAAATCCATCATGAGGATGTCAGGAATCGACCTTAAGGAAAAGCATTTGATCTAGCATACCAATCGCCCTTAGGAAGGAGAAATAGAGTAGAAGTTCTCCCCTAGAAGGTTTCACAGGAGGCAGAATGAAGTTCGATCACATTCAAGACCTTTCCAGCGCAAGCGAGGTCAAACTATCCCTCGAGCTCATCATTGAGGAAGCCCCGACGAAGGTTTTATAGAAGGACAGAATGAAGTTCGACGTGAGCGAGGCCACCGAACTCCCCCTTGAGCTCATCATCAAAAAAGCCCCAACAAAGGGGTATGAAGTTCTCCCACAGAAGATTTCATAGGAGGGCGGAATGAAGTTCGACCACGCTCACGACCTTCCCAGCGCAAGCAAGGCCCGAACTCCTTGAGCACGTCATCAAGGAAGCCCCGATCGAAGGATGCGAAGAAGTCCTCCCCCCAGAAATTAGAACCACTATTGAGGGAGGAATGGCAAGGAGATCGGCCACCTCCCGACATCATAGACGCCATCTCCGGGACTTGGTACTTCGGTGGGTTGTCATCTCTCAGTGTCAAAGTCAAAAGAAGCTTGCTCCAAATTGAAAAGGCCAGCATGAGATAGAGGAGGTCATCGAGCCTGGGACTTACTGCTCGAGGAAACTTGGAGGAACAACGCCCCCATGACCCTGAAATGGGGATGTGCTACCAGTAACTTTTCCTCGATAAATTTTTTTTCTTTCAATAATATTATTTCTGAATGCAAAAACTATGTGATGATAGGAAACAAGCAGTCGATAGTTGCCATGTTAGAAACAGGAGGAGAACCTCATCCTAACACGAGTAGGTCAAAGACCTTTAACCTCGATCATAGGAGATAAGATCTCCTCCGAGGCAACCTCGACTGTAGGAGATAAGATCTCCTCTGAGCATTCAGGCTAACCTCGACCGTCGGAGATAAGATCTTTCGCATCAACCTCGACCGTAGGAGATAAAATCTCTCATGAGGCAACCTCGGTTGTAGGAGATAAGATCTCTTCCGAGCGCCCCCATCAATCTTGACCGTAGGATATAAGATCTCCTTCGAGGCAACCTCGACTAAAGAAGATAAAGATCTCCCCCGAGGCAACCTCGACTGTAGGAGATAAGATCTCCCCCGAGCGTTTGAGCTAACCTCGGCTGTAGGAGATAAGATCTCCCCCAAGATAATCTTGGCTGCAGGAGGTAAGATTCTTTTTCGAGCGTCCAGGCCAACCTCGGTCGTAGGAGATAAGATCTCCTTCGAGACAACCTCGACTGCAGGAGATTAGATCTCCCCCGAGGCAACCTCGACTATAGGAGATAAGATCTCCCCCGGGCGTCTAGACCAATCTCGACTATAGGAGATAAGATCTCCCCTGAGGCAACCTCAGCTGCAGGAGATAAGATCTCTCTCTCGAGCATTTGGGCCAACCTCGACGGTCGGAGATAAGATCTTCCTCGAGCATCTACATCAACCTCGACCGTAGGAGATAAGATCTTCCCCGAGGCAACCTCGACTGTAGGAGATAAGATCTCTCCTGAGGCAATCTCGACCGTAGGAGATAAGATCTTCCCTGAGCATCCGAGCCAACCTTGGCTGTAGGAGATAAGATCTTCTTTGAGCGCCCACATCAATCTCGACTGCAGGAGATAAGATCTTCCCCAAGGCAACCTCGACTGCAGGAGATAAGATCTCTTTTGAGGCAATCTCAGCTGCAGGAGATAAGATCTCCTCCGAGCATTTGGGCCAACCTCGACTGTAGGAGATAAGATCTCTCCCGAGGCAACCTTGGCTACAGGAGATAAGATCTCCTCCAAACGTCTGCATCAACCTCGACTGCAGGAGAGATAAGATCTTCTCGAGGCAACCTCAGGAGAAGCTCTCCTCCGGATCGACTCGACTGTAAGAGATAAGATCTCTCCTAAGGATCCGATCAACCTCGACTGTAAGAGATCCCGAGTGTCCCATCAACCTCGATTACAGGAGATAAGATCTCCCCCGAGGCAACCTCGACCGTAGGAGATAAGATCTCCCCCTGGGCCAACCTCGATTGCAGGAGATAAGATCTTCTCCGAGGCAACCTCGACTGCAAGAGATAAGATCTCCCCCGAGACAACCTCGACTGTAGGAGATAAGATCTCCCCCGAGCGTCGCACCAATCTCGGCGGTAGAGATAAGATCTCTCCCGAGCGACCTGCAACCTCGGCTGTAGAGATAAGATCTCCCCTTCCAAGCCTCGACCTGTAGGAGATAAGATCTCTCCTGAGCGCCCGCATCAACCTCGACCATAGAAGATAAGATCTCCCCCCGTGTAACCTCGACTGTAGGAGATAAGATCTCTCCTGAGGCAACCTCGACTGCAGGAGATAAGATCTCTCTCGAGCATCCGGGCCAACCTCGACTACAGGAGATAAGATCTCTCCCAAGACAATCTCGACTATAGGAGATAAGATCTTTCCTGAGCGTCCGCATCAACCTCGACTGTAGAAGATAATATCTCCCCCGAGGCAACTTCGATCGTAGGAGATAAGATCTCCCCTGAGGGTCCGGCCCGACCTCGGCTATAGAAGATAAGATCTCCCCTCAGCATCCGCATCAATCTCGACCGTAGGAGATAAAATCTCTCCCGAGGCAACCTCGACCGTAGAGATAAGATCTCCCCCGAGGGTTCGAGCCAACCTCGGCTACAGGAGATAAGATCTCACCTGAATGCTTGCATCGATCTCGACTGTAGGAGATAAGATCTCTTTCGAGGCAATCTCGATCGTAGGAGATAAGATCTCCCATGAGGATTCGAGCCGACCTCGACTGTAGGAGATAAGATCTCCTCGGAGCTCCCGCATCGACCTCAATCGCAGGAGATAAGATCTTCCTCGAGGGTTCGGGCCGACCTCGGCTGTGGGAGATAAGATCTCCACCGAGCGTCCATGTCAACCTCAACTACAGGAGATAAGATCTTCCTTGAGGATCCGAGCCAATCTCGATCAGAGATAAGATCTCTTTCGAGCGATCATGACAACCTCAGCTAAAGATAAGATCTCTCCTGAGCGTCCAAGCCAACCTCGGTCAGAGATAAGATCAGAGATAACCTTAGCTAGAGATAAGATCTCTCGCAAGCGACCGCATCAACCTCGACCAGAGATAAGATTTCTCCCGAGTGATCGAGACAACCTCGACCAGAGATAAGATCAGAGATAACCTCGCCCAAAGATAAGATCTCTCCTAAGCGACCGCATCAACCTCGGCCAGAGATCAGATCTCTCTTGAGCGTCCATATTAACCTCGGCTGTAGGAGAGGAGATCTCCTCCAAGTCAGCCTTGGCTACTGAAGACAATATCGCCTCCGAGGAGTTCAACCTTCGATCTCGATCGTAGGAGACGAGACCTACTTCAACCTCGGCTGGAGATGAGATCTCCTTCGGACTTCAACTTCAATATCAATTTTAACTGAAGATGAGATCTCTCCCAAACTTCGACCTGAACCAGCATGGAGCCCAGAAGAGGACTTCGATAATTACCTTTTCTGCACTCCCTTTCTTCGAGTTTCGAACTCAAAAGTGGGGGAGACTATTGTTGAGGATAAACCCCACTCCTATCAAAATTCAGTTCGATGCTCAGTCTAATGCAATCAATAGCCACGAAAGAGCTTCAGTGGATGGATCTTAGTCGAACTCCTTCAGTCGATCGAACCCCTCGGTGGTTGAGCTCCTTCGAACTCCCAGCGATTGGGCCTTAGTCAAACTCCTTTCTCCGACCAAACTCCTCAGCGGTCGAGCTTCAGTTGAACTCCTACGAGAGTCGAACTTCCTCTGCACTCTTCCAGTCAGATGCCTATGGGAGTCGAACTTCCTCCAAGCTTCTTCTTCGATTGAACTTCTTCAGAAGCCAGAGCCGAACTCCTCCCAGACACCCCCTTCGATCGGTCGGACTCCTCAATGGCTAAGCTTCTTTTGAACTCTCCAACGATTGAACCTTAGTCGCACTCCTCCAGCCTGACGCCTGTGAGAGCTGAACTCCCTTTATACTCCTCCGACCGAACTCCTTCCAAGCTTTCTCTCGGTTGAACTCCTTCAAAGTTTGAACTCCTCTGAAATTGATACATACCAAAGTCCATCGATCAATACCTGCTTTCTCAGAGCCATGGCTATTAAATCTGGATGAACGGTCATCATCAGTCTACCACAAACGATGTTACAGATGGTGCTCCCCTCCGTGACTGACTCTGTTAGATCTCAAGCAGCCCATCACTATCGGACGGTATGGCTGTCACTATCGGCCTGACAATACCATCCTCTCCGTACCAAATCTCATGCAGCCTCGAGCGGTCCACCATTAGATGGTATGGCCATCACCATCAATCAAGCTCTATCTATAAAAAAAACCCTCCAGATATATTTTCTAGAAGTTCTAAGCTCTCCTCTCCTTCTCTAAATTTTGTCAAACTCATTCCAGAGCACTCCATTTCTGTTGGCCAGAAGAGCTGACTTGATCGTCAGAGGATCCTGTCGGAGCCACCCTCCATCGGCTCCAGATGGAACTTTATTTTGTAGGTCTCCGACGGTGACCTCGTCCACCTCCACTCCAGCTGGATCCAACGACGATCAGATTCTACACCAACATATCCAAATTGATGCTAACTTTAAAAATTTATTATTTATTTTTCTTATAAAAAAAAGTAGAAATCATGATTTTTTAAATTTGAATATTTTACTTCTATGCTTATTTTCAATGCTTTCATATTGCATCTGCATTCTAAGACTTATGCTTCTACTTAGCACTTGCGGGGACGCTTGAATCGCGACCAAAATCAAAATCGGAGTAGATTGAAATAAAAATTAGAATGATCAAATCTCTTTAAGCATTTGGTTCATGATTGAAATCAAAATTGAAATAAAAATTTGAATTCTTAAAAGAGAGTGGGGATTGAATTTTAGGTAGATTGGGTCATTCCCGTTCCACCCTAGAATCAAAATCGGAATGAAATTTTTCTAAACCAAGCAGTTGGAATGGAGTCATATGTTGGTACTGAAAATGATTCACTTCGGGAGCGGAGCGGTCGACTTCTCATAGGAGGTACTGGAGTAACCTGTAAAACAAAGTCTGGGCTAAAAGATTTGACTTTGGCAAGGACTCTCCGACGCTCAAATTAGCAGAGAACAATTAAGCAACAACGTGTACTCTGAGAGAAATTTCTTATGTTTACCTGGATCCTCGAGGTTTATGATATTTGTAGGAAAAAATATTTACGAATGTTATGTTGTTTCGCTAATTTCAGACCACTAACAACGTTGTGGCATGATTAGGGCCATCTTCCCAGAGCAGGAAGATCATTATTGGAAGGGTTAATGAAATATCTTATCTACTCCCACTAGTTTAGACGAAGTGGAAAACAACTTATTTGCGGTTGGATCATAGCTGGATCATGATTTATCTGCAAGATGGGCCACCAAGGATGATGAGGAGCCATTTATCTGAGGTGATCTAAAAACTCTGCTTGCTGAATGAGCTATTGCCAAAGGGAATGGCTCGGATCCCCCACCAAGAATGGATCACCAGCTCGAAGGGTATTACGATAATTTTCTTAACCTTGGGATGTCGACATACAAGAACCGGGCTGAGGTGTTTCAGTTATTGATCGGATGATTTGAGATATTTGCATTACCATTGTAACACTACCCTCCTAATGCTGAGTCTGAAGATCAGATGAAAGGACTATTCTCAAGTGGCACCTCAGATCGGATGACTTGTGTCTTTATCTCCGATTGGACTTCGGCATTTAACGATCGATGGCACCATCTTGTGGTGTGAAAATGACTGTGATCGTAGGACTCATCCAATTGTTGACCATTTTTAGGAAATTATTTAGAAGGATGTCCGTTCATCTCCACCTTTTTTCTGTTAAATATGCGAGGGAGAGAGAGAGAGACCACTGTGATGGCGGTGTTTCTTACTTTTTCCATTTTCTATTCAGAGCTTTCTTCTTGAACCTCTGGAGGTCAAATGGATCTCGCAATGGTGAAGAAGTTGAAAACACTATCGGCCTGAAGGGTGCGAACTAAGATCTCCTCCACTCGATCTCAAGCTTCTAAGAGTTCCATGGCTAGGGTTTTGGATCACACTTCTTCGGCCATGCCTGCTCTTGTTCCAACTGATATGCATAGCGATAAATTTTTATTGGTGAGTGATTTACAAGTTCTGACGATTGATGCCAAGGTTGAGCCGACGGATTTGACGATAGAGGTTGCCAATGTGGCAATAAATTTGATAGCGAAAGATACCACGAAGAGGGTTCCGATAGCTTCTTCGGTGCGTGCCATTGCAGAGACGGTAAGGAATCTCCCTAAGGAGAGGGTAGAGGTGGTGGAGGTGATTGAACTTATTGGTTTGGCCAAAGTGGTTAAAGTCATCGATATGCTAGAATAGGAAATTTCTGCTCCTGGCACACAACTAGCTGAGGCTCTGGTGGAGGTTTCGCGATCAGTCCCTTCTTCTTCTTCAACCATCGATAGCCTCAGGATCACTGTTAAGTTCCTGGAGGGCCACCTTTCTCTTGCAGACAGACGAGCTTTGAATGGAGAGGGTGCTCAACATTAGATGGCGGGTGCCTTGAGGTCCTTGGCTTTGATTAGTCACTATTTAGCTAATTTTGCTAGGGTCACCTCCAGAGCTTCGTCTTTGGAACTTGCCAAGGCGAAGGAAGAGATCGATGTACTTAAATATCATTTGGAATAGGAAAAGATTGCTAATGTCGATTTGATTAAGAAAATAGATTATTCCAAGAAAGCACTCTTTGAGGCCCGAAAGATGATCAATCATCGAGATGATAAGTTGGGTGGAGTTCAGCAAAGGATTAAAGTTCTCAAGAGGCAAAGGTTCGAAGCCAAATAGGATTATCGTCGAGCTCATTACGACATTAAATGTCTAAAGAGGACACTTGAGGGGAGGAGAGGTTCTTCATCAGAAATTCATCTTCCTCGAGGATCCGATAGGCGATTGGTTAAGAGATCTAGATCTTCCAACAGGAATCATCACGAAGGGGAGACATCTCGAAGGCCTGAGATTTCTTTAGCTAGAAGAGGGCCAACAACCTAAGAGCTTTTAGCATTACAGGCTGAACTTCAAATGGTGAAGGAATGATTTGATCAATTAGAAAAAACTAAAAATGATTTCATGGTCAAGGATTGCAAGCTAGAGTTTTCTATAGGCTTCGAGAGATTTAAAGAAAATATGCCATTTTTCTCACAGTATCTTCTGAATGCTAGGCTGGTGTATTTTTCTTCATTATCAGAACTCAAATACTTCACTGGCTGCCTTATCTCCTTCTCTACTTTAACTCTCTAAATTTTAAATCAAGCAAAAATATCTAATTTTTTCCTGATCAAATATATCCATACCTTTCTGGAGAAGTCATCTATAAAGATGATAAAATATCTCGCTCCACCTCGAGATGCAACAGGTGCCGATTCTCATACATCCAAATGAATAAGCTCCAAAATAGCTTCACTCTACTTGATACTACTGGCAAATGTAACTTTGTATTATTTGCCATAGATATAAGACTCATATAGGTCATCTTCTTTCTTTTTGAGTACCGAAATCAAACCTTTTCTACTCAATTCTGGAGCCTCCTGTCACTCAAGTGATCCATATGATAGTGCCATAGCTTGTAGGTTAGCTCCTCTTGTGCTGCTACAGACACCTCCACAATATCTATAACCACTGAGCCCTCCATCCTATATAGATTGTTGCTTAGTCTTCTTCTTTTCATACGGACACTCAGCAATGTGAAGCATGTGCCAGAATTGAAGAAGAATATGGTATCAGAGCTAGGTGATGCCATGATGATGCGTCGACACAATAAGGATGCCAGCTTGGATAAGGCATTGGTTTTGATGTTCTGCACCCTAGGGATTTGTTGAATATCAAAGTATTGATGAGACTAAGTCTCTTATCTTTTGAAGATATTTTTTCATATTTTTCTCTCGAGCTTTGTATTCTGCCTTGATCTATCCGACCATTAGCTGAGAATCGTTGAGGATCTTCAAGTGCTGTGCTTCGGCTTCTTTGGCGATCTTTAATCCAACAATTAGGACTTCATATTCCACTTCGTTATTGGTAGTTGGAAAATTGAAGCATAAGGCATATGCTGCCACATCTCCTTCCGAGCTGG
The DNA here is from genome assembly GCA_006176705.1 of Cocos nucifera. Classification (NCBI taxonomy): domain Eukaryota; kingdom Viridiplantae; phylum Streptophyta; class Magnoliopsida; order Arecales; family Arecaceae; genus Cocos; species Cocos nucifera. Next base: position 214,470 of record QRFJ01000734.1, on the reverse strand, counting down.
ATAGGATGAGTCTGGCTATGGATCCTATTGGTGCAAAATTTGGTTGATGCCGAATTGAGCTGGAATGGAAGGGGACGAGATCGTCATCGGTGATCTACAAAATAAAGTTTCATTAGGAGCCGATTGGGGTAGCTCCGAAAGGATCCTCCGACGGTCAAGTTAGCTCTGAACAACAGAAATAGAGTGCTCAGTGTTGAGTTCGGCAGGATTTTAAGGAGGAGAGAAGGGTTTTTTAGAACTTAACGTAAGCATATCTGGAGGATCCTTTTTATAGGCAGAGCTTGTTGTAACTGCCTTGATTAATGACTGTCGTAACCATCCTGATTAATGTTGATCGTTATTGACTTGATAAATATCGATCATTATTATCGTGATAAATGATAATAATTATTGTTGTGTAACCATTCAGTAGTGGGATCATCTATAGAAATTCGTCAATAGTCTGTAAAGAGTTTGGCTTTCTTAGAAGTCCGGCTACCGGAGGAGTTCGCAAGAAGTTCGACTTCCATAGAAGCCCAGCTGTCAGAGGAGTCCGTAAGGAGTCTGACTTCCATAGAGGCTCGACTGCTAGAGGAGTCCATAAGGAGTTCGACTTTTATAGAAGCCTGATTATCGGAGGAGTCCGACCTCCATAGAGGCCCAGCTACTGGAGGAGTCCACAAGGAGTTTGACTTTCATAGAAGCCCGACTGCTGGAGGAGTCTGCAAGGAGTTCGACTTTCGTAGAGTCTGGAAGGTTGATGGAGTTCGACTAAGGTTCGTCCGCTGGGATCCTGAAAGAGCTCGGCCACTGAGGAGTTCGACCAAGATCCGTCCGTTGAAGCTCTTCCACGGCTACCTGTTGCATTAGGTTGAGCATCGAATCGAACTTCGGTAGGAGCGAAGTTTATCCCCAACAATAGTCTCCCCACTTCCAAGTTCGAAACTCGAAGAAAGAAAGTGCAGAAAAGGTGACTACCGATGTCCTCTTCTGAATTTCGTGCTGGTTCAGGTCAAAGCTCAGAGAAGATCTCATCTCCAACCAAAGTTGAAGTAGATCTCGTCTCCTACAGCTGAGGTTAATATGGGTGCTTGGGAGAGGTTTGATCTCTAGCCAAGGTTGATGTGGTCGCTTGGGAGAGATCTTATCTATTGCTGAGGTTGCCTCGGGAGAGATCTTATCTCCTACGGTCGAGATTAAAAATCTTTGATCTGCTCGTGTTAGGATGAGGTTGCTCATTGTCAGGGCCTCTCCCCCTATCTCGTCTAAGGTGAATGAGGCCTTCAACTTTGCTCGCGTTAGGATGAGGTTCTCCTCCTATTCCTAACGGGCTGTGGGGGCATATAAGGGTCGTTGTCAGTGCCTCTCTCCCCATCCCATCCTAAATGAATGAGATCTTCGACTTTACTCATGTTAGGATGAGGTTCTCCTCCTGTTCCTAATGGGCTGTGGGGACACATAAGGGCCGATGTCAGGGCCTCTCCTCCTATCTCGTCTAAGATGAACGAGGCCTTTTGACTTTTCTCGCATTAGGATGAGGTTCTCCTCCTATTTCTAACAGGCTGTGGGGGCACATAAGGGTCGATGTCAGGGCCTCTCCTCCATCTCGTCTAAGGTGAACGAGGCCTTCAACTTTGCTTGCGTTAGGATGAGGTTCTCCTCCTGTTCCTAATGGACTATGAGGGCATATAAGGGATCGATTGTCAGGACCTCTCCTTCCATCTCATCTAAGGTGAATGAGGCTTTCAACTTTGCTCGTGTTAGGACGAGGTTCTCCTCTTATTCCTAACAGACTGTGGGAACATATAAAGGCCGATGTCAGGACCTCTTCCTTCATCTCGTCTAAGGTGAACGAGGCCTTCAACTTTGCTCGTGTTAGGATAAGGTTCTCCCCCTATTCCTAATGGGCCACTTTCATTCATTTCTTTTCTATCATCATGTAATTCTTGTACCAAAAAATAATAATGCTGAATGAAGAAGTTTTATTAAAGATAATTTATCGGTAATACATCCTCAGATTTTTTGAGTTCCAAAGTCGAAAAAGCACTATTCCTCCGAGCTCCTTCAGATGATAAATTTTGAGCCAGACGACCTCCACTACTTCATACGGACCTTTTCAATTTGCGGTGAGCTTTTCTTGGCTCTGAGGTTGAGAGACGGCGGCTTACCGAAGCACTAGGTCCCCCACTTTGAACATCTTATCTCTAACTCTGGAGTTGTAATACTGGGCCACCTTCCATCTGTAGGCTACCATCTGGATGCGGGCTTCCTTCCTTTTTTCTTCCAGCAGGTCGAGGTTAAGTCTGAGGTCCTGGGGGTTGAGCTGCTAGTTGAAGTCCACGACTCATGCAGATGGAAGCTTAAGTTCGATCGAAATAATTGTCTCCATGTCGAAGGCCAAGACGAAGGATGTTTTCCCAGTCGGCATCCTTTGTGTAGTTCGGTATGCCCAGAAGACGTGGTAGAGTTCGTCCACCTAGGCTTCCTTTGCACTGTCGAGCCTTGTTATGATGCCTTGCAGTAGGATCCGATTGGTCACCTCAGCTTCTCCATTGGCCTATGGATGAGCCACCGATGTAAAGCGGTGGGAGATGTTTAGTCTTTCACAGAACTTAGTGAACTTTGTTTTAGCGAACTGTCGTCCATTGTTGGTTATAAGGATTCGAAACAGACCGAACTGGCAGACTAGTGACTTCTAGATGAAGTCCTGCACCTTGACCTCAGTAATCTTCGCTAGTGGTTCGGCTTCGACCCACTTGGTGAAATAGTCGATCGCGATCAGGAGAAATTTCCACTGCCCGGATGCTATTGGGAAGGGGCCAAGTATGTCCATTCCCCATTGCGCAAATGGCCAAGGTGCATTAGCGAAGCAAGCTCGGAGGTCAGCTATCTTTGTACGTTTACATTTTTCTGACAGTGGTTGCACTTCTTCACATACTCCATGGAATCGTGAAACAAGGTCGGCCAGTAGTACCCTTGCCGAAGTAGTCTTTGTGACAGGAACCTGGCTCCTACGTGACTTCCATGAGTCTTTCGTGCACCTTCCAGAGTGCGAGGTTGGCCTCTAAAAATCGGAGACATCTTAGTAGCAGGAGGGAGTATGACCTCTTATACAACCTGCCTTCATGTAAAACATAGCGGGAGGCCTGATTTCTGAGTTTTCGAGCTTCTTTCCAATCATGAGGAAGGACCCCCTCCTTGAGGTAGGCGACCAATGAGTCAATCCAGCTTGGCTCGAATTCTGTCGGTAGAATGACCTGGGGTCCTCTATGGTTGGATACTTCAGAGTCTCCAAGAATACTTATTTGGAAAGCTCGGTTGGGGCTGAAGTGGTTAACTTGGAGAGAAGATCGGCTCTTACATTTTTTGCCCTTGAAATTTATCGAATGCCGAAACTGTCAAAGGCCGGGGTCAAATGCCTCACCTTCCTAAGGTATCTCACCATACTGTCCTCCCACGCCTCGTAGCTGCCATTAACTTGGCATACCATCAGCTCAGAATCGCTGTAGATTTGAAGTCGATCTATTTTTAATTCCCTCGCTATTTTTAATCCAATGATCAGTACTTCATATTCGGCCCCACTGTTGGTCGTAGGAAACTCGAAGTGCAGTGCGTACTCGACGACGATGCCCTCGAGGCTAATTAAGACCAGTCCCGCACTAGCTCCGATGGAGTTGGACGAGCCATCCACATGTAGAGCCCAAAAACCTTTGGAGAGGTTGGCACTTTCTTCAGGAAGGTTCGGCTGCGATAGTAGGGCACCGATCTCATTCTGTTTAGACTCGGCTTCGACTAGAATGGTACATTCTAACATAAAATCCACCAATATCTGAACCTTGATCGATGACTGGGGTTGATAGTTGATGTCAAACTCTATGAGCTCGATTGTCCATTTTGCGATTCTCCTAGAAGCATTCGCTTGGTGAAGGACTGCTTTTATTGGTTAATCTGTGAGGACCGTAATGGTGTGTTCCTAAAAATAGGGTCGGAGTCTCCGGACAGCAATTAGAAGAGAGTAAATCAATTTTTCTAATCTTGAGTATCTGATCTCCGCATCCCTCATGACCCGGCTCACGTAGTAGACTGATCACTGCATCTTTGCTTCCTCTTTGACCAGGACTGCCGTCAGGGCCACCAGAGAGAGAACTAGGTATAGGAATAATTTCTCTCTAGGTTCAGGCTTTGCCAGCAATGGGGATGAGCCGAGGTAGTTTTTAAGTTTCTCGAATGCCTGTTGGCACTCCACCATCCAGCAAAAGTTCTTTGGTTGCCTGAGAACTTGGAAGAAAGGCATACATCATTCGACCGACCTTGACACAAAATGATTTAGGGATGCCATCTTTTCGATCAGACGCTGAACTTTTTTGATCATTTTTGGGGCGGTCATCTCCTGAATGGCTCGAATTTTCTCGAAGTTTGCTTCAATTCCGTGTCTTGATATCATGAACCTCAGAAACTTCCCTAAGATCATGCCAAAGGCGCACTTGGTCAGATTTAGTTTCATCTTGTTCTTCTTGAGTGCACTGAAGATCTCTTTAAGGTCGGTGAGGTGGTCTATTGAAGCTCAACTTTTGATGAGTATATCATCCACATACACCACTATGTTGCGGTCAATCTGCTCTTTGAACATCTTATTGACCAAATGCTGATATATTGCCCCTGCATTTTTGAGCCCAAAGGGTATGACCCTGTAACAATAAAGACCATGATCAGTAATAAAAATGGTCTTTTCTTCATTCTTAGGTGCCATCCAAATCTGGTTATAATCAGAGAAGACGTCCATGAAGGTGAGGAGCTCATAGCCCAAAGTCGCATCCACTAGTTGATCAATCCTGGATAGAGGGTAACTGTCTTTTGAACAGACCTTGTTCAGCCTTTTGAAGTCAATGCACATCCTCCACTTATTGTTCACCTTTTTGATGAGGATCATATTTGAGACCCAGGTCGGATAATTAATCTTTCAAATGAATCTGATTTTGAGGAGATTGTCTACTTCTTCGATGATTGCTTTCTGCCTCTCGGAGCGTGGTGGCGCATCTTTTCTTTTATCGATCGATGCCTCGGATCGACGATCAGTCGATGTTCCATGACCTCGGCATCAATCCCTGGCATGTCTGCTGGGGTCTAGGCGAAGATGTCCGCATTTCTTCTGAGGAAGGTAACGAGTTGCTCCCAAACTTTGCCTATCAAGTTGGAGTCGATCTGCACCACATGCTCGATGTTCCCATCGTTTAAGGGCACAGAGACGAGGTCCTCCATAGGCTCGCCCCACTCTTCAGTGAGGTCATCTCGGACATCCAATTCATCAATAAGATAAGAGTCGGACTACTCTCCCTTATGTAGGGCGATCGAGTAGCAGTGCCTCACCAAAGCTTGGTCTCTCTTGACCTCTTCGATTTCGTGACTTATCGAAAATTTCATCTTCAAATAATAGGTCGACACCACCGTCCGAAGTGCATTTAGATCAGATTGGCCAAGAATGGCATTGTAGACGAATGGAGTTCTCACGACTAGGAAATCGACTTATGCTTTGGCTAGTTTCGGACATTATCCTACTGTCACAATCAAAGTTATTATGCCCTCAATTGGTACGACGTTGCCAATGAATCCTATCAGCGGAGAGTTCATAGGCCCCAAGTGATCATTAGATAAGAACATTTTTGAGAAGGCATCATAAAACAACACATCGGCCAAACTTTCATTGTCCATCAAAATGCGGTGTTCATCATAATCGGCAATGTTCAAAGAGATTACAACCACATCGTTGTGCAAAAATTGGATCCCCTGAGCGTCCGCCTCGGTAAAGGTCACAAGTTTCTCGATCCTCTATTTCTTCACCAATCCTTCGAATCCACTGACCTCTTCTTGTTGAAGTCCCTCCGATATAGTATTGATGACACCGAGAGATGGTCAATCCTCATGGTCCTCCCCCCTCGGTGGTAGCGCTCTCAACCGATCCTCTCACCGTTCAGGCCATAAATGCAAGAATCGACCAAGTCTACCCCGTCTGACGAACTCTTCGATCTCATCTTGGAGTTGGATATACTCCTCAATGTCATGATCGTGGTCACGATGATAAAGGCAGAATTTATTGGGATTGCATTTGCTGAGATGAGAACGCATCCTCTTAGGTCTCGAAAGTTATTTCCTGATTTCCATTAGCACTTGGATCTTTGGAGCGTTAAGGAGGGCGTAGTTGTGAAATCTTCGTTGGAGAGAACCTCGATGTGTCCTTCTGTCAGGACTTCCCCACCTCCGGGCCCAAGGAGGAGTTTGAGCTCGCCTGCGCCCAGAAGAAGTCTAGGAACGTAGCCGAGCTTTACTCGACTTTCCTTCTTCGGTGGGCCTACCCAGCTCGCCGACTTGCCGCTCGCCATCGACTTTATCGTCCTTGATCTTGAAGGCCTCCTCAACTTGGGCATAACCTTCAGCCTGAGCTAGCATATCAGTAAAGTTTTTGAGATATTTTTTTTTCAGGAAGAACAGCAAGTCATTCTTTTGAAGGCCGTCCTTGAGCGCAGCCATCGCAATGGACTAGTCCAGGTCCTGAACCTCTAATGCCATGGTGTTAAACTGGATGACATAAGCCTGGATGGATTCTCCTTGCTTCTGCTTGACATTCATCAGAAAATTTGAACTTCGGCACGAACGTCGACTACTGACGAAGTGGGCTGTGAATTGCTAGCTCATCTGATCAAACGATAAGATGGTACTCGACTTAAGCATCGAGTACCAATTTCTGGTGGCTCCCTTAAGGGTTAAGGGGAAAGCCTGACATAAAATAGCGTCTGATGCGCCATGGAGCAGCATCATTATCCAAAAGACTTTTAGATGGTCGATTGGATCGGTGGTTCCATCGTTACTTTTGAACTATGGAAGCTTGAAGTTCGGTGGAATCGGTTCCTGCATAATTTTCTACAAAAAGAGAGGGTCAGCACAAACATCATTATCATGAGAGGAGGGATTATGATGGAGTTCTTCGATCCGTTGACTCATTTCTAAGAACCTTTGATCCAAGAGATCTTCACGGTCTTTGATCTCCAAGATTTTCTGGTAGAATGAGTGCGAAGCTTCCCCCTAGGTCGAGTCGTGGTCCGAGCAGGGGCCTTCCCTCCTCTACTTCTTCCTTTCGAAGATCGAAGGTCGGATAGCCCAAGTCAGCCATTCTTGGATCGGATCATAGGGCTCTAGAGAATCTCACATCAGTTGAGCCGGTGCTAGGGCCTGCTGGTGCATGGCCTGCACTGCCTGCATCACCTCCGTGAGGCCACGAATCTGCTGGACGAGTAGATTGAACTGCTCCGCATCCATCGCGGCTATAGATGGAATCTAGATTGCCAGGGCTGGAGTGGGAGCAAACGGATTCGAGCGGGATCGGGTCGTGAAGGCCATTGATCGTTGGATCGAAGCTTTCCTAGAAGGTATTTTTTTTGAGAAGAACTTTAGATCACTACTGAACACTTCTTTAAGATCGAGAGAATCTCAAGAACAGAGGGGCACTCCTTCTAGCGCCAAATCTGTTGGTGCAGAATTTGGTTGACACTGGATCGAGCTGGAGTGGATGGGGATGAGGTCGTCGTTGGTGACATGCAAAATAAAGTTTCATCCGAAGTCGATGGAGGTAGCTCCGAAAGGACCCTCCGACGATCAAGTTAGCTCTGGCCAACAGAAATGGAGTGCTCAGTGTGGAGTTCGACAAGATTTCGAGGAGAGAAGAGTTTTTTAGAATCTGACATAAGCATATTTGGAGGGTTCTTTTTATAGATTAAGCTTGTTGTAACTGCCTTGATTAATGACTGTCATAACCGTCATGATCAATGTCGATCGTTATTGACTTGATAAATGCCTATCGTTATTGACTTGATAAATGTCGATCGTTATTATCGTGATAAATGATAATCATTATTATTGTGTAACCGTTCAGTAGTGGGATCTTCTATAGAAATCCATCAATAATCTGTAAAGAGTTCGGCTTTCATAGAAGTTTGGCTACTGGAGGAGTCCGCAAGGAGTTTAGCTTCCGTAGAAGTCCGACTGTCGGAGGAGTCTGCAAGGAGTCTGACTTTCGTAGAGGCTCGACTACTGGAGGAGTCCGTAAGGAGTTTGGCTTCTGTAGAAGCCCGACTGCTGGGGGAGTCTGCAAGGAGTCTGACCTCCATAGAGGCCTGACTGCTAGAGGAGTCCATAAGGAGTTCGATTTTCATAGAAGCTCGACTACTGGAGGAGTCTGCAAGGAGTTTGGCTTTCGTAGAGTCCGAAAGGTTGATGGAGTTTGGCTAAGGTTCATCCGTTGGCATCCTGAAAAAGCTCGACCGTTGAGAAGTTCGGTCGGCTGAAGGAGTTTGGCTAAGACCCATCCGCTGAAGCTCTTCTATGGCTACCTATTGCATTAGGCTGAGCATCGAATCAAACTTCGGCAGGAGCGGAGTTTATCCCCAATAATAATCTCTCCACTCTCGAGTTCGAAAGTCGAAGGAAGGGAGTACAAAAAGGCGACTGTCGATGTTCTCTTTTGAATTTTGTGCTGGTTTAGGTCGAAGCTCAGGGGAGATATCATCTTCAGTCAAAGTTGAAGTAGATCTCGTCTCCTGCAGCTGAGGTTAATACGGGCGCTCGGGGGAGGTCTGATCTCTAGTCGAGGTTAACGCGGTCGCTGGGGAGAGATCTTATCTATTATCGAGGTTGCCTCGAGGAAGATCTTATCTCCTGCGGTCGAGATTAAAGATCTTTGACCTGCTCGTGTTAGGATGAGGTTGCTCATTGTCAGGACCTCTCCCTCCATCTCGTCTAAGGTGAACGAGGCCTTCGACTTTGCTCGCGTTAGGACGAGATTCTCCTCCTATTCCTAACAGACTGTGGGGGCACATAAGGACCGTTGTCAGTGCCTCTCCCTCCATCCCGTCCTAAATGAATGAGGCTTTCGACTTTGCTCGCATTAGGACAAGGTTCTCCTTCCGTTCCTAACGGGCTGTTGGGGCACATAAGGGCCGATGTCAGGGCCTCTTCCCCCATATTGTCTAAGGTGAACGAGGCTTTCGACTTTGCTTGCATTAGAATGAGGTTCTCCTCTTATTCCTAATGGACTATGGGGGCACATAAGGATCGATGTCAGGGCCTCTCCTTCCATCTCGTCTAAGGTGAACGAAGTCTTCGACTTTGCTCGCGTTAGGACAAGGTTCTCCTTCTATTTCTAACAGACTGTGGGGGCACATAAGGGTCGATGTCAAGGCCTCTCCCTTCATTTCGTCTAAGGTGAACGAGGCCTTCGACTTTGCTTGCGTTAGGATGAGGTTTTCCTCCTATTCCTAACGGTCTGTGGGGGCACATAAGGGCCGATGTCAAGGCCTTAGATGAGATGGGGGAGAGGTCCTGACAATGGTCCTTATGTGCCCCCACAGTTCATTAGGAATAGAAGGAGAACCTCATTCTAACGCGAGCAAAGTCGAAGGCCTCATTCATTTAGGATGGGATGGGAAGAGAGGCACTGACAACGGTTCTTATGTGCCTCCATAGTCCATTAGGAATAGGAGGAGAACCTCATCCTAACGCGAGCAAAGTCGAAGACCTCGTTCACCTTAGATAAGATGGGGGGAGAGGCCCTGACAACGAGCAACCTCGTCCTAACACGAGCAGATCGAAGAACTTTAACCTCGACCGTAGGAGATAAGATCTCCCCCGAGGCAACCTCGGCAATAGATAAGATCTCTCCTAAGCGATCGCATCAACCTCGGTTAGAGATCAGACCTCCCCCGAGCGTCTGTATTAATCTCAGCTGCAGGAGACGAGATCTACTTCAACTTTGGCTGGAGATGAGATCTCCCCTGAGCTTCAATCTGAATCGGCATGGATTTCAGAAGAGGACATTGGCAGTCGCCTTTTTCACACTTTCTTCCTTCAAGTTTCAAACTTAGAAGTGGGGGGGACTATTGTTGGGGATAAACCCCACTCCTGTCGAAGTCCGATTCGATGCTCAGCCTAATGCAATAGGTGGCCATGGAAGAGCTTCAGCGGATGGATCTTAGTCGAACTCCTTCAGCCGGCCGAACTTCTCAGCGGTCGAGCTCTTTCGAGATCCCAGTGGATGAACCTTAGCCGAACTCCATCAGCCTTTCGAACTCTATGAAAGCTGAACTTCTTGCGGACTCCTCCCGCAATCGGACTTCTATGGAAGTCGAACTCCTCGTGGACTCCTCCAATAGTCGGGCCTCTATGGAGGACGGACTCCTTGCGAACTCTCCCGACGGTCGAGCTTCTATGGAAGTCGAACTTCTTGCGGACTCCTCCGACAGTCAGACTTCTATGAAAGTCGAACTTCTTACGGACTCCTCCAGTAGCCGAACTTCTATGAAAGCCAAACTCTTTACAGACTGTTGATGGATTCCTACAGACGATCCTACTACTGAATGGTTACACAACAATAATGATTGTCATTTATCACGATAATAATGATCGACATTTATCATGTCAATAACGATCGATATTTATCAAGTCAATAACGATCGACATTGATCAGGACGGTTATGACAGTCATTAATCAAGGCAGTTACAATAAGCTCTATCTATAAAAAGGACTCTTTAGATATGCTTACACCAGATTCTAAAAAACTCCTCTCTTCTTCTCAAAACCCTACCGAACTCCACACTGAGCACTCCATTTCTGTTGGTCAGAGCTAACTTGACCGTCAGAGGATCCTTTCGGAGCTACCCCCATCGACTTCGAATGGGACTTTATTTTGCAGATCACCAATGGCGACCTTATCCCCCTCCACTCTAGCTCAATCTGGCGTCAATCAAATTCTGCACTAACAGACCCCAATAAATTTGATGAGCCGTCAACATACAGGGTCCATGTCACTTCCGGATCCATCTCCGAGGTTTGTCGCCTTTTGGGCTTTCGGGATCTTTTAACTTTTTTCCAACATTTTCTTTCAAGTTTTGTTCATCAGGGATAGTGCATTCGAGAACAAAATCGATCAAGATTTGGGCTTTGACAAAAGGCCTTGGTCGGTAATGTATGTCTAGCTCTGAAAGCTTCAATGTCTATTTTGCAATCTGACCTGAAGTATCTAGATGATGTAGAACTGCTTTTATTGGTTGATTTGTGAGCAGTACCACAATATGGGCCTGAAAGTAGGGTCGAAGTTTCCTCGCAGTGATGACTAAAGTAAAGACCAGTTTTTTCAATGTGGTATATCTGATTTCTATGTCATGGAGGACCTTGCTAGTATAATAAATGGGCTTCTATAGCCCTCTCTCTTCTTGGATAAGGACTGCACTGATTGCCACTGGAGAGATAATCAGGTAGAGAAGGAGCTCCTCACCTGGTTGCGGTTTGGTGAGCAAAGGTAGGGAGTTGATATACCTTTTCAGCTCTTCAAAAGCTTTTGGGTATTTGGAGATTCATTAGAAGTTCTTTAGTTGTTTGAGAATCTGAAAAAATGGAAGACACCTCTTGGCCGACCTAGAAACGAAATAGTTAAGGAAGGCTATTTTACTAGTTAGTTGCTGTACCTCTTTAACCATTTTTTGTGGTAATATTTTCAGGATTGCCTTGATTTTCTTAGGATTCGCCTCAATACCTCTGTGGAAAATCATGAAGCTGAGAAACTTGTCGGCAGTCATCTTGAAAGTATATTTCATGAGATTTAACTTCATATGGTATTGACAAAACATGTTAAAAATTTCTTGGAGGTCTTCAACATGGTCTGAAGTTGCTCTACTCTTGATCAGCATATCATCAACATACACTTTCATATTCCTGCCAATCTAGTCTTTAAAAATTTTGTTCACCAGCCTTTGATATGTGGCTCCTGCATTTTTCAAGCTGAAGGATATTATCCTATAATAGAAGATCCCACGGTTAGTAATAAAGGTAATTTTCTCTTCATCTTTAGAAGCCACCCGGATTTAATTATACCCAGAAAAGATATCCATGAAGTTGAGGAGCTCATGCCCTAAGGTGGCATCGACCAGTTGGTCAATTCAAGAAAGCGGATAGCTGTCTTTAAGACAAGCCTTATTCAGGTCGGTAAAGTCGATGCACATGCACCACTTTTCATTCACATTTTTTACCAAGATGACGTTCGCCAGCCAGTCAAAATACATCACCTCTCTGATGAAGCTGGCTTTAACTAACTTATCTAGCTCCTCAGCGATAGCCTTTTGGCACTCTAGATGAAACTTTGTTTCTTTAATTTGATTGGATGGCATATTGGGTCTATCCTCAAATAGTAGGCCATCACATCTAGATTGATTCCCAGCATGTTTGCAGCTGATCAGGCGAAAAGATCCGCATTTACCTATAAAAGAGCAATTAGCTGGTTTTTCGTTACTTGATCGAATCAAAAACCAATTTTTATAGTTTGGTGAGGATTCTCCTTCCTCAATGGGATCCCTAAGAGTTCATCAGATGGTTGAGCACGATTTTGCACCAGATCATCTCGAGTGTCCAGCCCTATTGGGAGTTCAAGTCGGGCTTTCATTTGGTCCTCTCCTTGGAGCTTGGTAGTGAAGCACTATCTTGCTACAGTCTTGTCACCCCAGATGTTCTCCACTCCATGGGTTGTTGGGAATTTGACTATCAGGTGGTAGCTGGATACTATGGCTCTCAACTTTCAGAGACTGGGTTGCCTAAGAATAGCGTTGTAAGCTGAAGGAAGCTTTAAAATGAGAAAATCCACAGGATCTGTCACTTGTTAAGGTGGAGTACCCACGGTAATAAGTAACTTGATTATTCTCTCCAAAATTACTAAACTTTCAAAAAAACCTTGGATCGATATATCAAATCTATTTAACCAATCGGAAGAGAATCCCATTTGAAAAAAAAAGAGAAATACAAAATATTGACTAAGCTTTTATTATCAATAAATATACGGTATACATTATAATCAGCAATATTTAATAAAACAACCACCACATCATTATGTGGTTGTTGTACACCCTCTACATCTTGCTCAGTGAAGATTATTGTCTCTCCGAGCCTATCTTCGTATTTTTGTCTCTTTGGCGCTGCCTCTTCAGATGACCCTCTAGTGATCATGTGAATTTCATCATGAAAAGATCACTTATCGGCCGCTACCAGCCCTTCCACCTCCTGTGCTGGTATCAGCATCGGATGTTGAGGTTGATGAGATGGTTGTCGAGCTCTTAGAGGAGGTCATCGTGGAGGAGTTCTTCCATGGACGAAGTGCTCCGGCCTTCCCTTCCGAATGAATTTTTTGATTGAGTCATGGAGAAGGCAGCAGTTTTTTATATTGTGACCGTGGTCATAATGGTAGAAGCAATACCTCATCGGATTATGGTGTTTAGGGTTCATCCGCATCCTTAGAGGCTAAGGGAGCTCGGCCTGGATCTCCATCAAAATTTTTTTTCGAGCAGTATTCAAAGGCGTATAGTTATGGTATCACCTTAGGAAAAAGCATTATCGATCTTTCCTCTGGGGACTTGGAGACCAATGGTTTCTAGATGGACCTCTACCCTTTTGCTTCCTAGGTGGAGATCGGGAGCGCTGGTAGTAGGTCTCCTTCTTCAACGAGGTGTGCTCTTTATTCGATCCTACCACTACAGAGTTGGCAGGAACATCTTCAACAAAAGCTTCCTCGAGGTTAGAGTACTTCCTCACTTGGTCCAACATTCCGACATAGTCTTGAGGAAAGAACTTTATTAATGACCTCTTCAAGTCATTCTTCTATAATCCACCTATCAGGATGGTCATCGCGATTGATTGGTTTAAGTCGCAGACTTCAAGGGTCACCACATTAAATTGGCTCACATAGTCACTGATCGACTCCTCCTCTTTGCTGGATAGTGTTGAGATAGTTGGACCGCTTTTGTTGTTTGCGGCTGCTGACAAAATGCACAGCTAGGGACCGGCTTAATTCTTCAAAAGAATGGATGGAGACCGACTATATATTAGAGTACTACTACCGGGCTACTCCTTTAAGAGTTGTAGAAAAGGCCCGATAGAAGATGGCATCAGATGCTCCCTGAAAAAATAATGCTGCTTTGAAGGTTTCCACATGCATGATCGATGGAGTCTGTTGTCCCATCATAAGTTTCAAACTGAGGTAGCTTAAAATTTGGCGAAAGTGACTCCCTCAGGATTCTCTCGTTGAAGGGAGGCTTGCCGTTGAATCCAACATAAGACTTGAAGGAGGAAGCTTTATTGTTGGCCTCGATTCGCTTATCAAGCTCTTGGAGCATATTCTCCAGAATTTGATCTCGGACAGTACACGTCTCTGACTATTGAGGTGGGTGTTGACTAGGTGTAGAGTCGTGCCCAAATTGCGGACTAGGTGATTGTTGATGAAGTTGCTTCCTCTTCGGGCTTTGTGGGTGTGCTCGAGGAGGCTCAGCTTGGGGCTGTGAGATTGGCATTTGAAACGGCGCCGAGGCAGAAGGCGTAGCTGGAATTGCTGAATGAGGTGCAGGTTGCACTGTGGAAGGTGGCGCGCGGATAGCCTGACTTGATTGTGGCACCATTGAAGGAGGCACAAAAGCAATTTGGACCGTCTGAATGGTGGCTGTCAGAGTTTGAACCTGCTGGAGGATCAGGTTAAACTGGTCCATTGTAATAAAAAACGATTGAGTCGGTGGAGAGGCTTCTACCATCAAGGGCTGAGCATGATCCTCAGCTTGAAGATCTACCTGCTGAGAGGCAGTAGCATCTCCGGTATCATTGAGATGTGACGATGTCTTCTTTGGTGGCATATTTAAAAGATTGACCCTTCCTCTATCTGTTGTTACTGAAAATGATTTGCTTCGGAAGCGGAGCGGTTGGCTTTTTGCAGGAGGTGCTGGAGTAACTTGCAAAATAAAATCCGAATAAGAGAATTTGACTCCAGCAAGGATCCTCCGACACTCAAATTAGTAGAGAATGATTAAGCAACAATGTATTCTTTGAGTGGGATTTCTTATGCTTACTTGGATCCTTGAAGTTTATGATATTTATAGAAAAAACTATTTACAGACGTTATGCTGTTCCAGTAATTCCAGGCTACTAACACGTTGTAGCATGATTTGGGCCGTCTTTTCAAAGCGGGAAGATCATTACTTAAAAGGTTAGAATGCCTTATCCGCTCTCTTGAGTTTAGGCGAAGTGGAAAACAGCTTATTTGTAATTGGTCACAGCTGGATTGCGATTTATTCATAAGATGGGCCATCGATGATGATGATGAGTTGTTTATCCAAGGTGATCTAAAAGCCCTGTTTATTGGATGAGCCGTTGCCGAAGAAAATGACTCCAATCTCCCACCAAGGTTCCATCACTAACTTGAAGGGTGTTATGGTAATTCTTTTAACCTTAGCATATCAACGTACAAGAATTGGGCTAAGGTATTTTAGTTATTGATCGGATGATCTAAGATATTTATGTTATCATTATAATATCATTCATTCCAATTTTTATTTTAGATTTTAATTTTTTCCGATCAAGCACCTCCCGCAATACCTTCTAGTGGTTTTTAACGACAAGAGTCTTTGTTACACGGATAAGATCAAAATCGCAGGGTGAAATATGCGTTTGGATTTTTGTTTTCGTAGCCTGTCTTTTTTTTGGTTATTTGAATTTATTTACGCATATCTTACAAATTATTTGTGTCAGTAGGAAGTATTTTGATAAACGAGCACGATCTCATTACACTCAATGCTCGTGACTGATCTAAGTAGAAGTATTTACGATCATCGTCCATGTAACGGGCATGTTTTCGGCGGGGAACAGGTTAAGTTAAAATATTAAAGTTATCTCCGGTGTACGATAGAATGCAGGACTCCATGGCCCGATGGATCAGACGATGGTCTACGGAACCGGAGATTTCTGCGTTCGATCCCCGGTGGAGTCGACTCCCAGCTCAAAGTTTTAATTATTTTATTTTGTCACCCCCAAATAAGGACATAAAATACACAGCAATAAATCATTTCGTCGTTTTGGTAAGTACCGGCCCTATATCTGTATGTTAAAGCAACCGTCATAAATGGACGGCAATAAAAAACTTTACGAAAAGAAATAAAATCGAAAAAACAGACAGTCCCGCTGTCCACCCACCATCAATGGCACCTGCACTGTACCTTCAGTCTATCACGTGCCATGTAGTGGGTGTGAACTTGGGTGTCGCTACAAAAGTGACTAACTCTAGACGAAATCCCAACGCTGATCCTTCGGGCCCTTCGCGTGCACCCCCTCCAGTCCCCGCGTAAATACACACGCCGGATGCATGCAAACAAAGTCTCACCCCGCATAATAATCACATATGCGAAGAAATATCTACCGTCAACATTCATCGGGCACAGGGCTTTCCTTTCTGCCGTACGGACGGCCTACGTCGTTCCCGCATACATTTCTCCGTGCCCACGTTTTCCAAGACCAGGCCCTGCCCGCCTTTTAAAACCCTCTCTCCTTAGGCTCCCACCACCGTCACAGCCTCCGTGTTCCTGCTTCGGATTCCTTCGGCTTCCTTTCAGAGCACTGTTTCCCTACGAAAGGATGTCGACGCTCTCGGTTCCCGTTTCCGTTCCGTCCCCCTACGACGACAGCGAGCAGCTCCGCAAGGCCTTCGAAGGTGCCCCATCTCCTCCCTCCTTCCTTGCGTCTCCTCCATTTCCGATCTCAAGATCGCAGCGAGGGTTAGGGTTTTGATCGATCTTTTTTTGGATCTCTTGGCAGGATGGGGCACGAACGAGGGGTTGATCATCGCCATCCTGGCGCACCGCTCCACAGCCCAGCGACGCCAGATCCGCGACGCCTACGCCCAGGCCTACGGCGAGGATATCCTCAAGGTCCTCGAGAAGGAGCTCACCCGGGACTTCGAGGTCTTCTTTCTTTCTTGTTTCTTCTCTCAAAGATCTTTCTCCTTTTTTTCCTTCTCTTCTTTGATCTGTTTCTTGATCTGGAAACAGAAAGCCGTGCTGCTGTGGATGCTGGACCCCCCGGAGAGGGACGCTGTGCTGGCCAACGAGGCCTTGAAGAAGTGGTCCCCCAGGAACCGCGCATTGATTGAGATCGCCGTGGCGAGGACTTCTGACGAGACGTTCGCGGTCCGGAGAGCGTACCATGCTCGCTTTAAGAGATCGCTTGAGGAGGACGTCGCGGTCCACACCATTGGGGATTTCCGGAAGGTAACTCACCTCGTTGGTCGATGGTCCTGCTTCTGATCTGATTGATCTGAGGAAAAAGTTTTTTTTTTTAGTTGCATTGAACTTTTGAATTTTAATCCCATTTAGGTTCTGTGTGTATTGTGTTGCAGTTTTAGCGTACATATACGATTTGTCTTTCTCCTCGGAATTGAGGGGAAAAAAAGAATTTGATTTCTCATTTTGGTTTTGGTTTTTTGGTCGTTTTTAGGAGGGTAATTGAAATGAATGTAGTTAAAAAATAAAATAAGTGGCTGCCGTTTCTCTTTTTAAGCGTGTTTAGCTACACGCATTAAGGTTTCCATAATTCGGTGTCCCGAAGGGTCACCATTGTTAACCGTTACGATATACATCAGCTATTAATGCTGCCATTATTGATCATTAAAACAGGAATAATGGGTGATAATAGTAAATTAGCATCATTATTTGACAGAGTAGCAGCTCAGTGTAATTTAAATAGTACGTTATTAATTAATGGTAGAAAGATTAAAAATTGGCTGCTAATTGTATCATATAATGGACCCCTGAAAATATTACTGCCGTTAGACCGACTCGGTATCTCGGGGACCTTCAAAGTCATTAGACACTGATATCGCGCATCTCATCATATTTTGTTAAATGGAGGTCTGCAGTAGTTTCATTGTCGTCGTTTAAATTCACGGTAAGTAGTTTTACTGTTTGACGCCATTTTATTTTCCTTATGATCTTATTATTTAAAGGGAAGAGGTAGAGCTTGAGAAATTTTCAGAACAATGTTACGTCTGATTTTACTTGGGGAATTATTTAGCAATGCTTGTTATGTCCAGCTTCTTGTGCCACTTGTAAGCTCGTACCGCTATGAGGGGCTTGAAGTGAATGCGTCACTGGCAAAGTCAGAGGCTAAGATTCTGCATGAAAAGATAAATGACAAAGATTATGGCAATGAAGAAATCATTAGAATTCTAACTACAAGGAGCAAAGCACAACTGCTTGCAACGTTCAATGATTACAACAATGAATTTGGTCATCCAATTAACAAGGTATTTACGACTGTTAAAACAATAAAATTATCTTTTTCTATATTGTGGTTTATATTTATACTCTGTTTTCATGAACCGTAGCATGCTAGAAATAAGAATAGGACATTTCACTGAGGCCCAATACTTGTGCTGGCTGTGATCTGTCTGAACTGCTTTGCCCATAGCCAGAATAACGCATGGGAAGCCTCTATTTGGGTGCCATCTGCCTTTAATTAATTCTTGGTTTCTCAAATTTCTTAGGTCCAGCAATTTCTTCACTCACCGGCCCATACATATTTCACCACCTTTTTTAGGCTTATATTTCTTTCTTTGGGAAAATATGGTGGGAATTCCTGCTTGAGGGGTCTGGGACCTCTCTCCTTGGTTCATGCACGGATGACAGAGGTGAAGGCCAGTGGACCAGCATAAGACCAGTTATATTTATATATATGGCTATCATATTACTGCTTTAGCTTCTAAAATTGCAAATATATTGCCATTTAATGTACTTCATTAATATTCAACTAGATTTGTCTTGGTACCATGAAGACTTTAACCTCGCAAATTAGGTGGATGCTGAAACTTCTTTAAATTACACATGTTAGTATCGTCTGTCGATAATCTCATGAGTGCATGTTTTGCACGGTCTGTGTCCACAAATTTTATTTAATAATTGTGGTCAAAGTAGGAAGGAAAGCGTTCTCCTTTTCAGTGGGAATACAAACAAATGTAGGTGAGCAAAAGGTGCAGTGCAACTAAAGATGAAAAATGCATCTTAACTCAGATTGCTGATTTAAACCTATATTTTTTGCTTGCATTCTCAGGACTTGAAGGCTGATCCTAAGGATGACTTCCTCTTTGCACTGAGGAGCATCATACGTTGCATCATTTGCCCTGAAAAGTATTTTGAGAAGGTCATCCGACTTGCAATCAACAAAATGGGGACGGACGAGTATGCTCTTACTCGAGTCATAACCAGTCGTGCTGAGGTGGATATGAAACAGATAAAGGAGATCTACTACAAGAGAAACAGCGTGCCTCTGGAACGTGCCATTAAAAGGGACACCACTGGAGACTATGAGGACTTCCTTCTTGCCTTGATAGGAGAGGATGCCTGAGCTCTCTTGAGGCTCGGTACCTAGCATCTTGGTAACCCAGTATATCCCATTATGTCCCTTTTGTGTGAGGGAATAATGTGTTGGTTTGCCGTTGAGTGAGTGTTGCCATGTTTTGGGTCTTATGACATGCCAAGGTACAAATAAAGTGCCCATGTGCCTAGCATTAAACTCGAAGTGTGTGCATGTACTTATCTTCAGTTTTCTGTTGGCGTTGTTAGATGTGGGTTTGATCCACCAAGATGCCGAATATCTGAATCCATCTTGCGTTTCACTAATAAATGCATGTTTCAATGAGTTACAGGTACTGGAAGAGAGGTTTGCTTCCTGTGAGATCATTTATTGGGGACATGCCATATCTTACAACCTAGAATTCTTTTCCAAACTTTAGGAGGAGACGTCAGGAACTATTTTAGTTGCTTCTGAATCCTGACGTTGCTTGGCTCATGCTCATCAAAGCCCAAAGGTTTTGCAAAAAATTATTAGAAATTAGAGTTCGGCATGTGTCCTGTGCGTGAAATTGGTGTGGAGTTGTGCCACTGCCGAAACAAAAATAGTCGATGCTTCATTTGCTTGGTAGTCTGGAAAGTAGAAGGTACCAAAAAATAGAGCTGCAGTCAGGATGGAGGTGGAAGGATGTATGCAAACATTGAAAGGAGCAATGCTAGTTTCAAAATCCACCAAAAAAAAAAAAAAAAAAAAATCCTTTTTACTTGGACTGCATGGATTCTTTAACAACTCGGGGAATTGTTCTTTCGCTGTCTTGTGTTTCTTCGGTAAATAGAATGTATCAGTATCAGTTGGTCTTTATATTTAATTGATTTGCATACCCAAGCAGTTGGATCTTTGCTGGATGTTGGTGTAGAATTTGATCATCGTAGAGTGAAGATAAATGAGGTTGCCGTCGGGATCTGCAAAATAAAATTTCGTTTGGAGTTGGTGGGAGGTGACTACGGTAGGATTCTTCGACGATCAAGTCAGTTCTTTTGGTCAATAGATATGGAGTGTTTTAAAATTAGTTCGGCAGAGTTTAGAAAAGGAGAGGAGAGCTTAGAGTCTAGAGTTAGAGTATCTGAAGAGTCTTTTTTATAAGCGGAGCTTGATGATGATAGTTGTAGCTGCTTGATAGTGGGCTGTTCGAGGTCTGACGGGATCAGTCACGGAGGAAGGCACCATCTGCAGCGTTGATTGCCACAGATTGATGGTGACAGCCATCGTCGTTTGATAGCGAGTCGCTTTCGTACAACAGATTGATGGCGACTGTTCGTCGAGATTTAATTGTCGTACCTCTAAGAAAGCGGACGTCGGTTGATGGACTTCGGCATGTATCAATTTCAAAGGAGTTCGGACTCCTAAAAGGAAAGTTCGGAAGGAGTTCGGTTTTCGTAGGCGTCTGACTGGAGGAGTGCGGCTAAGACTCGGTCGCTAGAGAATTTGGAAGGAGCTCGACCGCTGAGGAATTCGGACGGCCGTAGGGGATGTCTGGGAGGAGTCCGGCTCCTGAAGAAGTTCAGTTGAAGGGGAAGCTTGGAGGAAATTCAGCTCCACAGGCGTTTTGCCGGAGGAGTGCGGCTAAGGCTCGATCGCTGGGGAGTTCGGAAGGAGTTCGGTCGCTGAGGAGTCCGGACGACCGAAGGGGATGTCTGGGAGGAGTCCGGCTCCTGAAGAAGTTCGACCGAAGGGGAAGCTTGGAGGGAGTTCAGCTCCCGCAGGCGTCTGGCTGGAAGAGCGTGGAGGGAGTTCGGCTCTCGTGGGAGTCCGACGGAAGTTCGGTTGCTGAGGAGTTCGGTCGGATGAAAGAGTTCGATTGAGATCCATCCGCTGAAGCTCTTCCGTGGCTACCGACCGCATTAGGCTGAGCATCGAACTAGACTTCGATAGAAGTGGGGTTTATCCCCAACAATAGTCCCCTCCACTTTCGAGTTCGAAACTCGAAGGAAGGGAGTGCAGAAAAGGTGACTGCCGAAGTCCTCTTCTGAGCTCCGTGCTGGTTCAGGTCGAAGCTCGGGGGAGATCTCATCTCCAGCTAAAGTTGATGTTGAAGTTAAAGCCCGGGGGAGATCTCATCTCCAGCTAAAGTTGATGTTGAAGTTGAAGCCCGGGGGAGATCTCATCTCCAACCGAGATTGAAGTAGGTCTCGTCTCCTGCGGTCGAGATCGAAGGTTGAGCTCCTCATGGGCGATATTGTTTCCAGCAGCCGAGGCTGACTCGGAGGAGATCTCCTCTTCTATAGTCGAGGTTAATACGGACGCTCAGGAGGATCCGATCTCAGGAAGAGGTTGTCTTTGATTTTATGGCTCTGAGGTCAAGATTGTTCAATCGCTCAAAAGAGATCTTATCTCTGGGCAAGGTTGCCTCCGATCTTATCTCTGGCCGAAGTTGTCTCGGTCGCTCAGGAGAGATCTTATCTCTGGCCAAGGTTCCCGAATCTTATCTCTGGCCGAGGTTGACGCGGTCGCTTGGGAAAGATCTTATCTCTAGTCGAGGTTGTCTCCGATCTTATCTCTGGCCGAGGTCGGCTCGGGCGCTCGGGAGAGATTTTATCTCTAACCGAGGTTGTCGCGGTCGCTCGGAGAGATCTTATCTCTAGCCCAGGTTGTCTCCCATCTTATCTCTGGTCGAGGTTGGCTCGGGCGCTCGGGAGAGATCTTATCTCTAGCCGAGATTGTCGCGGTTGCTCAGGAG
The DNA here is from genome assembly GCA_006176705.1 of Cocos nucifera. Classification (NCBI taxonomy): domain Eukaryota; kingdom Viridiplantae; phylum Streptophyta; class Magnoliopsida; order Arecales; family Arecaceae; genus Cocos; species Cocos nucifera. Next base: position 192,565 of record QRFJ01000734.1, on the reverse strand, counting down.
AGATCTTATCTCTAACCGAGATTGGCTCGGTCGCTCGGGAGAGATCTGATCTCTGGTCGAGGTTGGCTCGGACCCTCGGAGGAGATCTTATCTCCTACAGTCGAGATCGACGTGGACGCTCAGGGGAGATCTTATCTCCTGCAGTCGAGATCGGCCCGGACCCTCGGGGGAGATCTTATCTCCTACGACCGAGGTCGATGCGAGCCGCTCGGAGGAGATCTTATCTCCTGCAGCCAAGGTCGGCCCGGACCCTCGGGGGAGATCTTATCTCCTGCGATCGAGGTTGCCTCGGGGGAGATCTTATCTCCTGCAGTCGGGGTCGACGCAGGCGTTCGGGGGAGATCTTAATCTCCTGCAGCCGAGGTTGGCCCGGACCCTTAGGAGAGATCTTATTTCCTACGGTCGAGGTTGTCTCGGGGGAGATCTTATCTCCTATGATCGAGGTTGATGCGGCGGGCGCTCGGGGGAGATCTTATCTCCTGCATCCGAGGTCATTGCGGTCGCTCGGGAGAGATCTTATCCTGGCCGAGGTTGGCTCGGTCGCTCGGGAGAGATCTTATCTCTGGCTGAGGTTGTCGCAGTCGCTCGGGAGAGATCTGATCTCTGACTGAGGTTGGCTCGGACCCTGGGGGGAGATTTTATCATCCTCTGCAGTCGAGGTCGATGCGGGCATTCGGGGGAGATTTTATCTCCTGCAATCGAGATTGACTTGGACCCTCGGGGGAGATCTTATCTCCTGCGGTCGAGGTCGATGCGGACGCTCGGAAGAGATCTTATCTCCTGTAGCCGAGGTCGGCCCAGACCCTCGGGGGAGATCTTATCTCCTACGATCGAGGTTGCCTCGGGGGAGATCTTATCTCCTGCTATCGAGGTAGATCTTATCTCCTGTGGTCGAGGTTGACGTGAGCGCTCGGGGGAGATCTTATCTCCTGCAGTCGAGGTCGGTCTGGACCCTTAGGGGAGATCTTATCTCCTGCGGCCGAGGTTGCCTCGGGGGAGATCTTATCTCCTGCGGTCGAGGTTGATGCGGACGCTCGGGGGAGATTTTATCTCCTATAGCCGAGGTTGCCTCCTCGGGGAGATCTTATCTCCTGCCAGCCGAGGTTTGTCCGAATCCTCAAGAGAGATCTTATCTCCAACAGCCGAGGTTGCTCGGAGGAGATCTTATCTCCTGCGGTCGAGGTTGACGCGGGCGCTCGGGGGAGATCTTATCTCCTGCAGTTGAGGTTGCCTCTGGGGAGATCTTATCTCCTGCAGTCGAGGTTGGCCCGGACCCTCAGGAGAGATCTTATCTCCCGCGCCGAGGTTGCCTCGGGGGAGATCTTATCTCCTACGGGTCGAGGTTGACGTGTGTGCTCGAGGGAGATCTTATCTCCTGTGGTCGAGATTGACGTGGGCGCTCGGGGAAGATCTTATCTCCTGCAGTTGAGGTCGCCCGGACCCTCAGGGGGAGATCTTATCTCCTGCGGTCGAAGGTTGCCTCGGAGGAGATCTTATCTCCTACGGTCGAGGTCGGCCCGGACCCTCAGGGGAGATTTATCTCTTGCAGCCGAGGTTCCTTGGGGGAGATCTTATCTCCTGCAGTCGAGGTTGTCTCGGGGGAGATCTTATCTCCTGCAGCTGAGGTTGGCTCGGAACCCTCAGGGGAGATCTTATCTCCTGCGGTCGAGGTTGCCTCGGGGGAGATCTTATCTCCTGCGGCCGAGGTTGACGCGGTACTCGGGGCGAGATCTTATCTCCTGCAGTCAAGGTTGCCTTTGGGGGAGATCTTATCTCCTACAACCGAGGTTGGCCCGGACACGCTCGAGGGAGATCTTATCTTCTGCAGTCGATGTTGTCTTGGGGGAGATCTTATCTCTTGCGGTTGAGGTTGACGCGGACGCTCGGGGGAGATCTTATCTCTTGCGGTCAGACCCTCAGGGGAGATCTTATCTCCTACGGTCAAGATTGATGCAGGCGCTCGGGGAGATCTTATCTCCTGCAGTCGAGGTTGATGCGGGTGCTCGGAGGAGATCTTATCTCCTGTAGCCGAGGTCGGTCTGAATCCTCAGAGGAGATCTTATTTCCTACGGTCGAGGTTGCCTCGGGGAAGATCTTATCTTCTGCTGTCGAGGTTAAAGGTTTTTGACCAACCCGTGTTAGGATGAGGTTCTCCTCCTATTCCTAACACGACAACTATTGACTACTTCTTTTCTGTCATCACATAGTTTTTGCACCTAAAAATTATATTATTGAAAGAAAAGAATTTTACCGAGGAGAAGTTACTCGCAGCACATCCCCATTTCAGGGTCGTGGGGGCGTTGTTCCTCCGAGTTCCCTCGGACAGTAAGTCCCGGGCCGGACGACCTCCTCTATCTCAAGCTGGCCTTCTCAATTTGGAGCAAGCTTCTCTTGGTTTTGACGCTGGGAGATGATAGCTCGTCGAAGTACCAAGTCCCGGAGATAGCGTCTATGATGCCGAGAGGTGACTGATCTCCTTGCCGTTCCTCCCTCAATAGTAGTTCTAGCTTCTGGGGGGAGGACTTCTTCGCGCCCTTCTGTCGGGGCTTCCTTGATGACGAGCTCAAGAAGTTTGGGCCTTGCTTGCGCTGGGGAGGTCGTGAGTGCGGCCGAGCTTCATTTCACCCTCCTGTGAAACCTGCGGGAGAACTTCATGCTCCTTCGTCGGGGCTTCCTTGATGATGAACTCGAGGGGGAGTTCGGCGGCCAAGCTTTGACGGTGCTTCCTTGATGATGAGCTCAAGGGGGAGTTCGGCAGCCAAGCTTACGCTGAACTTCATTCCATCTTCTGTAAAATCTTTATCGGGGCTTCCTTAATGATGAGCTCGAGGGGGAGTTCGGCGGCCTTGCTTACGCCGAACTTCATTCCGCCTCCCTGTGAAACCTTTGTCGGAGCTTCCTTGATGACAAGCTCGAGGGAGAGTTCGACGGCCTTGCTTGCACCCAACTTCATTCCGCCTCCCTGTGAAACCTTTGTCAGGGCTTCTTTGATGACGAGCTCGAAGGAGAGTTCGGCGGCTTCGCTTATGCCGAACTTCATTCTACCTCCTGTGAAAACTGTGGGAGAACTTCTGCTCTCTGTTTCTCCTTCCTAAGGGCGATTGGTATGCTAAGCCAAATGCTCTTTTTTAAGGCCAGTTCCTGGCATCCTGATGGCAGGTTTGCTGGCAAAATCACCGCCGAAAGCTGTCGCACGACCTGCATCATCTCGGTGAGGCCACGAACCTACTGGACCAGCAGGTTGAACTGCTTCGCATCTACCGCGGCTTCAGGTAGAGCTTGGATTGCCAGGGCTGAAATGGGAGCAGATGGACCTAGCACAGAGGCCGTTGATCACCAAGTCGAAGCTCTCCTGGAAGGCATTTTCTCTTGGGAAAGAACTCTGGAGAGGAAGGAGGAAGATCTCTGGAGAGAGATCGTCGCTGAGCACTCCTTTGAGAACAAGGGGGCCTCAAGAACACCTCAAGAATAAAGGCGGCCCTTTCTCTAGCACCAAATCTGTTGGTGCAGAATCTGGTCATCGTCGGATCCAGCTGGAGTAGAGGTGGATGAGGTCGCCGTTGGGACCTGCAAAATAAAGTTCCGTCCGGAGCCAGTAGGGAGTGGCTCCGGCAGGATCCTCTAACGATCAAGTCAGCTCTTCTAGCCAATAAATATGGAGTGCTCTGGAATGAGTTCGACAGAGTTTAGAGAAGGAGAGGAGAGCTTAAAGCCTAGAGTTAGCGTATCTGGAGGGTTCTTTTTATAGGCGGAGCTTGATGGTGACAGCTGCAGCTGCCTGATAGTGGGCCGCTGGAGGTCTGACGGGGTCAGTCATGGGGGAAGGCACCATCTGCAGCGCTGCCTGCCACAGATTAATGGTGACAGCCATCGCCGCCTGGTAGCGGATCGCTGTCGCATAGTAGATTGATGGCGATCGTTCGTCGAGATTTAATTACCGTAGCTCTGAGAAACCGGATGTCGGTTGATGGACTTCGGCATGTATCAATTCCAAAGGAGTTCGGACTCCTGAAAGGGAAGCTCGGAAGGAGTTCGGCTCCCGTAGGCATCTAGCTGAAGGAGTGCGGCTAAGGCTTGGTCGTTGGGGAGTTCGGAAGAAGCTTGACCGCTGAGAAGTCTGGACGGTCGAAGAAGATGTTTGGGAGGAGTTCGGCTCCTGAAGAAATCCGACCGAAGGGGAAGCTTGGAGGGAGTTCAGCTCCCGCAGGCGTCTGACTGGAGGAGTGTGGCTAAGACTCGGTCACTGGAGAGTTCGGAAGGAGTTCGGCCGCTGAGGAGTCCAGACGGTCGAAGGGGATGTCTGGGAGGAGTCCGGTTTTTGAAGAAGTCTGATCGAAGAAGAAGCTTAGAGGAAGTTCAGCTTCCGTAGACGTCTGATTGAAAGAGCATGGAGAGAATTCGGCTTTCGTGGAAGTCCGACTGAAGCTCGGCTGCTGAGGAGTTTGATCGGATGATGGAGTTCGACTAAGATTCATCCGCTGAAATTCTTCCATGACTATCAATTATATTTGATTGGGCATCAAATTGAACTTCGATAGAAATAAGATTTATCTGAGGTTGATGACAGTGCGGCCCTTGGTCTCCAGCAAACTTCTTCTGGCTACGAAGATGAACTGGTTGTCGAATGCTGGCTGCAATTACGTGAGCACGGTGTTTTCATATATTTTCCTATACGGATTTCTTGCGCGTAGAAATTGCATGCGCACTGCGCACTACGCCCTCGGGTTCCGATTGACCGCATATAATTATTTCCATGCGAGCTTGTGCCGCATAAGAATTTTATGCGAAAAAGTATCTTTGTTGTCTGTCGTCTTTATATTTTTGTCTATGCGGATGAAAATCCGCATGATAATTTTACGCACAACGTGGGTGTCAGGTGTCTAATGTCTGCATACATTTTTCTATGTGGATGTTCTTCCTTGAATGTGAATTTTAAGCGCCCGATGGGTTCCAGGTGCCCGGTGTCCGCATGCTTCTTAATGTGGGAACAATTCAGCATAAAAATTTTATGCGCGGGAGTTATCTTACATGGGCCTGACGTTCCCGTATATTTATTTTCTAATGCGGATTTTCTTCCGCAACATGAGAATTTTGCGCGCCTGAGGTATAGGGTGGGCCAGAGAATGCGGAGATAAATCCGCATATAAATTTTATGCGTGAGATCGTATGGAGATACACATATTTTCTAGACAGAAGGACGCTGGGCAGGTCCCACGGCGGCGACCGATGGATGGCGCCCGTAACTTTTTAAAATTGGCCGAGTGAGGCGTCGAAGAGAGCACCGCTAGACCAACCACGACAAATCAGATGAGAGAACATAGGAACTCTGTGGTTCCGCAACCCCCTCGAGCTGTCCACATCCACCGGACTTACCACCAACAGCCATCCCCGCCGACATCCGCGTCCACAGTGAGCTGGAGAGCCGAGGGGGGGGGGCGAGGAGGGGAAACCGTTGATGGGAGACCGGTGGCCACCGGAGATATATACCACTTCCGTGATGGGCTTGCCCATTAGAATGCGATCGGAGACGGTGGGGGAATGGAATCGACGGGGAGTTATGGTTTCTCTTCTTATAACATGATGATGGGTGGAATGAGGTGCTTGCTTTGTAAATAATCACATACCTTTGGATCTTAGATCAGTTGGAAATACGGCCCGTTAAGTCCTGAAGGTCATAAGATGGAAATGGCTGGTTCTTTATTAGATGACACTCTCTACCGAACACTCCATAGTTTTCAAGCAACCAAAAAAAGGTCGATCAAGCTGGTGATTTTCCGTGGATACAGCTGAAGAAAACTGTCATTGCATGGTTGCTACGTCAACGAAGCGAGAAGTGCAATCTAGACGTTAAAAGACCTCCCCTGTTTCGAAACTTGATCAACGCTCACGTAAAAGGAGGAAACACAGGTCATGCTCTAATCCTGAAGCAGGAGATGCTTGCTGGTGGGCCATTTTATCATGTAGTTACGTGTAACTTACTGATTGCTGATACATGTAATATAGAAAGCTGATAGTCAGAAAGGAAACATATACGTGCAGGCAAACTTATGACCAAGGTAAATGCTATAAGAAACATCGGAGGTGCATAAAACAATTAGAGTATAATATCGATGCTCAATTGGCCATATTCTTATCGCTATTGCTATTGCGGTTTGAGATAATTTGCTGAGGTTGGTTGGAACCACCCTAAGAGGCAAGAGCAACCAAACCCTAGACTTGATTGGAAGTCGTAATATCCTATTCAGTTTCTACAAATTAAACTTAAGTCTCAAAACTGATTTCTGCATGCATGACTTTGAGAACCCACCAAGCACTTAAATCTGGTGCTTCAACATAAGTCACTTCTCATAAATCATCTTTAGCCAACTTCAGCAAGTTACAAAAAACCAAGCAGATCCCAAGGTTACCAAGAAATTTTCCAGTAACAAATAATCGCTAGAAATTAAAGAAATGTGTTTTTTCTCTGACAAAAACTTTTTTGGTAGATCAAAAGGATATACACAAAAGGTACAGTTACAGCATGTGACCGCTTCTAGGCAGCTGAATTTTTGGGCTATACTGCAGCAAAAACTCACAAGAAATCAGATCCCCACCACCTTGACTACTCAAGGTATTATCAATACATTATGCAGCCTGTGGCTATTATTAATGGTACCATAATAAACAAAAAAATCTATTTTGCAACAACACATCTATTCATAACATCCATGCCTTCAACAATCTGAGCAAAACGAAACCAAAAAAAAGGAACTGCCTTTACACTGACAGTCACATGTACTAACAGCAATAACTTAAGTCTGGACGATAAAGACAGCAGAATATTACAGCAGATATTTATAACTCTACATCTTAATTTCGATCTTCTTGCAACCCATCTCACTTCAGTTACAGCTTTGGAACTCTAGATTCACATGTTCCAGCAACAACTGCCTTCAACATGGAAACTACAACATGGATCTTGCAAATCCAGAATTTGCATCACTTCTTTAGTTGAGAGATGATCCGCTTGCAGTATGGGCTGGTTTGGAGAATTGGTGCATGAGGACGGATGGCGTCAACCAGTTCACCTCGAAGAGAACCCTGCTTTGAGAATTAAAAAGTAATAAGAAAAGGATAGAATGTAGTGTAAGATGCTTAAATAGCTATATGTTGCTGGTGGTTCAAGACCTTGGTATTTTGAAGAGCCGATTGAATGACATAATTGGCATAAGGGTCTTGCACCAACTGCTCAAACTGAGACACTGAAAGCAATTCTAATATGATAGTTTCCCGATCATCTTCCCCAAATACCTTGAGGCATTTTTCTACCACATGGCTGCTGAATTTTTGCATCGAGAGCTGTACATAATTTCCTTCAAATTGAGATACCAAATTTGCAATTACTAATGGACTTTTCAGCTCTAGGATGTACTGAACAACATAATTTCTGAAACAACAATAAGAAACACTGTAAGTCTGAGACCAATGGCACAAAACAAGCCCATATGGGACCAAAGATCAAAATCTATTTCCATTCTCAGCGTGTACCGTTGTACCAAAAATGGCTAATTGCCCAAAGAACATTCTCTAACAAGACAAAATTAAACAAATTATATACATATATTGCATTTTGATCCTATATTATACTGACATTAGCAGAGAGTAGATTGAACCATAATATATCCCTTCCTATAAGTGTGTAAATCCTGCCCATCTTGCTGCATGTTGCGCTTCAGTGAATAAATATTTTGCAAGGCACATCTCTCTTTCTGCTTTTCTCCAGGCATTGTGGTAGCGTTGAAATTTTTGCTTATATAATTCTGATAATCCTGATGTTATTGGCTTCTAATATATGTCCAGAATAGATTTGATTTTTTTTTTTTTTCCATTCCATTGACTTATATCTCAGCTACTAACCAGGATGAATTACAAATCTATTTTTCTCAATTCATTAGCTTTTGAAACAAAGGTCTTATCAACAAGCTATCAGTTTTCTCATTTAATAGCAACCAGCCAGTAAGTACAACTAAAACCACATTGCAGTGTATTTCTATTTTGTATGATAGATGGCTACGGATGGCACCTTTCACATCATATTTTTGCACAGTTCTAGTCAGGAAGTGGTTTCAATTCAGAACTTTAGCATGTGTGCACACCCACAACCAGTAATGTTCAGCCTATTTCAAACCCAAACATCTCTAACAGGGGAAATACTCTAATAACTCTTTAGCTGGAGCTACCAACCAAAAGATAAAGATTCTTGTCATAAATATTTTCTATTATTTAAACTCTATCATGCACTCTGATATCTTCTTAACATATATGTTTCTTTATAGCCTTTTGTCTTTTAGCAATCTTATCTTCTCATTTATCTTTAATATTTAGCTCTGACCATCCTCCCCCATCCCTGCATGAAATTGAAAAGCAGAGTTTGAAACTACTGGATGTGCTTCAGATCAAGGTTCACTATTTTGGTACCAGACTCCACACCGGTACCATCCTATTACAGTGCCAGCATGCAGTTCAGTATAGTATGGTAATGTCAGTATGAAGTAGTATGGTGTATCAGTATAGTATGGTGTGCCCTATATTGCCTGGTCTGAGGCGGTATGGCAAAACTTGCTTCAGATGAATAACTACATATTCTGTATCGAAACCAGAGACAAACCATGCAGAACCGACAAATTAGATAAATATGGTCTCTACTAGAGGAATCAAAAAATGGTTAAAAAAAACCTAGAGCCTGAACAGTAACATATGCAAGATATGACAAATAATTTTGAACAGCAACATATGCAGGATATGACAAACAATTTTGAAGAGACCATACAAATTCAAAGCATCTGCAGAAAAACAAATTAGTTGATTTTCAAATTCAAAACATCTAAAGCATATGACAAACAATTTTGAAGAGACCATACAAATTCAAAGCATCCACAGGAAACCAAATTAATCTTTGGGAAAATACAAGATCCCAACTGGGTCATAAAAGTCAGAAGTGGAATGGAAGAAATCAGAATAGCACTAGACAGAAGCAAGATTATGAATCGGCATATATCATGCCTCTGTCACACCCAAGAAACCTTGGGTTGACTAGAGTGCTTAAACTTAGAAAAGAACTTTTATCTTTTTGAAGGAACACTTGCTGATACCATCAGAACTCCTATCTACTTTCATCTTTGATGCATTATCATCCATCACAATGCCCACAATCTATGTTTCCAAACATACAAAAATAATCACTATTAATCCACAATATAACGTTTAATAATTTAATAATAACACCATAGAATCTTGATAATTTAAAATTATGAGCCACATGGAGAGAGGAGGAGGGGGCGTTGGGAAGAAAAGCAAGCATGTATGTAGACAGGCACATGAACTTAAGTTGTTCTGACATTACTCTCTATAGTTTGTAAATCTTTCATAGAATGTATAGAACATTCAAGGCAACACATTCCTTATTGAATCATATAACAGAAAAGCAAGTGCAATCATGTTTTATATACAGAAGCTTTGGGAAGATAACTTGCTGCATGTCTCATGATTTAATGGAAACACACAAACAAGAATCTAGTTAATGTACCCTGTTGAATTCTATACAATGCTTTCCATGTTGCCATAATCCTTCAAATATTTCTAACTTATACATTCCCCACCCATGGCATGAGGCTCCACATCAGATTGGTTCTACTTGCTTTCTGTAACCCTACCTCTTTCATGAGGGGTTCATAAATGAACAAGATGTTGAGAAGAACACATTTGTTACAAATTGTTCGACTTTGCATCACATGCCTTGGATGGGACCAATAGATTTTAAAGTTCTAAATAGGAATAACAGACACACTAGTGCTCTTCATCTCAAAGCACCAGCTAAAAGCAAAATGCTCTAAGGTTTCTATTTCTCCTTGATTCTTTCATCTAAGCTTCCAATAGTTTCTATTAAATAATACTTTCTGAGGCCAAGAAATAGATTTTTGAGAGCATTGTCGTGCCTGCAGATACACTAATGCTCATCATCTAAGGTACCATCTAACTGCAAAACCCTCTAATTAAGGTTCCTATTTCTCCTCCAATCCTTCATCCAAGCTCCAAAAACTTGCACTAAAGGATACTTTCTGAGGTCATGAAATAGATTATTGAGATCATTGTCTTGAATAGTTAATGTAAAAATCCTAGAATGCAGAATTTACATTGATGCAATGGAATTCCTCAACAAAATGAATCATTTAACGTTTTGATTTCTTATTGATGATAGGAAAAAGAGAAAAACCAATATGACTCAACTAATCTATTTATATGTCCCCTCCAATTAACTAAACTTTTTATGCAAGAGTTGAATATGATATCTGCAGCTTTAAATTGCTTGCATAAGATCAGCAACCCACACACACACACACACACACACACACACACACACAGCCTTAGAATGTTTCAAAGACCATGCACTAATGTAGGGTATCATATGCACATTATATCTTAAAAAGCCAGCTCATAGTTCCAAGCAAAGAGAATGGACAACAATAACTGAAGAGGCTGTTGAAAATCAGAAGGAAGAGGCAATGAACAACATAATACACGTTTTGATAATATTATATTATGAAAAATGAAGAAATATAACAGATGGGGAGCTTCAGATGAACCATTATGCATTTATAAGAAGTTAAGCACAACTATTTAATAAGGGTACCCATTAAACCATATGCTAGTTTGATCCATAAATGATCATAACAAAATAAAAAAAAAAAGGATTGATCGCAAAAATTTGAAATACTGTGTTCTCTTTATAGCAACACTATAGCAAGATCAGCTCATGGCCCTATAAATTTTAGTGCTGAAATTGTCATTAGTTATTTGAATAAAACTTTAGTTAAAAGTGCCTATATTGGGTAAATATTAGCAAAAAGATCATGTCAAGTTGCTTCACTCTCTCCCATAATTATCTGTAACTGATGTTATTTCTTTCCAAACTCTATTAAATTGGACTCCCTCAAATTACAGACAAAAGTGGAGTCATTGGTTCTTAGATGTGCATCTTCATGTTCTTATGTTATACATATATTGTATAATGTATGCCTATGTGTAGATAGTAGATAGTAGATACATGAACACTGGTAGCTACTCCAAAATCAGGATTTGAACCTCTACCAAGGAGATGATCCCACAAACCTCTGTGCTATGCTGGAAGATGCCTTATGAAGCATGATTAAGCACTTGAGGACAGCTTGATTGGGTGAACAGGTTACACATCATGGATGACAAACATGTTGCATCGTAGTATGCCATGAAGTTCTCATGAAGATAATATTCTTAGTGAAGATTGGTGGGCACTTGCATAATTGTATCTAAACATGCCTACGAAGTTGAGTATAAGCCCATATTATTTTGAGAATTGATTATAAGTCCATATTGTGTATATGTGTGTAAACAGTTAGACTTTCATGAAATGCTTGAGTGGCATAGCCCAAAGTTGATGTTGAAGATCAATGTCTTTGCTCCTTTTCCAAGTCATACAAGACTAAAGAAGAAGAAATCTACAATTCTATCTGAAACGACTGGTAATTAGATCATCAGACTTAAAGTAAACTGCATTTATATCTATGAGAATATTACCCAAAACAATCTTGAGCTAGTTCGAGTCCATTAGCAGAGATTTTTGCAACCAATTCCATCCAATCTTCCCCTGTAGCATGAGAGATGCATCGTTGCAAGATACAGCATCCATGTTGATGGGTTGCAATATCAACACAATGCTTTGTAGCAGCATCAAAAATAAACTGTCACATGGAATGTTATTTGAAGTCAGTATATCTTAAACAACAGAAGAATAGTTGAACAGAATATGTTGTTGCATGTGAATTTTATTTGAACAGAATGCAAACTTAAATGAGTTCAATCAGATGAGAATTATGACACCGAGTTGCAAGTTGTGACTTAATCATATAAATATCTGTCTATGCTCGTACTTTGCAGTTTTTGCTTTCCAAGTTTATTTTAACTTGACGAAAGAATCTTCAAATACTTCTCAAGACCTTCAAATTTTCTCATGAATTAGAATAGATATTGTTAAAGTTATCCTATCGGTCAAGATATTTATTATATTCTTTGATCTTCCAACATTTTATAGGTGACTTCGCAGACATTTCATGATCATGATGAGATCTTACCATTTTACACTTGTTCCAGATACATCAAATGATATTTTAATAAAAGGCAGCATGCTTTTATTTTTGACCATTAAATAGGATGATGTTTCAGAATTTCAACTAACATAGATTAGCAGTTGGTTGCACCAATACAGAATACATATAATTTAGCTTTACAGGGAATAAGAATGAGGACAAGGAAACATTTAAAAATGTGGGGCAGGATATTCAGCAAATGAATTGTATTTGGTACCTTTTTTCTACTATAACAAAGAACAGTAAGATTGGAGGTGTTTGAGAAAGGACTATAGCATCTTAATCAAATTGGGGATGCATCTCTAGAATTCTTTTATTATGGTCAAATGCCATTCAGTTGAATGAGATTGAATAAGGTAGTCATAGAACAGGCTTTGTTGTATGATTTGGATTGTTTTGACACTGGATATGACCAAGGAACACATGATATACAAAATAAAATAACACCATAAAGATGGATAAGGTAAACTAGAAAAATAAATTAAAAATGAGTGCATGATGAGAAAGCTAGAAGCAATATCAAGAGAAAAAAGAATGACAGAAAATCATCTTAGATGGTCTGGTTTAAGGTGATGGAGGTGAAAATGCTTCAGTAAAAATAGGATCCCAAACAAACAAATAGAAGTTTATGAAAATGGTTAAGACTAGACTTGGATGGAACGAGTGTCCGACAAAGCTAACATCTTGTAGGATGGTGAAGTAGTGTCAAACATGGCTAAAATTTTTTGGGATATGCCATTGGATAGAAACTCATATAAAACTTAAATTATGAGTAGTTAGATGGCACATGGCACTGAAGGGCTGCTACTGGTTCAAGGCTGTGGACAGGGAAATAACATTTTCAAGCAAAACAGTGGTCCTATAAAATCAATCATAGCAGACGTACGCTTTCTAGAAATAGGCTTACTGCTAGAATCCAACCTCATCAATGTAGTCTTCAATCACCAAGGTGCATTGAATTAATGTGGTAGGAATTGACAATGTTGTTGGGGTCACTTCAACCCTAAGAGTGAATATATTTCCATTTTGCATACGGTTGTTGCAAGAACTTGCCATACAATCATTCTTGAAGAAAATTTAGCAAAATATGGAATCTTTAGTTTCACAATGATCCTTTTAGTATCATAATGATCCTTACTTTGTCAACAAGGAGAATCATATGAGTGAAAGGTTGCAACATGCTCGACCACCAAAGAAAAACAAAAAAGAAACCAAAATCTTCAATAAAGTCAACTAGATTTGCAAGATTTTATAATGAAAGGCATCTAGAGTTAAAATGATAGATAGCACTTCAGTAATTGAGAGGCAGCAAAAGATGTTACAGATGCAGAATTATTTAGGCTTCAGTTACACTTAATGCTCAATTAATAAGCCTCACATTTGTTTTTCAGGAGCTTTATAAATCAAGTTGTTATCCTCATCCTATCAAAGGTCAGATTTTCTTATTCATATCGAACAAAATATTTGTGCTGACATGTGCTTACAAGGTCATTGGTACTGGTAAACTTTCAGTTGGACATGCAGGGACATGTGAGTCTTGAAGGAAAAGCAGGCTGTAGTGAATCTATTCTCCTAGTTAAGAATCAATGCATAGATACATCTCTTTTAAAGATGTGCAAACTTCCTTTGAGCATTCATTGCACAGTCTCCACATATTCCAAGGTGTGTCATCAAGTTCTGTTGGATTTATGATGACAAATTTTCATGGGATGCTTCAACAGAGTCTTAACAAATCGGTATACTATTTATTCTCCATCTGTTTTCACTTTGTTGTGGCTATGTGGGAACTCTCTGTAGGTTCCTATTTTTAAGTTGTGTTGGATGTGAGACAACCACTTATCATGTGCCACTTCTACATATAACTTCATCTGATCTATGCCAGTAGGTGACAAACAAAGGACTGAGGATTCCTGGAGCTTCTTCATTGGAGCAGTCGGTGTCATTTCTGAAAAGTGGTTTCAATAATGTTGTATTTCACCAGTTCTGTCCATGTTATTTCAAAACATTATCACTTATACTTTTTGAAAGTATTTGACTGTTAACAGAGTTACCTATACTTCTCTCAAAATATTACTTCTACAATGGCATCTGTAATGCTTTTCACATGCTTCATATAAAATCCAAGTCTCTCAGAGAACATGAACAGTTTTTTTCCTTGTGGGAGACAGACTACTGAAGTGCAATAGCTGAAAAATGCACAATGGGGCATCCAAGTTGTGCACTTATATGAATGAACTCTTGATGTAAATGAAGCTTCACGTTAGGTTTTCACACAAGCTTCATGCTTTATGGTCTAAACTATCTTTGTGTACCACATTATACAATAGGTGCAAAGTTGCAGCTCACTGGGATGAAAGGGCATTCTTATTTGGTTCCCATGTTATTATATAAAATAGTGGATCAACAATTGCCTTTCTCTAAATATGTAAGCTTGATTAATATAACAGGATCCTATATTTCTGGTGCAAACATATCTGTGATGGCCATTACAGGAATAATTAAAAAATCAGGTATTTAAGCAAAATCATAAATGGAATTCAGGGATCTGGTGCTAAAAGCATGATAAGACCAGTTATGGTTGATTCTTGCCATGACATTGTGCAAACTTACTGTTACACATAAATGCTGTTTAAAATTGATTATTCAAGTGGTTCCTTAATATAACTATAAATTTAGCATATACATCAAACACTACAAGCAACTTTCAAAGTACAATTGCGAAGTTAAATATATTTTCAAATATCAACCAAATAAACACAAGCAGCACATCAAAGATCTGTTAAAGTTTCGTATATCTGGTTTTAAGCAATAGAAAATCACGTGAATCACATGTTCATACATCTCTTGAGTGTTAAAAGAAACTTCATACTTTTGAATCAATCACAATAAGGATCTCCAGTGCTGGCAGATATTAAAAATTTTTTTAAAGAAGATACAGCATAGTAGGCTTATTAATTGAGTGGTACCAAAAATAACATTGAACCAAAATTCGACCCGTGAAAAGTAGATGAGCACATATTACTATTGTGATGATTGGAGAAGCAACGTGTTCTCCACGCTCTGCTCAAAAGTGAATCTGCTTAAATTTTATAAAAGAAATACCTGTATGTGGAGAGTACAATAGCTGATGGATGAATATTGATTTGATACATAGAGAAACTCGAAGAGAAATCAGAAGACTCAATTCAACCTACTGAAGTAGTTAAAAATAACTATGCATAAATCCATTGTAAAACAGCTAGCAAGAGATAAAAAGAATTTGTAGGTATCTTCTCCTGCAGATAAGATTCAATACTACTATTTGAGCATGAGGTATATGAGATCTATATCAATTCAGCCATGAAAGTTCTATATGGTTAATTAATGAAACCTATAAAACTATACCTTATTAACCTTGGCTGTAAAAGTTTGAAGGCACCGTTGTACCACGTGATTACCGTTTAGATCCTTGATGAGATCCAAAATCCCTGGTCGTAGTGCTGAAATAACCAGAGCAATTTGCTGCCTGGTTTTTAGAGTCTCTATCAGCTTCTGTACAGCCCTCGTCCTGAAACCAATATGACATTATTAAAGGCCAATTCAACAAATAACTAAAATAAGACATCGAAATCATATGTTTTAAATATTAACATAGATTTTAAAGAGATGAAAATAAGTGTTAATATCAAATGAGCAAACCACTAATACCCATGTATGTTCATAGAGATTCTGACGAGCTCCTTTGCATCTTGCATCAGCTTGAGGATGATTCCCATCCTTTGTTCCTCGCTGCATACGTCCAGAAGCTTCTGCATGAGATAATTTCCAAAGGGATCCACCATGAGCTCCACGATATGATCGATGATCCCGTCAAATATGAAATCCACAAGATGCCTTCCCTCATCAAATTTACGCTGCAAGAATCGACACCCATGCTGGTTCTTCGCAATGTAGCACATATAACCTTCAATGCCCATCAAATAATCAAATTTTGATGCCAAACTTGGAGGGCAACCAGGCTTAGGGCTGTGAACATCAATCAAACTATTCACATTTGTGACCGGGATGCCTCTCAAATACGTCCGGTCATCAAGCTGCGACCTTTTCCTCTCCTGCAGAAGATCATGCCATCGGTTCCCAACAAAATGCAGCCCCTTCTCCTGCATAATCGAACTGTCCTCACATCCAAAAGCCTCGATGTTTCTCAGGTTTCTTGACAGCAACACCGACTGAGGCGCCCAACTATATGGCAAGCTATAGTCTTGCTTAGAAAGGCAGGCATGAATGGGGCTCAGGGAATTCAGAGCATCGACATCCTGGCCAAGATCCACCCTTTTATGTGGCAACTGCAAGAAAGTCGAGGGAAAGCCTGAACCCCGGGCTCCCTTGTAATCCAAGTTTGCATCAAAAGCACAATCAGCACCAATTGCTTCCCCTCTGTATAGGAAATTCTCCGTTGCAGTATAAAGATCATTGGAACAGGATGCTCGAGCATCCAACCGTTGGGCCTCAAGCCACGACTCCGATAAATCAGCTTCCGTAGAGCCATGCTGCTGCAATCCAGACCCATGGTTTGGGAGAACAGACCGTCGAGGCGCCCCATAAACATCACCTAAAGCACCGCCAAACGCTAAATTGTTGCCATAATTGCTCCGGAAAAGAGATGGGCTCATCCCACCATTCGCAAGCGCCGGCGTCGGCGCCGGCGGGAGCGCAGGCAGTGCTTCCCGACCATCACCGATGCTCAGGCAGCGCAGCCCGGCGACCAAGCCGAGCTCTTCGATCATGCAGTCCTCGCCGGCGGAGGAGCGCCTGGCGCCATCGCCGCCGGCGAGGGATATTGTGCCGGAGAGCCACCTCGACGACGACCTTTCCGACAGCAGGGGCGGCGAGGACATACATGCATGACCGCCGCCATGTCCCTGGCCATTGAGAAGCCCATGGGATGGTGATGGACCATCATCATTGGCAGCGCAACCATGCATGTCATGAGCCGGATGCATCTGCTGTATCTGATGGGCATGGTCATTGCCGGCGCGAGCATCACCATTATCATGATGGTGATGAGGAGATGTTGCATGCGGGATCTCATCGAGTAGCATCTCCATCTCCCTCTCTTCCTGGACTCCAAGCTTCATTGCCGGCTTCTTCTCCCCTCTTTTCCTAAAAATCCATAGAAAAACCCCAAAAAAAAAATCAAAAGGAAAGGGAAAAAAAGAGAGAAAGAGAGATAGAGAAAGAAGAGAAAAAAAACGGCGGATTTTGGGGCCCAAAGAAGAGAAGCTAGATCAGAGGAGAGAGAAGAGAAAGATTAGGAGGAGAGAATTGGGATTGGAGGGAGGAGGGTTTGCATCAGGGTTTTTGGGGAGTTGGTGAGGCATGCAGGTGAGGGGGAAGACAAGGCGGAGAGAGAGGTTTAGACTTTAGAGATTCATATATACATATGGGAAGAGTGGAAGGAGGCATTGCGTGGTAGCTTCCAAGCATGACGCTTGGTTTATATATATTATATAAGTTATGAAGTTCAAATGCATACATGATTTTGGCTTTTATAATATCCGTATGGTTAAAAAAATCATGACAGATAGAGATTGACTCGGGTTGTAGGTGATGAATATATTCCTTTTAAGAGATAGATAGAGGGATAGTGGAAAAATCTGATGATATGAATTTATTAATTTGATAAAATTCTTGGTATTTGGATAAGTGACCTAACATTAAACACTTCTTTCGTTGGGTCCTGGAGGATTAAGAGTATTTCATAGAGGGTTCCCCTCATCGTCTCCCACTTTTACCAAAAGAAATCATTATCCTAACTAATTTTTGTAAATCTAAATATATCATGGATAGTTAAGTCAAAAAAATATGATAAGTTTGCATGGTACAAATAGCATTATTTATACTTGATGATCAAGTATATTAAATGTGAAAATATGTTAACATTTTGCTAGGTTGTCTTTTGTATAAAGTATCCGAGTTATATGTGAAAGTATATTAATATTTCGCTAAGTTGTCTTTTGCATAGATCTTATACCTTGTATATGAGAAGATATTATAGAAGCCCTAGGTCTCAAATACGAGAAGATCATGCACCATGCTTGACTTTTGCAACCTAATTAGCCAATATGAAAGCTTAACAAGTCTCCATTCAAGAATATAGAAAACATTGTCCCTAGTATCATTCCAAATGGAGAAGTCCATTACTTGGATGCATTGAGGTTAGAAGCAGCAGGTGCCAAGTCCTAGTTTGAAAAAGGTCAGCTAAAAGTTGATGCCTAGCTACTCTGAGGCTAGTCAAAACCAACACCTTCTTGTGGACCTTGGAACCTCCCTTACCTCTAGCTCAATCGGTCTAAGTTTCAATCACTTGTTCTGCAATCTATAAAAATAAATTCAAAAAGAGCATAAATGATGGTTCTCTCACATGTTCCATGGAAAACAAGATGCATTGGAACAGCCATGGACCTCTCTAGAATACTTGTTCCATGAATTAATTAAGAGTTCATACTGTTCTAAAATGTAATTATGTCATTGGATTGACTCTATTGAAAAATTTGTATATCCTTGCATTGGCCCTACTGCTTGACCTACCCATTGACGTCCTTTCAATAAATCCCAAGAATTTAATTTGATAGGGAAAGGTTTATAGAGAATAGGGTATACAAAAGCGTGGGGGAATGTAGGTGAAGCTATTTTTATTTTCCAGTAATTTGACTATGTTATTGTTAGCTGAGTTGTGATGCAAAAAAAAAAGAAAAAAAGAAGCGTTGATGGTGGGGCTTGTGAAGATATCCGCAATTGTTTGGTTGCTTCAAAAAGGAGGACTTCATATTCCTTTTTTCCTTAAAAAAATTTTGTGGGGTCCACAAAGCAGTTCAACACCCCGCGTCGTATTCCTCCATCCAACAAGAGCCCCACGCGTCCCGCTCCTTCTTCAGCCCTACGAATCCGTCTGCATGAGATGGCAATAAAACTGATTTAACTTTATTTTTGAAAACTAAGATGGAAAGCAAATACCATCAAGATTTTAATTGTCAAAGATTTAAATTTTGACCGTAGGACTCTATCCCAAACCAAACCACTAATCAAATAATAAGATAGGAAATACTTGGATGCCTCCCAGGGTATTGCTCTTGTTTCCGAGCAAACCGACCTATATTTTAGGGTCGATCATTAAAAATTAGATCAAAAGTTATCAATCAAACCTTCCATCAACAAGAACCAAAATATAAAATGACAAACAAACTAAGAAATGGATCTCAATTTTCCCAATAAATTAAACATGGAAACTTGATAAAGGCCGTCTTTAGCCCTTAAAATAATGGATAACAATGACAGAGTTAAGCAGCTTGAATTGTTTGATCTCCAGGCATTATTATAAAATACATTAAAAATATATATATAGAAATGGACTTAAAAAAAGATATTATCTTGGAAATATATTTTCCATTTTGGGGCATTCAACTTCACCGTCCATTCTAATCATCAATATCTATATTTCAAACGGTACGCGAATTAAACATTCAAATTGTCCGGATAAACCGCAACCATATCTTTAGCTAAATATTTGATCATTTAAAATATTACGAAATCACGATGATAACTCTTTCTTAAATATTTGGACGTTATATATAGATATCATGAAGATTGTAGATCATAATAAATGGAGTGAGTCGTTGATTCAAATGTTTTATGATACAATTCTTTTCTTTTTCTGGCGGGGAGAAAATCCCCTAAAACAAAAGGAGAAAAATAGCTAGCCTTTCTCAAAATATACACCAGATCGTAACTAGAGTATATAGGTTCCGCGGATATGTTGTTCCATATAGGATGTGGGCCCATATAATCATGGCCATCGTGCCAATTGTGGATGGCTGTGATTGAAGAACCAGTACGCTCAGTCCACCTACAAACCAGAACTTATAGTGGAAACACTTTGTTTCTGTCGCTAGGTGGACCTAAACGCCAAATGGCCATGATAATAACATAACAACAATTAAATTTAAATGAATTATGGGCCATGCCAATGAGAGCTAATAAATGACGGATGGGATGACAGCCATCCGATTGCACGGTCCACCCGGCAGTGGTACACCGATCATCGTAAACGGGGATAATCAGACGGTCGTGTTATGGTCAGTTCGGTTGTCGATGGAGATTTCCTCCTCGTGGGTCCCGCACGTATCACGCGCGTCTCAGGTGCTAACGTTAACGGCGCGGCATTCAATGATTGCTTGATGCGCATGATTTTTTGACACGTGGAGAACTTGTCGGCCATTGAAGGTCGAGTCGTATGCTGCGCCAACTGAAAATAACTAACCGGAAAGAGGAGATGCAAAGCGTACTTGGGCGATGCAAATGCCATTGGGTCATGTACTTTAGTTTTAAACTTGTGCCGGCCTGGGGATAACAATTTAATATATATATATATATATATATATATATATATATATATATATATATATATATATATATATATATATAGTTAAAAAAAATTAGATTCTAAAATCACAATGAGTAACTTTTATTTTAATAATTTAAAAATAATAAAAATATTTTAATTACCTAAAATCTAATCTCAATCCTTTTTTTCAACGTTCAATTCTTAAAAATATGTCGTAGAATTTACTATCTTGATTCTCATTTTATTATATTATTATTTTAATTTCAATCTCAGCTATGAACCGAACGTGCCCATGATAGAGTAGCTGCTTGACCTCAGGCCAGGCCTGGTTTAGAAGATGGTGCCTTGGATGAGGATCTTGCCCCCAGTTATGGTACCATGTGAGAGAATATAAATGATCTAATCAAAAAGCAAAAAAAAAAAAAAAAAAAAAAAAAAAAAAAGGAAAAACTTATATTACCTCATCCCATCTTATCCCAGACGTTAAAAAGGACTACCATGATATGTCCACAATTGTCTTATCCCATTGACAGCTTAATGTAACCATTCCTCGCAACATACATCCATCTCGTTACAATGGCACAATCCTGCCTCACACCAATCACCTCGGGTCACGTCGGATATGGAATGGTGCAATCAATAGAATTGCACTGCATATTATTGCTCTAAAAAAGTAAAAATCTCGGTTTCAATGACATTATAAAACCATCAATAATCCCATACGATAGACATACCATAAAAGCTAGAAGCCTTCCAACCACTGTAAACATCAGTAGACCATGAGAATTATCGTACCGACCTGAATTCATTGTACTGCATTGAATCAAAGGAGGTTTTAGACCATAAATAATCCAACTCGAACATCCTATACAATCTTCTCAGAGCTTCCATAAATAACACCGTAACAAGGTGCGACAGATAATGGCTTCAATAATGCTGCGAGCTTGCACAAAAAGCTAAAAAAATAATGAAATTTGGAATATTTTGCCCTCTTCTAATTCTCGGAAACCACCCAATGCATGGTTGGATTGAACAAAAAATAGCAAAACAGTCACATTGTAAAATGACAGCAGACATCATTCCTTAAGATTGGTTGGTCATCCACTCCGAACTTGGCATGTTAAATTAGGTTATCACTGCCACATCTCATGAAATCAGGGTAAGATTAAACATGATTGCCATCAAGCACATGCAGAAACCACTGCCTCTGCCTCTCATCAATCCATACAAACATCTTTTCCATTAAAATCAGAAACCCAACAGCACAGAAATTCTACGCGTTAGACGTGTCAAACCAGCGCGATGCTGCTTTCACCACCAGGAGGCTTGCGGACACCACCAAAGTAATCTCGAGAAGTGGTCTTTCCATCTGCAAAGATATCACTGCCACTCATCTCCTCGATCTTTGCCACGCTCGGTGGTTTTTCCTCTGACCCTGGTGGTGCCTCTCCCTTGAAGATGTCATTGCCTGTGACTTGTGCCACCTTCTGAGTGTAAATCTTCTTAGCTGTTTTGACCACAGGCTCCTCACCAAACAAGAAACTACTAGGATTCCCCGCGGACTAACAGGACAAATAAAACGATGAGCATGTTAGATACGTGAAAGGCAAACAGATAATATGCGCACTCTCTCGTATGGATCTACATAGAATGCTAGGGAGGAAAACGTATGAACACAAAGTCATGCACCGATTAAGAGTGAGATGAGCACGTTAAAATTGGTGTCTAAAACGTTGCATTTCATAAGTGAAAATTATATGGGAGATCCTATCAAAAACATCCTAAACAATAAGCTAGTGGAGATATTTTACTTTCACATACAATAGAATGTAGAAGATAATATCAGAGCTAACAATGGATTTAGAAATACACACGATTGTTGGAGAATGAAGTATAGAATTTTGGCATAAAGATGGAAAAAATTCCAAATTGAAGTGCAGCAAATAAATAAATACATTATGTATATTAAATACATTTATGGATGTAGAGTTCAATAATACCAGGTGGAAAGAGAGGATCGGACACCATTGTCAATTTTAAAATGAGACTTGAAGTGTAAATTGAATATTGTCTAGAAGGTATAAGATGTCCACAAATAAATGATTAGATGTATTAGAGAACCTTTGTCTATGCATCGAGTGATCTAAGAATCAAGTGATTGTATCTTACCACTAAAGCATAAGATATTTCATTTATAAACATTTTGATCTTGTAGATCACATACAAAGGTTTGGATTTCATCTAACAAATCCCCATCTTTGAATTGAGCAACGGCTGCAAAATCCTCTCCCAGTCTTCATGTATTTGTACTTCAGGATGCACCCACACAAGTTTGATCGGCCATGCATAAATAGGTTGAGAATTGGTGCATATATGCTAGAGTCTATTGAAAAACTCACCCCTGCTATTTGAGTAAACTTTAGAATTTGCAACCAAATAATTCAAAGCTTCAATATCTTCAAGTTAAATAAAATAATTCCATCATTTTTTTAGAGAATAAAAGTTGTTGGTGATGATCTACTCTGAATCAAGCTTCAGATTATTAAACAAGGAAAGCATTGGAATGCTTATAATCAGAGAATGGATCATTTTAATGCAAGCAACCTATTAAAGAGAACAAAGATCATTTTGAACTTACATAAAAGGGCATTGGAATGCTCACAATCAGAGAATGGAAATTATTTCAAATAACATGTTCAACACAACGAACTGCATGACATGTTAAACACAATGAACACAGCCCAACCCCAAATCATTTATCTGGGGCTTCTCATGTCCTCTGAGGGATTTCCTATGTACCTAACAATGTTCAGGAAACAGAATGGTTTCTGAAACATATTCATGGGAAATAGCTAATATAATTGGGAATATCCTGGCAAGCATTTTCCAAATCAAGATATTACCCCAAACCTGTCCAAATTTTTGCTTTAGAAGATATTAGTAACAAGGTTTGGGCTCTAAACGAGTAACAATAATGTATAATGTAATGATGGACCTAGACATGAAAGTCACATAACAATAACTGTCAAATTTTATGAAAGGCAAAGACACGTTTACGAAACAAAAGTGCAAAGCTTATGCATCATCTCACTCACATTCAAGACTATTGCAGAGGGGGGTGAGTTCTGCGGTGTGGATTCTCCAATACCTTTGTACGCCTCTGAGTTCCTTGCTGCCAGATGCTTGGGTGCAATTTCTGGTGGAGGAGCAAAGATGTCATGCCCACTAAGTTCCTTACACTTTGCATCTGATAATTGTTTCTTCATCTTAGCTTCTGATTCACTCTGCAAAGTTCCACTTAGTTCTCGCTGCTTTGCCACCTCTGCTATTGAGGTTGGCTTCTTGGGGGCAACACTCTCATCAACACTGAATGAGATCTGGCTAATTGCACTAACCGTTTGCTGATACATGAACAAATTCTCCTCTGAGTCCCACAGTAAGTTAGCACTCAAATTGATATGCAATTAAACAAAACGAGGATGCCAGTTGAAACAAATACATCATTTAGGTAAGCAATGATGTGTAATGTTGAAATCCTAATACAGATCTGCTTTCAACTAGGCAAAAGGATTCACCCAAAGAAAACAAGCAATGCAGAGTGCAGCAAATGATGATTACATAAGCACAGTTCAACTGCCGTTCCTGTGTGTGTGTACATAAAAATCTACATCAGAGGTCCGAGTTATAAGGTCAAAAGTATCAGCCAAACTTTGCAAAGACCTGACAATACTCAGACTTACAATTATGCTATTTTTATGAAGTAACATTAGTAGTATCTTCAGAAATGTATCGCAATTTCATGGACCCGTTTGATTCAACATTTGAATGGATATCCAGTAGAGTTGAATTTTCAGGCATTGGTATAAAATGCATTTTTTATAATGTAAGAGATTTCTGAATCAATATTTTTTTTTCAAAAAAATCCTTGTTAATCTAGAAGATGTACCTGATAAATTCGTGAACCGGTTCGGTTAGGAGGAGTTGAGAAAGCACCACCAGAATCTGCTTCACCATCTTCATTGTCAGCAGCAAATATGCCACTGCCAGTCATTTCTTTTAACTTTGGACCTGAACAAGGTTTCCTGAAATGGCAATACAGCATGTTCCAAAATTCTAAGGCAATATGAATGTATGTACGTACATAGAAATATATAAGTACATATTTATGTATTTCCATGTGTACACATGCATGTACATGGATGTATGTATGTGCACACAACAAGCAAACCATGTATCAAAAAAATTGAAGTTCGTTGGCACATGATTTACTCTTTAAATTTTAGTAGCATTTAAGCCAACCTTTCTCTTATCAGCACTACTTGTTGAAGCTACAAGAACCAACATGGTAATAGTTTTAGAAAGATTATAATTTCAAATCAAAACAGACAAGGTAACCAATACTGGAATTCTTTAAAAAAAAGGTGTAATCATGCATATTTAAATGAAGTTCAATCTTATAACACAATACAACTGCAAGCAATCGATATTGGCTTATAGAGACCAGGTAGGGTCCTCATGCATTTTCTACAAAATGGGCAATGCAAGTTTATCCCCAGCAGGATGGATGCCTGCCTTTGAAATAAGCATCTATCAGTGCATTAGTCTAAGGGCACCCCACAATATAATTTCACCTGCTCGGTGATAATAATCTCAACACACATACATAAATAAAAAAAGGAACAAGGATAAATGAGGGAACAAACAAAGATTTCAGGTGGCTGCCACTAGAATTGAAAAGGAATTTGATGACTATTTGAAACTTAATGGAACATTCTCTTGCCTAGAAATTTATGGGAGAATTGTTGCGATTTATATTGGTATTCAAGATGACCTCAATAATTAGAGAGACATGCCAGGGTATCACTAGTCAACTTATCAATGACTCTACCAGGCATATCCCAGAAAATACCTGGCATGACAAAATTGGGTTTTTAACGCAATTTAAGGGAGCAGGGTTGCTTTTCAGGGCCAAAACACCTATTTTCACCTGATGGTTCACTAAAAAATCAGGTTTTCACCCGCCCAGGTACCATAAAGCATTTACCCTTCATTTACTGATGTAGGCTCTTGATAGATGCAGATGGTAAAGGTGTTAGGGCTAGACAAAAATCATATGGAAGTCTAGAAAATTCAGTAAATATTCTGTAGGAGAGGGTAATTAAATGGAACCACTTCATAAAAATATAACTGATTTGAATAAGCATGATGACTATTGTGGAAACAAAACTCATGAGACATTACAATAGTACGTGACAATAGGATTCGATTGACCTATATTCAATCTTCAATTCACCCCGAAATGGCCTCTGCTAATCTTAACCCAGTTTGTTTTAACAGGCTTGAACTGACACATCTTAATTGTATCATGTGTGGATTGGAAATATATCATATGAAATCCAATATCAAGGTCTGCCCTACCATCCCATACCGACTATACCATACCATACCATACTAGTAAAAAACTAGTATGATACTAAGGTTAAGCTTGGTATATGAACAGCACGATCTGTACTAGTTCAAATAAAGCATACCACCACCCCACACCGAACATACAATCTGGTTTCGGGTGGTGCCATGGCAAGGAGTGAGAAAAAGATTTTGTGAGCCTATCTTGGCATGGGGTGCATATTGTACAGTACAGATCCATCCATAGTCCATACTATATTGAACTAGAGATATATCAGTATGGGTCCTCATACCAGTTTTGCAGACCTTGGCCAACATAAAACTAAATCAGAGCAAAATTGGTGCAGCAAGTTTTCAGTACCCAACCCACCTTCCCCTGATTTTTTTTAAAAAACAAAAGTTCGCTGGAAGTTATAACCATTATGTAGTAAAAACATTTAATTTTATGTTAGTGACAACTTACATGTGGTTGTTAAAATTAGTGTTTACAAAATTGGTTGTTGACTAGGGGTGAAAGTAGTATGGATATTATCCGTCCGATCTATTTTCGTATCCGAATTAATCTGGATATGGATAAAAATTTAAGGATCCGTCTAATATCCGTATCCGTATCCATATTCATCAAAGAAAAATGGATATGGAGATGGATAGACAACTATGCGATCCGTATCCGAATATCCGAATCTATATGTAATTCTATATGATTTTATATAATACTTATTAATTTTTTAAAAAAATATACAATCATATAAACATATGATTAACTTGATTTATCATTTATTTAATAATATTTTTGATTATATAGTCATAAAATTTAATTATCTAAATTATATCCATACTTCTAGTATCCGAATTATATTCGTATTCGTTTAAAATAAATATGAATATAAATTTTTGCATCCGAATAATATCCGTATCCGTATCTGTATTCATCAAGTAAAACAAATACGAATATGAATATGCTGGTATCCGATCCATATCCGATCTGGTTTCAGCCCTATTGTTAACGATGCATACGTGTTGTTGTAATCACTGTTTTCTTGCATGACATGTTTATAATACAATTAACTACCAGAACCTGCTTGTACATGGTTTGTGTTTAGGTTCCTTGTCAATCCCATTCACCCAAATGTACTTATGGATGAGCAAAATAAATCTAAAACCCAAGGAGATCTGGATATAAGTAGATAAACCTTGGAAATTTTTCATTTTCTTTTTTATTATCTGATCCAAATGTGAATCTGGCTTGGATCATGCCAATTGCATGATCCAGCGAGACACTTTCAGCCCTGCCGACAATGAAAGCAATAATACCAGTTGCAAATGTTAACAATCCACAATCAATAGAAGGTCAACAGACATGCCACTTTTTTGCTTAGGCTTTGACAAATTAGTAGTTTTCTTATTGACTTGAAAAAAGTGCATGCAACTGTATCAATACAAACAACATCCAAGGGAGCCCATAAGCTAGTTCCTAGACTAGACCTAACCCATAAATTCATTAATCTATGCAAGTTATGTTTAGTTGGGAACCTTGGGCCTTGTAACACTAGGTCTAAACTTGACCCGAGAGTTCAAATCTAAGTTAAGGCTACACTATCTCTCCAAAGGGGATGGAAACAAGGTTAACCCATCAACCTGTAGACTTACGATTGGTGGACGGATGATGAGCATCCAGAATAGCTTAGTGACCAAACCAAATAGTTGAAAATTCTGGAATTTTTGTCAATCTTTTCCCTAGTTCATCTGAGTAAGCTGCAAAAACCAATTTTTTGGATTCTTGCATTGATAATTACGAATTTTTCATATTTCACTAACTAGTTTGAGACCTTTTAAAATTTAGTCAATTTTTCCTAATCATGGAGATGTTTCCAATATTCATCAGACCACTAATCCCTTATCCTTCATTTTTCTACTGATTATTGCCAAATTATGGACATTCGATTAGATCAAATTAATCAAGAATGAAGTGTAAGTATGCTAGCAATATTAATGGCAGAACTGGAAGCATAAATCATCCAAATTATCATAAAATTGATGTAGTCTTGGTGGTTGACTAGCAAGCTGAACATCCAATGAAGTGAATTGGTGTCATTATCATGTGACCTCCCACTTTATATAAATGGGAGATCTGATTTCTGACATTTTGACATAAATAGAGGAATGCAGGAACAATGATGAGCTTTAAGAGTTCCAAGTACACTTTCAAGTTGAGGGTATAAATTGAGTGTATCAAGGTGATTGCATTGTAAAATGAAGAAGGTTATGATTAGTGATGTGAATTATGTACGTAAAAAACTGCAGAGTTGGTCAGGATGAGGAAGAGTTGTTTCGTCATAAAGTGTAGGTATTCATAAGTGTGAGCCCATGGAGAAGGGCACTCTGTGCCCATAACACTCCACGAACCTAGTCCTTGTGGCATGACGTTTTTCTGTCCTGCACAGTATCTTCTCTTCCATCGCAATAATGGTCACTCATGGCCACCATCAGCCATCAAAATCTGAAAGATAAAAATCTTGGACTACAAGTTCTCCTCGACCCAACCAAAATATGATTACTTTGGTCATCCATGAATCACCCTAACCACCTTGAGTTACTCTTTTGGGCCCCCAGGCATCTTCAAATCCAGCCCAATCCAATTTACAAATGTTTTGGTTCCAATTGTTTCTAACCCTGTTTAAAGAGACATGTTTACCATCGAATCCCCATCTATCATAAATATGTGCTATTACCATAACTCTCACTTCATCATTCTTATTTGCAGATAAATCTTTATAGTCATTGTTGAGCTTTACTCTGTTTCATAACTTTATACATGTCTCGTTCATGAGCTTATCTGCATTTTTTTTACTATTTATATATGCTTGATTCCTTGAACAAATTTGACAATGAAATTCTTGGTAAAACACTGTATAATCCTTTTTTTTTTTTTTTTCAGAAGGAAGATGCTTACTTTACTGTCTCATCATTTGCTTGATATCTTCAAAAAGTGGATTTAGAGATACAGAAATGGAAAAATCCTGTTCTTAAGCTCATACTTGGCAATCAATTAAACTCGTTTTCTTGGACTGTCAAAAATCATATACTTTTGAATTCATATACATATGTATAAAATACCTCATAAACTACCATGTCTCTTGAAGTTATTCGTCAAGATCATTTATGTATAATCACTTATAATATATTGTAACGACTCAAAATACATTTTGTAATGCATTCAACTGAACTCCTACTATAATGCAGATGTCAGAACAGTTTGGTACATTCAAATAATGAATATTTTGTTACTCAGACCTTTGGCCTACAAATGCCCTCTATGGCTACCATAACCATTATACGTAAAGGCAATCACAAATTCAAGGAGTGATCAGACATACTAAATCAAAGCAAAAGAAAATTTTGTTCCTTTTTTCACTCTTTCCCTCTCAAAAAAAAAGGCAACCCTTCAGATACACAAAAAAGACATTTTTGATTCATCCGTAGAAAATCTTTATTTTAGAAAAAAAAAATATTTTTTCACAAATTCCTAGCTATAAAAACTACCGTCCTCGAACCATGAGGACATTAACAAAAGAGACTTCACAGAAGAGAACATTCTAGATGGCAGAAACAAAAAAAACATTTCGATCCCAAAATCAAAAGAACGAAAGAGCACCCCAAAACCTCAGAATCCAAAACCAAAATCGACCAGATCTCACCTCTTGAGCACGCTTTCCGCCTCCTCCTCCGTCATCTGCCCCCCAAACAGCACCTTGCTGATCCCTCCCAAAGGCTGCAAGGGTCCGCCGGGAGGGAAAAAAAACGCATCAGCCACCGGTAAGAGGCCAAAACTCAATGTAAGACGACCCATTCCCCGCCGGAGGCGGTCCTACCTGGTGCGGCCGGCGCGATCCCGAGTCCGCCGCCGATGGATCCGCCGGCGGCACCTCCGGCCACGTCAGCAGATCCGCCGTCGAGGTGTGTGGCTTCCTCACCGGCACGCTCCTCTCCATCGCTTCCCCTCACCCCCCCCCCCCCCTCTCTCTCTCTCTCCAATGCTGTCTCTCTGTCACATAAAGAAGAGTGGACTGGAAGAAAGTTGGGGGCTTAACCGTGCTCTAAGCTGTCATTTTATCTCTCTCTCACTCTCTCTCTAAAGAGGGGGAACGGGAACAACCTGCTCGATCTCCGGGATGACGTGGCGTGCACTGCAGCCTCCCTATTCTCTCTCTAGATCCCGTCACCGTTAACTGAGCGGCGGAGTTGGCTCCCTTGCTTCGCTTCAGCATACCGCTTGCTCGTACGGCTTGGCGGTTTAGATTACGGGGAAGGTGATGGTATCGGCGACGGTATCTCCGGTTCGGCAACGGCGCTACGGCTACCATGAAAGGCGCGGTAACGTACGTCTTGGGCGAGAGTAATGGCCACGGGCCCCTTGTGGAACCAAAAATTTCTCCTTTTTGTTGCAATATTATATCTTGTAATAGGTTCCAAGCAGATGTGATGCGAAATTAATCAAGGATTGAAGCAAAATCATCCGAACTAAATTTGGTAGTTGTTTTGTTATAATTTGAATTTCATACAGTTGAACCAACTTCTTTAAATATTTTTAAAATTTGAATATATGTTTCTGTCCTCAAAATTTTGAACAAGAAATTTTTCTCCACGTTCTAGTTAAGCATAGTGTGAATCTATTACCCATCGCTCATATTGAAACATGTTTTGCACTATATGTTATAAAGATCTGGTATGCATAATTTTTATGAGGGCATCATATGTCATATAAAAGTAAATAAAAATTATGTTGATGCGTATAAAAATTTCTAGGGAGACATGTTTCATGTTTGTGATGCTGTTGGCACCTTGAGCATTCCATTTACACATAACATCATGCTTAAGCATGCTCCTTATTTTTCTTGAGGACGGTAGCATATATAAGCAAAAGTGAAAGTATGCAAGATAGAGAATATATTTGATATTATTAGAAAATTATTCTATGGATATTTTCAAAATAAAGCGGTTTCCATAATGGAAAAAAGGAGTCCCCCAATTTTGGAGCCATAAGGCTCATATGTTTGGTACAAGCTAGTGATAAATTTTTGTCGGAGAATTAGTTTAGAAATTCTCATAAGTTGTATTTTAATAGTCTCCATAGATTATGTTAAAATGGCCAAGATGTATATATCATGTAAATTGTAATAGATGAATTCTTTTATTCACTTGTTATGGATACCAAGGTTTGGAATTTCAATTTGGGTTAACTTGTTATGGTTATTAACTTTGATTCCATCTTTGGTTGGAAGAGCACTTGTGACGGTAGAAAAAATAAGAATGCAACAGTTTGAATTATATTAATGACATAGGATAAGAGCCTAGCATAGACTTCAAATTCATCCAGCAAAAGATTAAAGCAAGCTACATAAGAAAAATGAATCTAAACCTAGAATTTTGAAAGAAATTATTAATTTAAAACCCAAAACTACAGATCTAGATACTAATTAGAAATAAACAAGAAAAAGGGATAACTAAATAGTTTTTTTGCACCGCTATGGAGAGGACCTCATTATCGCCAAGGACTCCTCTAATCGACACTGCTTCACAATTAAAGACTCTCCAGCTAATCACTTCATTGGCTACCACAATCCACGAAAGTTGTGTAAAGTGCACCGTGAAAAAAAAGAATAGGAGAGCACACCCAGTTCAAAAGAAGCTTTGTAAATTTTTTAATGATCAAAACAAGGAATATTAAGATATTTATAGGGTTGGATTCCTGAGATCCATCAAAATCCTTAAAAAAAAAATAGTTTTCTAGACCCTATAGGACATGTAAACCAAGTAATAAATATTTCTAGAAGAGAAAGACAAGAAAAGTGACTAAAAATTTAGAAAAATGATCCTCAATTCAGTAAGATCATGGAATGGTATTTTTACAATTAAGTTGAACTTTATTAGTAATACATCAGCATTATAGATCTTCAACAAAATGGCCATAAATTTCTAGTTTGAGATCCGATTAAGGTGGTTCAAAATGAAGCTAGAAAGCTGCATCGATGCCGGACTTCTTGGAAATTAATGGTTTTCGGCTTGCAATGCAATTTATGGTAATAACGGTGATGCCATTATTTGAACTGATATGCGGTGGAATGTAATTTGCTCTATTATTAATTTATTTTGCAAAACTTAAATTCATTAGATACTTGTGAGTCAAGCGTCATCTGGTATTTTTCTTTCATTTAATTAGTTTTAGAGAGGTTTGGCACCACGCCACTTAATTTAGTTATATTGAATCCCAATGATGTGGATCATTTGCGAATTTCGTGGTACCAATTGCCGGATCCATCGCGCTTGCGTCCATGCACTGGTGGTGAGCAAGTATAGTCTTGCATAGATGCAAAGAGAAACCATCACAAATGCTCGGACTTGGATGTGTACGTATTTCTTAGTCTGCATGCACGACAAGGTCTCTCACAAGTACGTACACTGTTGGGAAGCAAATCAAATGGGCAGAAATCCACCTATCTCTCTAAAAATTGCAATAGCATGGCGTACGTTAATTGGCGATGCCAATGAGCAACCTGCGAACCCAACGTTATTGCAGGTACAAATCTAGCTATACTTACATAGATGGTCATCAAGATATGGTGTTAAATTTTTCATATACTTAATTGTAAACACTTCAGAACATCATCAGTCGAGGGAGAGAGGCATCGACAGTACGTAGGCCGTTTGGTAGAGAGACAAAAATACAACTAGATTAAACCAAATACCGCGTAATATAATTTCAACGAGGAAAAGTACTACCAGCACGCATCATCTGCATGCCACTGCTGCAGCAATTGCAAGCACACCCTTCTCGTCCTCGCCCACACTCCACTCACAGTCTCCACAGCCACATCCCTCCTTCCACTCCACCCTTCTGCAAACTCTCCCACTCTCCACTGCCTTTGAGACTCCAACCTCCATCCTGACCACCAAAACAGGTGGATCAACGGCCCCGGGCAAACTTGTCGTCATAGCTACACTAATCTGTCTCTCCATCGATATCTCAGTTGACCCCCATACATCTCTCCATGCAATCTCAGCTCTACCTAGCTGAATGCTCAGATCTTGCTAGTATCCCAAGAACCGGCATCTCTTTCCTCCGGCGTAGCTCGAGCACGATGCTGTGTTGCTCTAGTAGCTCTTGTATCTGGCTTGAGGTCCCCCGACACTCCACTGATGCTATGCAATCCCATGTAATTAGATCATCCCTCGATGGGATTTCATTGGTGTCGATCTGAATCCTCCTTCCACTTCCAGCAGAGATGTAGCATCTTATAGAGAGGTTCCTTGTGAGACCAACGTCGCCGAGATTGGTCGGTCTAATATAACTTAGTTTCAACTTGAGGTGGAGGGAATCATGGGATTCAGCCATGGTGAAAAGGTGATATATAGTGGGGAAGCGAAAGATGGCTGGGTTTTAGAGGAAGGATTGCTTGCTTATATAATGCAAGTAGCGAGTGTTTGAAGAGTTGGAGTGCATGCTTTAAGAAAATCTCTTCTTTGCTGTGATCTTTAGTGGGCTGCAAAAGGGCCCTCGGCAACATCAAAGGACAAATGCCCCTTCCGGAATGGTGAGCCAAGGAAAATTGGCTAGCTTCGATTACACATTTGACGGAAATTTTTGGGCTGAAACTTGCACCGAGTGCTTACTCGCCACCTAGAAAGAGTCGGACGCAGGAAGCACTTCTTACATGCACTGTATTTGTTAAACAACTCGGACGAAATTTGCAGTAATTTCTCTTGCTTAAGATTTAGCTGAAAGGTGAGAAGATGAAATTAATCCTCCAACCGAGGACCGAGATCATCGATTATGGTAACTTAAAAGTTGCTTTTAGGAAATGTTAACTAGCTAGTATATATATGACGTGCCATTTACTGCATCTTTACCTGATAAACAAAGTGCCGAACGGTCAAGTAATATGGATGATACTCTCAAGGAGCACGAAAATAGCTTTTGGGTAGTTTATTCATGCAACTTTGGCTTTAGCATATATACTTTCCCTGTAAAAGATGATGGCAGTTTGGCTCGGACATTATTAGCACAGGTATGTTGGTGCATGCATGCACGCGATAAGGTATATGATGCAATTCGAGTATCTGTTGTTGATCTTATATGATGGTAATCAATAATGGCCCATATATAGAAAAGTTTAACAACATTAGTAGCATGCGTATGTTAGTGCAAGCATGCGATGAGCAATTCAAGCACCGGAAAAGGTATATAACTGATGATATGAATGTGATATTTCGATATCATCACTTTCTCATGATACGTCCATGGGAGATATTGTTACACTCCATTGTCATATGAAAAGCAATTCATGGCAAAGTTTGATGGCATCATGTTGTTAGATATATGTGCCCTAGAAGCCAGAATTGACTGACACTTGTAATACACTTCTAGGGGCAAAATTGTAATTTTGATTAAAATCAATAAATGGGTTATTTTCTATCACATATATGTATTTAGTGTCTGTGATACATCCTTTGAGTTAATGGTAATGATAATTCATATTTTCAAGAGTTGAAAATTTAAGACATGAATAGTCATTATTAACTCATAAATTGCTCCTGACCATAGGATCATCATGAGGATGGTGATTGATCCGGAAGGTTGGTGTACAATCGCTTCTCTTTAGTAGATGAGTCTTGAGTCTACGGTGTGGAGACACCGGAGCGAGAGTACAGGATACTCGTTAGAGAACGAGGGCACTGAGCGTGACCACCTCGAGTAGTCATTAGGAAGTCTACCTTCTCGTCAATGACTGACTCGATGCTGCAGTAGTGTGTCTGGTTCTTTGACCTGAGGTGCATCGGATAGTTCACCTTGAGGGTGTTATAGTTTGACTACACCATTACTCGGTCTCCTAGCCATATGGAACCCTGAGGTGTATGTTGGCTATAGCATGTTCATTGTAGGAACTGGATGCATCAAGATGGAATCTATCTACCTCGGTGGTAGAGGAGCAGCCCTATGATGATCATGAGAATCAAGTCCAGAAGCCCATGGCCATGGCAGAGTGAAATAATAGAAAGAGTTTCTATTTAGATTTTCACATTGGACTTCGAATCGAATGATTACATCATATGACAGAAACTAGGGTTTGACGAGTTTCACCTTAACCCTAATCTGATCGGGAGCTCAAGATAGAAGAACTTGAATCACACAGGTAGCTGCACCAAGAGGTTCGCATTCAGCTCTGATGGGTTGCCACCATATACTGCTAGGTGTCACTGGTGGATTTTGGGAGCAATTAGAATGATTTAGATGATCGATCATTCTAGCTGTTCGAATCAGAAGAGTTCTGATCCATCGAAAGGAGTTTCGATGATGTCGATGATAGAGATCATGACATATCCCATTACCATACAGAACTGAACCTAACTGGGATCACACAAACAAGGGTTTGAATCTGGTGATCATCAATTGAACTGATCTAGTTCAATTGATCTGAATGAGATTCAATTAGGTTCAAGAAAATCGTGCTAGCACTCGATTGAACCTAACGTTCTTCTTTTACTATCATAAATAAGTTGTCCTGACTGAGCCAAAGGAGTTTGTGCTCAATCAGAGGAACTGGAGGTTGTCCAAGTTAGGTTGTCTTATTTTGTAAGATATTACCTGCCATTTTTGGTCACCTGCCATTTCTTGTTCTTTGACTTTGGTCAAAAGTCTACCTTTGACTGGTCAAACGTTGACCATTGACACTTTGACTTTTGACCACATGTCATGCACCTATTGGAGAGCTGGTGGGGGCCTGTCCCCCTGCCAGAACCTGGCAAGGAGGAGGGCGCACGCCACCCTAGGCGTGTGCCCAAGTTGGAGGCGCCTAGGAGTCCTTGTTGGACAAGGACTCCATCTCCTTTTTGGATTCCAATTAGAGTTCTTCTAAGAACCAACTTTGACTGGTCTTAGGCGCCCTCTAAGGAGGAATCCAGGGGACTCTATTCCCACCAATCAGATTTAGATCTGATTTCACAAAGGGTTGTGATTGGTTGGGAAGAAGAGGAGTTGGATCACAGCTAGTCTATAAATAAGACCCTGTACGCCCAACTCAGATTGAAACATGAGATTGAGATAAGAGTTTCCATACACCCCAAGGCTGCCTCTCCCCTCCTTCTCCATGCCAAACCACCTTCTCCCCTTGCTCTCCACGTCCAAAAGGAGTTTTGGATTTTTGTTGGTGCGATTCAAGCAAGAGAAAGGCGATCAAAAGCAAGAAGGCTGCGCTGCTGCAAAGGATGACTGCTGATCTTCAAAAGGAGTTTTGAAGATCCTCCAGATCAGATCCAGATCTGATTTTTGGAGATGTGATAGAGAAGAAGAGGATCTCCAGATCCAGCCCGAGTGGATACCGGATAGAGGCCAGGCGCTTGCGTGGCTAGATCCAGAACCTTCCGCTGCATACAGGATCATCAACAGGGATAATAGGATTACCCAAATCAGGTAAATTAAATTTGATTTAATTTATCTTATTTTATTTTATTTATTAAAATAATAAGAATCAGATCTGAAAATATTCAAGATCTGATATAGATCAAAGAAAAAAATTTTTGAAATATATCTCTTGATCTGATCAGATCTGAACGAACCTGGACCGAAAAATCAGGATTTTCCTTCAACTGGTATCAGAGCCAGGTTCTAAAAATATTTAGATCTAATTTTAAATTTATTTTAATTAGAAAATAATTGATTTTCAGATGTCACATGAGATGTGATCAGATCTGAAATTAGAAAAAATTAAAATTAAATGATTTGGATCTAAGATTAGAAGATATGCATGACTAGTTCTAGAATAGAATAGTTCTATAGAATAGTCTTGCATGTTTTGATTTAATCTGATTAAATCATATTTTAGATCTATTTATTTACTATTTTTCTGATATTATAAGTATTATAATAACATCTGAAAAAAATAATAAATAAAAATTATTTAATTTTAAATATCATATGAGATATGATTGATGCATGTCTAGACTAGTTGTAGAATAGTTCTACATAATTGTCTAGATTAGAATTTATTTTGATTAGATCAATTTAAATCTAATTTTTTAGATTATTATGAGATAATTTAGATCTGAAAAATATGCATGATTTGATACATGAGATGTATGCAAAATATGCCATGATTAGATCTAATTTGTATATGAGATATATGATATAGATCTAAATACTGTTTTGTAGTATTGACATGTTCCTGATTAAGGCGTTCCTCTTGGCCGTCCGGTCATAAGAACGAAGAAGGGTTTAAAGGCCCTCTCTTCCCATTCGATGGGGTGTTCTTATGATGTGTAGGGGTGCTGCGTGTTCGTCCTTAATCAGAAACCCAAAACTTACTTTCTGCAAAACCCTAGATCCTGAAATCCTAGGATTTATTGTGCATATTTTGTTTATGAACCCTACTTAATTAAGAATTAAGTTTATGAAATATTAATTAGGTCTAAAATTGAGAATTTTCAGATCTAAGACATATTCATAATACTGGGTTCGGGCTTGGGTAGCTCAATTAGGTCTAAGCGGTTGATCAAACCGAATCAAGAGTTGGTTAGATGGGATCAACAATGCTTAAATTGACCAGCCTAATAGGATTAAGTCTGGGTCAAGATCGAGTCACGATCAAGCAAGACCTAATTAGGCTCAGAGGTTAGAGTCTGGATTGTAGGCTAACCCAATTGGTTCTGACTCAACAATTTGGTGTCTAAGGTAAGTTTGGCACATACGACCGACTGGTTTTTAATTGGAAGCTACTCGACCTGAATGCGTTCTTGTACGAGTTAATGGCATATTCCTTCCACCGGTCTCACTTACCTGGCCTGGCCATATCTGTTGACACAGTTCTGATCTGAGGTGGTCAATAATCCGAGCTAACCCATGCCACTAGGTTAGTCATAATTGTTATGACTAAGCCAAGTCTAGTTTAATGAGACCTGAATCAATTCTCCCTAAGAAAAGATTAAGTCTGAGGTCTTCCACCATTGTAGATGTGCGGGCCCTTCCCGGGGTTGATTGTTCTCGGCTGGATACAGTGGCTCAGTTGCACCGGAAAAGACGCAACCATGTCTATTAGGCATTGGATGCTATGGGCTGGAGGATGAGTTGGGCTCAATATTTTTGGATACGGTGAGAGACCTCAATTAGGAACCCAGTCTATGCAAATGGTGGGTCTGACTTAACTAAGGAGTGGATCAATATTTTCCGGATACGGTGAGATTCATGAATTAGAGACCAAGTTTGGGTGCACCATGATTAGAGAATCATTGAACAAGAGTTGTTCACTCATTGGCTAACCCATCACCAATAACTGTTAGGTGAGGTGATGAGTCAGTTGGTGAGACCGCACCACCCACTAGAAATCATTAATCATGGAGATTTTTTGCATCTCTACAGAGGGAGTGTAGGGATCCGAGAAAATAGTGGGAGCTAATTTGTTTAAAAATAAAATTTTCCTAAATAAATTGGTCAAGTCAAAATTACAAGTATCTAACTAGAATCTTTGACTCTCTACAGGAAAATGTCTGCGTCCAACCCATTGGCACGTATCCTGGACACACATAGACTGACTGGACCCAATTATAAAGATTGGCTCAGGAACTACAAAATTATTTTGGGTTCTGAGAAGTTAACCCATGTTTTGGACCAGGACCCTCCCACCTTACCAGCCCGTCCATCCACTGAACAGAGAGCGTCTCTGGAAAAATGGATAGACGAAGATAATAAGGCCAGATATTACATGTTGGGCTCGATGTCTGATGAGCTCCAGCGCCAACATGAAGATATCGGGACTGCTCGCCAAATGTTGGCTCACCTGCAGGAGATGTTTGGTGAACAGAGTCGCGCAGCCAAATATCAAGTCACGAAAATGACTTTTTAAGGCTAAGATGCGTGATGGGCAGTCAGTCCAAGATCACTGTCTGACAATGATCAAGGACATGGAAGAGCTTGAGAAGCTCGGTGTGAAGTTAGACTTGGATCTGCAGAACGATATTATTCTGCAATCCTTGACTGATGCATATGGGCAATTCATCATGAATTACCACATGCATAAACTTCAAAATTCCTTGGCCGAAATTAATGAATATGCTGGTTACCGCTGAGCTTTCTATGAAAGGTTCTAAAGGCTCAGTTCTTGCTATGGAATGGACTTCTTCCAAAAGAAAGTCTTATGGAAAGAAAAAGAAGTCTGTGAAAAAGCAAAAGGTGGAAGGATCAAAGAAGAAGAAGGCAGAGCCGAAGAAGAAGGCCGATGGCAAAAGAAAAGTGTTTCCATTGCAACAGCGACGGCCATTGGAAGCGGAACTGCCCTACTTACCTGGCCACCCTGAAGAACAAGAAGGAAGGTCCTTCTGGAGGTATGCTCGTTATTGAGTCTAACCTTACGGTTTCTTCTGCATCCAGTTGGGTGCTTGACTCTGGTTCTAGTGCTCATCTGTGCACTTTCTATGCAGGGTCTTGAGGATAGCAGGAGGCTGAGGGATGGAGACATGATCCTACGCATCGGTAATGGAGCAAGAGTTGCTGCAGTAGCCGTGGGAACATACCCTCTTCGATTACCATCTGGTTTAGACTTAGTTTTGAAAGACTGTTATTATGTGCCTGCAGCTAGCAGGAATTTGATTTCTGTTTCATGCTTAGCACAAGAAGGCTATGTGATTCACCTTCTTTAAGGACCATTGTAACATTCTTTATGAAAGAAATAAAATTGCAAATGGTTTTCCTTATTAATGGATCTTTATCAGTTACATATTGATGTACCTATTTTAACTATCGAGCAAAACGTGAATGCCAAACGACCTAGGGATAGTCCAAACGATAGATATCTATGGCACCTGAGATTAGGTCATATAGCAGAAGATAGGATTAACAAATTGGAGAAAAATGGGCTATTGAGTCCATTGACTTTTGAGTCATATCCAACTTGTGAATCTTGTCTTCAAGGCAAAATGACTAAACTCCCTTTTGTTAGGACATGGGGAAGAGGGCCACAGATCTCCTTGCCCTAGTACATACTGATGTGTGCGGCCCATTTGATGTGCCGGCTAGAGGCAATTTTGTCTACTTCATTACCTTTACCGATGATCTATCTAGGTATGGGTATGTGTATCTTATGAGACACAAGTCTGAAGCCTTTTGAAAAGTTCAAAGAATTCAGACATGAAGTAGAAAAACAAACTGGAAAACCCATTAAGGTTCTTCGATCAGATCGAGGAGGTGAATACCTTAGCCGGAAAATTCCTAGACTATCTCAAGGAAAATGGCATAGTCTCTCAATGGACTCCACCAGGAACACCTCAACTCAATGGAGTTTTCAGAATGGAGAAATCGGACTCTATTGGATATGGTTCGATCCATGATGAGCTTCACAGACCTCCCTGATTTTCTTTGGGGACACTCATTGTTAACTTCAATTTATTCTACTGAATAGGGTTTCCTCTAAAACCGTTCCTACCACACCGTATGAGATATGGCACGGTAAGAAACCAAGTCTGAGTCATCTCAGAATTTGGGGTTGTCCGGCTTCATGTCAAAAGACAACAAGCGGACAAGTTAGAGTTTAGGTCCTTTAGAGCTCGATTCATAGGATATCCTAAAGAGTCATTAGGATACTATTTCTACATTCCAGAAGACCACAATGTGATTGTGAGTCGACATGCCATCTTTCTTGAAAAATAGTTTATTCAAGATAGTGGCATTGGAAAAGCAGATTCAAGCTTGATGAGAAAGTCTCACAAGTACAACGAGCTAAGGACCAATTGGAACCAAATCAGGTTGAGCCAATAAGAACACTACCTCCTCCACCTCGTAGATCGGAAAAGAGTTTTCCGTCCCCCTGAAAGATACTTAGGTATTATTTCAGAGGAAGTAGAGAAAATGTTCCTCATAGGTAATGGTGCTCATGGTGATGATCCCAAAACCTACAACGAGGCGATATCAGATATCGACTCCGAGAAATGGCTTAGAGGCAATGCAGTCAGAAATTGACTCGATGCACTCAAACCAAGTCTGGACCTTGGTAGATCCACCAGAAGGTATAGTACCTATTGGGTGTAAATGGATCTTCAAGAGAAAGATTGGTGCAGATGGGAATGTGGAGACATTCAAGGCTAGACTAGTGGCAAAAGGTTATAGTCAACGCGAAGGCATTGACTATCAGGATACCTTTTCCCCAGTAGCTATGCTAAAATCCATCCGCACATTGCTT
Source organism: Cocos nucifera (assembly GCA_006176705.1). NCBI lineage: Eukaryota > Viridiplantae > Streptophyta > Magnoliopsida > Arecales > Arecaceae > Cocos > Cocos nucifera. Next base: position 151,394 of record QRFJ01000734.1, on the reverse strand, counting down.
GCCGTTGCAGCCTATTTCGATTATGAAATATGGCAAATGGACGTGAAAACGGCATTCCTAAATGGATATCTTGAGGAAGATATCTATATGGAACAGCCGCTAGGTTTCACATCCAGTGATACTGATCACAAGGTTTGCAAGCTGCAAAGGTCCATATATGGACTTAAGCAAGCATCTCGGAGCTGGAACACTCGTTTCAATGATGTGATCAAAAAGTTTGGTTTCATCAAAAATGAAGAGGAACCATGTGTTTTCAAAAAAGGTCAGTGGGAGCGCTGTTGTCTTCCTCGTATTGTACGTGGATGACATCCTCCTTATTGGAAAATGATATTCCCATGTTGACATCAGTCAAAATGTGGGTTGTCCAAGGAATTCTCCATGAAAGACCTAGGTGAAGCATCCTTTATTCTAGGAATTAAGGTCTATAGGGATAGACCGAATAGGATGCTAGGACTTTCACAGAAGATGTACATAGAGGAAGTACTAAAGAGGTTTAGTATGGAAAACTCTAAGAGGGGATTAATACCCTTCAGACATGGTATTCATCTTTCCAAGAAGATGTGCCCCAGCACACCTGAGGAAATAGAACGCATGAGCAAGATCCCTTATGCTTCTGCAATAGGGAGCCTCATGTATGCCATGCTATGTACACGACCTGATATAGCCCATGCTGTGAGTGTCACAAGCAGATATCAGTCAAATCCAGGTGAAGAACACTGGACTTCTGTGAAATGTATCCTTAAGTACTTGAGAAGAACTAAGGATATGATGTTGGTCTTTGGTAATGGAGAACTCCAAGTTCAAGGGATACACAGACTCGGATTTCATGTCCTGATATAGATGATCGAAAGTCGACATCTGGAAGTCTGTTTGTGTGCAATGGTGGTGCTGTCAGCTGGAAGAGTTTCAAGCAAACTGTGATAGCAGATTCCACCATGGAAGCAGAATATATCGCTGCATCAGAGGCTGCAAAGGAAGCATTCTGGTACAAGAAGTTTGCTGCAGAAATTGGAGTAATGCCATCAGATGCCATTCCTCTATACTGCGACAACAATGGCGCCATAGCCCTTGCTAAGGAGCCGAGGTCTCACCAGAAATCCAAGCACATTGAGCGGCGATACCACCTCATCCGCGATTACCTTGAGAAAGGTTACGTCGAGGTCAAGAGAGTCAACTCCACAGATAATGTGGCAGACCCACTTACAAAGCCGTTGGGCCAGCAGAAGATCGAAGCCCACCTTGAGAAGATGGGACTTAGACTTGTAGCCAATTGGCTTTAGGACAAGTGGGAGATTGTTAGATATATGTGCCCTAGAAGCCAGAATTGGCTGACACTTGTAATACACTTCTAGGGGCAAAATTATAATTTTGACTATAATCAATAAAATGGGTTATTTTCTATCACATATGTGTATTTAGTGTCTGTGATACATCCTTTGAGTTAATGGTAATGATAATTCATATTTTCAAGAGTTGAAAATTTAAGACATGAATAATCATTATTAACTCATAAAATGCTCCCGACCATAGGATCATCACGAGGATGGTGATTGATCCGGAAGGTTGGTGTACAATCGCTTCTCTTTAGTAGATGAGTCTTGAGTCTACGGTGTGGAGACACCGGAGCGAGAGTACAGGTACTCGTTAGAGAACGAGGGCACTGAGCGTGACCACCTCGAGTAGTCATTAGGAAGTCTACCTTCTCGTCAATGACTGACTCGATGCTGCAGTAGTGTGTCTGGTTCTTTGACCTGAGGTGCATCGGCAGTTCACCTTGAGGGTGTTATAGTTTGACTACACCATTACTCGGTCTCCTAGCCATATGGAACCCTGAGGTGTATGTTGGCTATAGCATGTTCATTGTAGGAACTGGATTGCATCAAGATGGAATCTATCTACCTCGGTGGTAGAGGAGCAGCCCTATGATGATCATGAGAATCAAGTCCAGAAGCCCATGGCCATGGCAGAGTGAAATAATAGAAAGAGTTTCTATTTAGATTTTCACATTGGACTTCGAATCGAATGATTACATCATATGACAGAGACTAGGGTTTGACGAGTTCACCTTAACCCTAATCTGATCGGGGCTCAAGATAGAAGAACTTAATCACACAGGTAGCTGCACCAAGAGGTTCGCATTCAGCTCTGATGGGTTGCCACCATATACTGCTAGGTGTCACTGGTGGATTTTGGGAGCAATTAGAATGATTTAGATGATCGATCATTCTAGCTGTTCGAATCAGAAGAGTTCTGATCCATCGAAAGGAGTTTCGATGATGTCGATGATAGAGATCATGACATATCCCATTACCATACAGAACTGAACCTAACTGGGTCACACAAACAAGGGTTTGAATCTGGTGATCATCAATTGAACTGATCTAGTTCAATTGATCTGAATGAGATTCAATTAGGTTCAAGGAAAATCGTGCTAGCACTCGATTGAACCTAACGTTCTTCTTTTACTATCAATCAGAGCCTTCATATGACTGGAGGTTGTCCAAGTCAGAAAAGGTTGTCTTATTTTGTAAGACATTACCTGCCATTTTTGGTCACCTGCCATTTCTTGTTCTTTGACTTTGGTCAAAAGTCTACCTTTGACTGGTCAAACGTTGACCATTGACACTTTGACTTTTGACCACATGTCATGCACCTATTGGAGAGCTGGTGGGGGCCTGTCCCCCTGCCAGAACCTGGCAAGGAGGAGGGCGCACGCCACCCTAGGCGTGTGAGCCCAAGTTGGAGGCGCCTAGGAGTCCTTGTTGGACAAGGACTCCACCTCCCTTTTGGATTCCAATTAGAGTTCTACTAAGAATCCACTTTGACTGGTCTTAGGCGCCCTCTAAGGAGGAATCCAGGGGTCTCTATTCCCACCAATCAGATTTAGATCTGATTTCACAAAGGGTTGTGATTGGTTGGGAAGAAGAGGAGTTGGATCCAAATCAGGGGCTAGTCATGCTATGAAAAATATAAAATGACCACGTGGGTAGTATAGCACAACGTTGGACAACTAGATTTGTCCAGCTTACATCATAAACTTGGACTTTATCATATTGATTAAGTATCCTCTCACGTATCAAAGCTCACAATATTCGGTCCCATTATTAGTTGCCTCGAAAATAATCACACAGACGTCACAAGCGACCAGTCACTCGCTCCCCCCTGACCTGATCACACCAAAGCCATCTACCTAGTGCTCTAACCCACATTAGGCTACACTCACCCCTTGCAACGTCAAAAGAAGTTGGGGATTGTGGGTGCCCCAACTTTCAAATTGTAACGAAAACGGAAGCGGAAATTGCCATTAGGAAACTAATGAAAGGGGGGCTAACTTCGCGCGCATACATATAGGCAGGGCCCAAAAACACAGCGTATCCAGAAAAGGCGTGTCCCAGCCTCCGACTCTTCTAAACGAAGAGCAACGAAGTTGAAGGACCACTTAGCTGTAACAGCACAGGATCCCAGACATTTCTGGGAGAGCTTTTTGGGAAGAACGACACCTGGTAGTATTACGTAATGCCAAGATTACGAAATCTCCAGATTCTAGCCCATGGATAATCATAGAGGCTCGCTTGGCTTCCAAAACTGGGAGCATGCTTGGTGCACGTTCACACTCATGATCCAGAACCTTCCGATGCCATACAGAGATCAATCCAATCGCAGGTAATATTAGAGATTTTAGGATCTCTTGATCGACAAACAGGTTTTAAATTAATTTTTATTTTATATGTAGTCTCTTCATTAGGTATTTTCTGAATTTTTAAGATAAATTAGATATTAATGTCACAGATATATCTTAAACATTCTTACAGCATATTTGAATTATTAGTCCATATTTTTGAGTAAAAATAGTAATTTTCAAGAAATTATTTAATGCCTTCATTATCTGATCAATCGAAGCAATCTCGGCAACACCTTGGGGATGGAAGAAGAGAGATCAAAACTTTCTTCACATGTGTGGTCTTGAGACTTAAGGCTGATGGACGTCAGGATACAATGACAGCTCGGTAAAGTGAGAGAGTATCACTACAGAAGTTACTCCCTGAAAGTAAGGTCGGAGTCTTCTAGCAGCAATTAGAAGAGCGTTAAGTCAATTTTTCTAAATTTTAAGAGTAACTTGGTCTCGTGTGCATTGCCTTAGGATCTGGCTGATATAGTAGACCGAATCATGTGTATTTTTCGTTTCCTCCTTGATCAGGACTATACCATCAGGCTATGGGAAGGACTGCTAGAGTATAAGAAATAATTCTTTTTCGGACTTAAAATTTGGCCTAGCAATGGGGATGAAGTTCGAGGTAGTTTTTAAGCTTTCTCGAAGTCTGTTGGTCAATTCCGTCATCCAGCAGTAAGTTCTTTGGCTACTTGAGAGCTTGAAGAAGGGCATTGCATTGCTGCGGGTCGATCCCCTTGAAAAGAAATTAAAAAGCGATTTAGGGATGCCACTTTTTCAGTCAGGACGTTTGAATTCTTCTTTAAATTATTTTTGGAGATAGTCATTTTTTTTGAATAGCTCAAATTTTCTCTGAATTTGCTTCAATCCCATGCCTCGAATGAACCATGAATCCCAAAAATTTCTTTGTCGAAACCACTTCGAAAGGTGCAAGCCTTGTCGGATTTCAGCTTCATCTTTATACTTTCTTAAGTACGCAAAAGGTCTCTTCGACGGTCAGCGATGTGGTGTCATTAAAGTTTTGACTTATTTGATGAGCCTGATCATCCACATAAATCTTCATGTGGGCGCGTCGATTCTTGCTCCTATCAAAAATATTTGTATAATAAAAGTGCTGGTACATGCTCCTGCATTTTTTAAGTCCAAAAAGGCATAACTCTGTAATAGTATAAGACCACGGGTCCGATACTCAAAAATAGTTTTCCTTCTCATCCTTTGGTGCCATCGCCCCCAGATTTCGTGTAGCTTAGAAAAAGCATCCAGTAAAGTATAAGAAAAGCTATGGTCCGAGGTTGCATTCCATTCAATTAAATTTATCTCTGGATAGGGATAAGCTGTAAATTTTGGACAAGGCTTTGTTTCAGCTTTTTAAAGTCTATATACAGTCCTCCACTCTCACTATGCTATTTGCCTTTTTTAAACCGACACCACTCGGACACTAAAACTCATATTACCATTAAGCTATCTTCCCCTTAATAATTTTTAAGAGTGTCATGCAACTTTATTTCTGTTAATTAATTTTTTTCTTATTAATTTTTATAAACAATTAGTCGGGTATTTGAAAGTGAAAACTTAGCCACCTGTTAAAGTCCTTGTTGGTTGTACCAAAGACTTGGATTTGAAGCACTTCTTCATCAAGGTTTCCCGAGGTAATAGGAAAGAGCTATGGAATATTTCCTGCCTAAGATAACCAAAAAAAGAGAAGAAATTATTCATCTCAAGTCCTAGCTGGAGTTTGATCTGAATCAATCTGTGAGTAGTTTGTGCTTGAACCAGACCATAGACAATTGAGGCTTAGAGGCAACTGGATGCAAGCAAGGGTTTACACTAGCGAGGTCTCTTTCATATCAGACACCCATTAATGCAATATATCTGAAATCACTCTTTCGAGAACCAGGCCACCTTTCATTTTGTCCAAGATAATTTGAGATCTCGAACAGATCATCGGGTATTAATCACCTATTAAGATGGCAAATAAGTGCAAACCTTAGATAATGGACAAATGTGGCTCTTTCATGCATCAAAGCTAGAAGGATAGCATTGCGGAACTTAGGTGGATTCAACTCTCATCCTGTGTCTGTGCCATTATTATAAGGTCAAATGGAAGAATGGCCACGATTTGGAGAGAATATTTTGTTTTTGATGACCAACAGAGTTGAACCTTCTGTTGAACCTAACTGACTGGTGATTAAGATTGGTTTATGGCTAATAGGTTGGTAGAAAAAAAAGATAGCTGTTGAGGGTAAATCTTATTCCCACCGAAGTTCGGTTTGATGTTCAGCCAAGTGTAACTTGTAATCGCAGGAGAGCTTCAATCACGAACTTCTTTCGGATTCCTCCAGCAGCTGAACTCATTCCGAATTCCTCCAGCAGCCGAACTCCTTTTGGACTCCTCTAACAGCCGAACTTTCCGCAGTCGTCTAGGAAGATCTCCGCACGAACCCGGCTCCACACACAAATCAACTCAACCCCAGACTGCCTAAGAGGAGTCCGAACTCCTTTGGTATTGATGTAACTCAAAAATTCATCACCAACTGACGCCTACTCCTTCGAACTTCGACTATTAAATTCCAACGAACTGGCACATCACGACAACAGACACTATCCCCCATAACAAACTTCACGTGATCCCGAGTGGCCCACCACCTGATAGTTACGGCTGTCGCTATCAGTTTATTATAGGCTCCATCTATAAAAGAGATTCTTCAGATATGTTTTTTCTAAGCTTCCTTCTCTTTCTCGATACTCTGTAATTTTTTCTTATGAGTACTCCATTTCTGTGTCTCGAAAGAGCTAACTTGGTCATTAGAGATCTTGCCGGACCACCTATTCAGACTCTGAATGAGACTATATTTGCAAAGTCACCGAACGGCGAACCTTTGTCTTCTCCGACTCCAGCGCTCCCTCCGTACGATGTGATCAGATTTCGCACCAACAGGTATTGGCACTAAAGAAAAGGCCCTGATCCTTCATTTTTTGAGGTTTCCTTGTTCTAAAGAATCTCAGACAAAGAATTCTCTTCTTCTTCTCAAGTCGTCCTCTCCTTGTATAAGTATACCTATTGATCCGAAAATGCCTCCAGAAAAGCTTCTATGCCGATGGTCGATGGCCTCAGCGTCAGATCTCATCCAGATCTATCCACCTCTGCTTTATCCCTGATGACTCAAGCTCCACCTACAGCAAAGGTGGACACGGAGCAGTTCAACCTGTTAGTGTAGCAGGTTCGCGGCCTCACGAAAGCGGTACAGGCCATGCTGTAGCAGCAGCCTCCAGTGCTGATTCAGCCAAAATCCTGTGATCCAGTCTGGGGGCGGTCAACTTGGGCTAGTCGACCGATAACCTCTGAAAAGAAGAAGTAGAGGGCTGAGAGCCCCTGCTTTGATCATAACTCTACCTCTAGAACTTTGCCCCCGTACAGCCAAAAGACCTTGGAGATCCACGATCGAGGGGATCTGAATCGAAAACTACAAGAGATGAATCGACAGATCGAAGAACTCCGTCGCGCTCCTCCCTTCCACGGTAATGACATTTGTACCGACCCTCCTTTTTCTCACCGCATCATGCAAGAATCTATCCCGTCAAACTTTAAGCTCCCTCAATTCGAGAGCTACGATGGAACCTCCGATCCGATCGACCATCTAGAGATTTTTCGAATAATGATGCTGCTCCATGATGCACCAGACGCTATTCTCTGTCAAGCCTTTCCATCAATCCTAAAGAAAGCTGCTAGGAACTGGTACTCGACCATCAAGCCGAATACCATCTTCTCTTTTGACCAGATGAGCCATCAGTTTGCAGCTCATTTTGTTAGTAGCCACCATCCCAAGTGAGGCTCAAAATCTCTCATCAATATCAAGCAGCAAGAGGAAGAATCTATCTGAACTTATGTCAACCGCTTCAATGCAGCCATGCTGAAAGTTTAAAATTTGGACCAGTCTATTGCTATGGTCGCACTAAAAGACAGCTTTCAGAAGAATAATATGCTATTCTCTCTGGAGAAGAAGTACCCTAGAAATTTTGTCGATATGCTGGCTCGGGCTGAAGGGTATGCTAGAACAAAAGTGGCTTTCAAGGATAAGGACAATGAAGCCACTGGAGAGCGGCGAATTGGCGAGCCTGGCAGGCCCGCTGAGGAAGGAAAGTCGAGTGAAACTCGGCCATGCTCTCAAACTTTTTCTGAGCGCAAGCGAGCTTGAACTCCTCCCTAGGCTCGGAAGTAAGGAAGCCCTGACAGAAGGGCACGGTGGGGCTCCCCCCTCCGAAGGTTCCATAATTATGCCTCCCTCAATGCTCCAAAAATGCAAGTATTGATGGAGATCAAGGAGCAACTGTCTAGACCGAAGATGATGCGCTCTCATCTCGGCAAGCGCAATCCTAACAAGTACTGCCTCTATCATCGTGACCATGGTCATAATACAGAAGAGTGTATCCAGCTTCAAGACAAGATCATGGAGCTCATCAGATGGAACAGGCTCGGTCAATTCCTACGGCATCAGTTCGAAGGATAGGAAGATCGATCGAGGGCACTGCCGCAGTCAGAACCATCAAGAAGGAAGGAGCAGGAGCCAAATCGACCATCCCTCGATATCATCAATACCATCTTTGAGAAATTTTAGCGAGGGGAGGCTAGCAGATCAGCAGAGCCCGAAAAGAGGTGGAGAACTGATGAGCCCATTGCTTTCACTAACGAAGATGCCCAAGGAGTTCAATTCCCGCATAATGACGTAGTTGTAATCTCTTTAAACATTGCTGACTATGATGTACGTCGCGTTCTGATAAATAATAAAAGCTCTGATGATATTTTATTTTATGATGCTTTCTAAAAAATATCTTTACCTAATAATCATTTAGGACCAATGAATTTTCCATTGGTAGGCTTCACTGGCGATGCCGTGTCAGTTGAGGGTATAATAACTCTGACTATGGTTGTAGGGCAACGTCCGAGGCTGGTCAGAGCGCAGGTCGATTTTTTAGTCGTAAAAGCTTCATCTGCTTACAACGCTATTCTTGGCCGATCTGATTTGAATGCACTCTAAGTTATGGTATCAACCTATTACTTAAAGATGAAGTTTCCAACGAGCTACGAAATTGGAGAGATTAGGGGAGACTAGGCCTTGGTAAGGTACTGTTACTCCATTGTCTTACAAAAAAATATCCAGCCCGATCTTTGCCCTATTGATGGGCTGGATGTCCGCAATGACCTTACGGAGGAACGGGATGAGCCTATTAAAGATCTTGTAGTCGTGTCCTTGGATGATGGGAACGCAAAGCACACTGTACAGATCGGCTCTAATTTGGGGAGCGAGGTTCGAGAACAACTCATCACCTTCCTTTAGAAGAACGCGGACGTCTTCGCTTGGGTCCCAACGAATATGCTGGGGATCGATGTCGAAGTTATGGAACATCGACTGGCTGCTGATCCTAAGTATCAATCGGTAAAAGAGAAGATGTGCAGCCATACTCCGAAAAGATAGAAAGCAATTGCGGAAGAAGTCAACAAGCTCCTTAAGACTGGATTCATCTGAAAAGTTAACTATTCGAGCTGGATCTCAAACATGGTGCTCGTTAAAAAGGCAAATAGCTAGTGGAGGATGTATATAGACTTTAAAAAGCTGAACAAAGCCTGTCCAAAAGACAGCTATCCCCTATCCAAGATTAATTAATTGATGGATGCAACCTCGGACCATAAGCTTCTTATCTTTATGGATGCCTTTTCTAGCTACAACGAAATCTGGATGGCACCAAAGGATGAGAAGAAAACTATTTTTGTTATCGACCGTGGTCTTTACTATTACAGAGTTATGCCTTTTGGACTAAAAAATGCAGGAGCAATGTACCAGCATTTATTAACAAAATTTTTAAGGAGCAGATCGACCGCAACATGAAGATTTATGTGGATGATATGCTCATCAAAAGTCAAACTTTAATGAACCACATCGCTGACCTCGAAGAGACCTTTTGTGTACTTAAGAAGTATAAGATGAAGCTGAATCCGACCAAGTGCACCTTCGAAGTGGTTTCGAAGAAATTTTTGGGATTCATGGTATCGAGGCATGGGATTGAAGCAAATTCAGAGAAAATTTGAGCTATTCAAAAAATGACTACTCCAAAAATAATTAAAGAAGTTCAACGTCTGACTGAAAAAGTGGCATCCCTAAATCGCTTTATCTCAAGATCGACCGAGCAATGCATGCCCTTCTTTCAAGCTCTCAAGTAGCCAAAGAACTTCTGCTGGATGACGGAATGCCAACAGACGTTCGAGAAGCTTAAAAACTACCTCGACTCATCCCCATTGCTGGCAAAGTTTAAGTCCGAAAAAGAATTATTCTTATACCTAGCAGTCTTCCCAGTAGCCCTGATGGTAGTCCTGATCAAGGAGGAAACGAAAATACAATGATCGGTCTACTATATCAGCCAGATCCTAAGGCATGCAGAGACCAAGTACTCTAAATTAGAAAAATTGACTTACGCTCTTCTAATTGCTGCTAGAAGACTCCGACCTTACTTTCAGGGGTACTCCATAACGCTTCTCATGGATCAGCCAATTAAGACGGTCCTTCATCAAATGGATGCCTCTGAAAGAATTACAAAATAGACAATCAAACTTAAATAATTTGACATCAACTATCGACCTCGACCATCGATCAAAATCCAAATATTAGCAGATTTTGTAGTGGAATGCACCATCCCAGATGAAGCCAAGCTTGAACAGGATGAAACCAGTGTTCCGCGGTTACAGCTGGGCTCCCTTGAAGGGAGGGCTGACCTTTCTGAAGGTTTTTGGGCCCTATATGTGGATAGCTCATCCAATGCTTCTGGAGTGGGTGCAGGGTTGATCTTGGTTAACCTAGATGGCATCATCGTCGAATATGTGCTGTGCTTTGAATTTTCAGCAACTAATAATGGGACCGAATATGGAGCTTTGATCGTTGGGTTAAAAATAGTAAAAGAGTTAGAAGCGAACTAGCTCCAAGTCTACAGTGATTTTCAACTGATGGTCGGACAGGTCAACGGCAGTTATGAACCTCAAGAGGAAAGCATGATAAAATATCTTGAGAAGGTGAAAAACTTGACTCCGACCTTCAACGATTTTAGTATTCAACAGATTTCGAGGGTAGAGAATATAAGAGCCGATCTTCTCTCTAAATTGGCCACTTTAGCCCCAGCCAAACTGTCCAAAAAAGTACTTTTTGAAATCCTAAAATGTTCAAGCTCAGAGGAGTCGCAGCTTGTTATGCAAGTTGAGCGCGAACCGAACTAGATCGACCCGCTAGTTGCCTACCTCAAGGATGGAGCTCTCCCTCATGATTCGAAAGAAGCTCAGAAGCTCAGAAATTAGGCTTTTCAGTATGTTCTGTATGAAGACAAGCTGTATAAAATATCGTATTCTCTACCGCTCTTGAGATGTCTCCGACCTTCAGAGGTCGACTTCGCATTATGGAAAGTGTATGAGAAAATTTATGAAAGTCATGTTGGAGCCAGATCCTTGTCATAAAGACTATTTCGATAAGGATACTATTGGTCGATATTGTACTACGATTTTATAGAGTATGTCAAGAAATATGATCGCTATCAAAAAAATGCAAACATACAAAAATAGCCAACCTCTGAGCTTACTTCACTAAGCGCACCGTGGCCATTCACGCAGTGGAGAATGGATATACTTGGCCTCTTTTCAATGGCATCCGGACAATGAAAGTTTTTCCTAATTGCAATCGACTACTTCACTAAATGGATCCAGATCGAACCATTGGCAAAAATTACTGAAGTCAAGGTGTAGGACTTCGTCTGAAAGTCAATCATCTGTCGATTCGATCTACCCCGAACTCTCATAACTGATAATGGACGATAGTTTGTCGGAATAAGATTTGCTGAATTCTATGAAGATCTGAATATTTTTCATCATTTTACATCAGTCGTCTACCCACAAGCAAACAGAAAAGCCGAAGTGACAAATAGAATCCTACTGCAAGATATCAAAGCAAAACTTGAAAGAGCGAAGGAGACTTGGGTAGATAAACTCTATCATGTGCTTTGAGCATACCGAACTATCCAAAGATTGCCAACTAAGGAGACTCCATTTGTTTTGACTTTTGGAATGGAAGCGGTCATCCCAATAGAACTTAAACTTTCATCAACACAAGTCATGGCATTCAATAAGCAGCGAAACTTATCGGGCCTTAGGGCTAACCTTGACTTGTTAGAAGAAAAATGGGAGAAAGCCCAAGTTTGGATGGCAACCTACAAGCAAAAAGTAGCTTGCTACTATAATTCAAAAATCAAAGGCAAGATATTTAAAGTGGGGGACTTGGTACTTCGGTGAGCGGCTGTCTTACAGCCTCAGAATCAAGAAAAGCTCGCTCCAAATTGAAAAGGTCCGTATGAAATAGAGGAGGTTATTCGGCCAGGAACTTATCGCTTGAAGGAGCTCGAAGGAATAACTCTTCCGCGGCTTTGGAATTCAGAAAACTTGAGAATGTATTACCAGTAACTTTCCTTCAATAAAACTTTTCTATTTTAACGTCACTATTTCCTGGCGTAAAGATCGTGTAATGACTAATAACTTTTTGAAGCAACCTAAAGTAGCCTATTAGGAATAGGAGGAGAACCTCGTCCTAACACGAATAAAGTCGAAGGCCTCGTTGAATTAAGATGAGATGAGGAAGAGACCCTACCAATGGTCCTAACGCGCTCCTATAGTCCATTAGAAATAGGAGGAGAACCTCATTCTAACGTGAGCAAAGTCGAAGGCCTCATTGAACTAAGATGAGATGAGGAGAGAGGCCCTACCAACGATCCTAACATGCCCCTACAGCCTATTAAGAATAAGAGGAGAACCTCATTCTAACGCAAGCAAAGTCGAAGGCCTCGTTGAACTAAGACGAGATAAGGAGAGAGACCCTCCCAACGGCCCTAACGTGCTCTTACGGCCTGTTGGTACAGAAACTGATCGTCGCCGGAGGTCGCTGGGGTCGAGGCCGCTGAGGTCACCATCGGAGACCTGCAAAACAAAGTTTCATTCAAAGTCGGTGGGGGGTGGCTCCGGCAGGACCCTCCGACGCTCAAGTCAGCTCTGACCAACAGGAATGGAGTGCTCGAAAATGAGTTTCGAAGCTTAGAGAAGAAGAGGAGAGCTTAGAGATCAGAGAAAGAGATCAGAGTTAACGTATCTGGAGGAGGGCCCTTTTATAGCGGAGCTTGATGGTGATGGCTGCTGCCGCGTGTTGGCGGGCCGCTCGAGGTTCGACGGAGTTAGTCTCTCGGGGAGGTGCTGTATGCGGCAGGATTGGGGGTGACGGCTGCAGCCGCATGTTGAAGGGTCACTCGAGGTTCGACGGAGCCAGTCTCTCGGGGTGGTGCCGTACGCGGCAGGGTTGGTGGTGACAGCTGCTGCCGCGTGCTGGCAGGCCGCTCGAGGTTCAACAGAGTCAGTCTCTTGGGTAGGTGCCGCATGGGGCTGGTTACGGAGAGAGTGGCGTCGGTAGTAGCGGCCATACCATCCAGTCTCATTGTTCGTCCAGAGGAGTTCGGACTTGTAGGAGAGTTCGACCGAAGGGAAAGCTTGGGAGCAGCTCGGCCATAGCGGAGTTTGGAGGAGCTCGATCGACTGAAGACACGGCTCGGGGGAGTTTGACTACTGGAAATCCGAAGCTCGATCGTTGGAGAGTTTGGCCTGCCGTTGGACTTCGGCTGAGGGCCGACCGCTGGAGGGTTCGGTGGGAGCTCGGTCGTTCGAAGTTCGGGACGACCGCTGAGGAGTTCGGGCATCGGGTGATTTCGTTAAAGCTCAGCTGCTCGGAGTTCAAGGAGCTCGGCCGCTAAGTAGCTCGATCGGCTGAAGGGGTTCGATCTTGACGTTGGGAGTTCGAAGAAGCTCGACAGCTAACTAGTTCGGCCGGCTGAACGGGTTGGAAGAAGCTCAACCGCTGGGAGTTCGACTGAAGCCCGTCTGCCGAAGCTCTTCTATGGCTACTGGTTGCATTAGGCTGGGCATCGAGCTAGACTTCAGCTGGAGCGGGATTTATCCCCAACACTAGCCCCCCACTCCCGAGTTCGAAAATCGAAGGAAGGGAGTGCAGGAAAGGCGACTGCCGAAGTCTTCCTCTGAGCTCTGTGCTGATTTAGGTCGAAGCTCGGGGAAGATCTCATCTCCGACCGAGGTTGACACGGTTGCTTTCTCTAGCCAAGGTCGATGTTGAAGCTCTTCAACCGAGGTTGACATGATAGCTTTCTCTAGCCAAGGTCGATGCTCGCATTAGGACGAGGTTCTCCTCCTGTTCCTAATCAAGGCTGGCTCGATCGCTCAGAAGAGATCTTATCTCTAGTCGAGGTTGTCAATGGTCGCTCGGGGAGAGATCTTATCTCTAGCCGAGGTTGATGCTTGCGTTAGGATGAGGTTCTCCTCCTGTTCCTAATCGAGGTTGTCCACGATCGCTCGGGAGAGATCTTATCTCTAGCCGAGGTTGTCAACGGTCGCTCGGAAGATATCTTATCTCTAGCCGAGGTTGACTCGGTCGCTCGGGAGAGATCTTATCTCTGACCGAAGTGGTTGCTCGGGAGAGATCTCATCTCTGACCGAGGTTGCTTTTTCGGGAGAGATCTTATCTCTGATCGAATTGCTCGGGAGAGATCTTATCTCTAGCCGAGGTGGTTGCTCGGAAGAGATCTTATCTCTGGCCGAGGTTGCTTTTCGGGAGAGATCTTATCTCTGGCCGAACTGCTCGGGAGAGATCTTATCTCTAGCCGAGGTGGTTGCTCAGAGAGATCTTATCTCTGGCTGAGCTTGCTTTTCGGGAGAGATCTTATCTCTGGCCGAACTGCTCGAAAGAGATCTTATCTCTAGCCGAGGTTGCTTTTCGGAAGAGATCTTATCTCTGGCCGAAGTGCTCGGGAGAGATCTCATCTCTGATCGAGGTTGCTTTTCGGAGAGATCTTATCTCTGGCCGAACTGCTCGGGAGAGATCTTATCTCTGGCTGAGGTGGTTACTCAGGAGAGATCTCATCTCTGGCCGAGGTTGTCTTTCGGAAGAGATCTTATCTCTGGCCGAACTGCTCGGAAGAGATCTCATCTCTGGCCGAGGTTGCTTTTTGGAAGAGATCTTATCTCTAACTGAACTGCTCGGGAGAGATCTTATCTCTAGCCGAGGTGGCTTTTCGGGAGAGATCTTATCTCTGACCAAACTGCTTGGAAGAGATCTCATCTCTGACCGAGGTTGCTTTTCGGGAGAGATCCTATCTCTGCTCCTTCGCTATCATCGCACAACTTTTGCATCTAGAAACAACATTATCGGAAGGGAAGAATTTTACTGAAGGAAAGTTACGGCAGCACATCCCCGTTTCAAGATCGTCGGGGCGTTGTTCCTCTGAGTTCCCTCGGGCAGCAAGTCCCATCCAAATGACCTCCTCTATCCCATACTGGCCTCCTTAATTTGGAGCATGCTTCTGCTTTGTCGCTGGGAGACGACGAATCGTCGATGTACCAAGCTCCCCCCGGGGTGGCGTTGATGACGCCGTAAGGCGGCCGACCTTATAGTTTGTGGTTACGACAGCGCCCTTAGCCGATCTTCTCCCGTCGAAAAAATTTATCCAGCCGCTCCTTCCTGACGAGCTCCTCAATTTCGTCTGGCAGCTGGATGCATTCCTCGATGTCATGGCTGTGGTCGCGACGGTAGACGCCATACTTTGCTTCGATCACGTTTGTTTGGGGGAGACCGTAATCCTTCTGGTCTTGGCAGCTGGCTCTTAACTTTCGTGAGAAATTGAGTTCGAGGAGCGTTGAGGGGGCGTAGTCGCAGAACCTGCAGGGAAACTTTATGAGGGGGAGTTCGGCCTCGCCTGCGCCGAACTTCATTCCGCTTTCCCACGAAACCTTCCGCGGGAGAACTTCATGCCTCTTCATCCGGACCTCCTTGGAGTCGTACGGAGTTCGGCCTCGGTTGCCCTCGGGCGGTCGTGAGCGCGGTCGAACTTCATCTCACCTCCTGTGAAATCTTTGCAGTGGTTTCCTTGGTGGCGAGCTCGAGGTGGAGTTCGACCTTGCTTGCACCAAACTTCATTCCACTGACGAGCTTCGAGGCGGAGTTCGGCCTCACTTGCGCCGAACTTCATTCCGACCTTCTACAGGAGATCTTCTGCTCTCCGTTTCTCCTTCCTAAAGGCGATCGATATGCCCAAATGCTCTTCCTCAAGATCGGTTCCTCGCATCCTCATGGCGGGTTAGCTGATAAAGTCTTCGCCAGAGGTTGTCGCACGGCCTGCATCATCTCGACGGGACCGCTAACCCGATCAGTAGGTTGAACTGCTCTACATCTGCGGTGGCTTCAGGTGGAGCCTGGGCCGTCGAGGCTGTAACGGAAGCAGATATATCCGACGCGCAGGACGCCGATCGTCGAGTCGAAGCTCTCCTGGAGGCATTTTCTCTTCAGAAGAGAAAAAGGAGATCTCCGGAGAGGGAAGGGAAGAGTCGCCGAGCACTCCTTTAAGAACAAGGGAACCTCGAAGGTTCAAGCCCTCCTTCTAGCGCCATTCTGTTGGTGCAGAAACTGATAGTCGTCGGAGGTCGCTGGGATCGAGGCCGCTGAGGTCACCGTCGGGGACCTGCAAAACAAAGTCCCATCTGGAGCCGATGGGGGGTGGCTCCGGCAGGACCCTCCGACGCTCAAGTCAGCTCTGGCCAACAGGAATGGAGTGCTCGGAAATGAATTTCGGAGCTTAGAGAAGAAGAGGAGAGCTTAGAGATCAGAGAGAGAGATCAGAGTTAGCGTATCTGGAGGAGGGCCCTTTTATAGCGGAGCTTGATGGTGATGGCTGCTGCCGCGTGCTGGCGGGCCACTCGAGGTTCGACGGAGTCAGTCTCTCGAGGAGGTGCTGTACGCGGCAGGGTTGGTGGTGACAGCTGCAGCCGCATGCTGGCGGGTCACTTGAGGTTCGGCGGAGCCAGTCTCTCGGGGTGGTGCCGTACGCGGCAGGGTTGGTGGTGACAGCTGCTGCCGCGTGCTGACGGGCCGCTCGAGGTTCGACGGAGTCAGTCTCTTGGGTAGGTGCCGCATGGGGCTGGTTATGGAGAGAGTGGCATCGGTAGTGGCGGCCATACCATCCAGTCTCGTTGTTCGTCCAGAGGAGTTCGGACTTGTAGGAGAGTTCGACCGAAGAAAAAGCTTGGAAGCAACTCGATCGTAGCGGAGTTCGGAGGAGCTCAGTCGGCTGAAGAGATGGCTCGGAGGAGTTCAACTGCTGGGAATCCGAAGCTCGGTCGTTGGAGAGTTCGGTCTGCCATTGGACTTCGGCTGAGGGCCGACCGCTAGAAGATTCGGTGGGAGCTCGATCGTCCGAAGTTCGGGACGACCGCTGAGGAGTTCGGACGTCGGATGATTCCATTAAAGCTCGGTCGCTAAGTAGCTCGGTCAGCTGAAGGGGTTCGGTCTTGACGCTGGGAGTCTGAAGAAGCTCGGCAGCTAACTAGTTCGGCCGACTGAATGGGTTGGAAGAAGCTCGACCGCTAGGAGTTCGGCTGAAGCCCGTCTACCGAAGCTCTTCTACGGCTACTGATTGCATTAGACTGGGCATCGAGCTAGACTTCGATTGGAGTGAGATTTATCCCCAACACGACCCATTAGGAATAGGAGGAGAACCTCATCCTAACGCGAGCAAAGTCGAAGGCCTCATTGAACTAAGATGAGAAGATGAGAGAGGCCCTACCAACGGTCCTAATGTGTTCCTACAGTCTGTTAGGAACAGAAGGAGAACCTCATTCTAACGTGGGCAAAGTCGAAGACCTCGTTAAACTAAGACGAGATGGAGGGAGAGGCCCTACTGACGATCCTAACACGCCCCCACAAGCCATGTTAAGAATAGAAGGAAAGCCTCATCCTAATGCGAGCAAAAGTCAGAACCTCATTGACCAAAGATGAGGGAAAGGAAGAAGCTCGGCGGAGGATCTTTACACGTGTTCTTCCGCGATAACCTGACTACATCAAATATGAAAGGCGAAACCTTATCCTGGTATGTAGAAGAGGTCCTAGTTCGGTGTCCATAATAAGCATTTCATGAGAAAGCAATGTAGAGAAAAATGAGGTAAAGAAGGTAAGGCCACAAATAAGCCTCGAATTCATGCGAAATGAAATAACAAAAAACATATTATTTCATTACAAAAATAAGTTCATTATAAGCAAAACATAGACCGACAAGATCGATTACACTGAAAGAAAGAAAAAAAAGGGGAAGAGGTCGAAGCCCTAAGGTGAACCAAACTTTTCGAACTTCGAACTGCCAACCCCGACCATCACCAAGGCCTACTTTAGTCTAAGGATCTCCTCCTTAAGCTTCTTCTTCTTGTAGAGACCATCTACGTACATTCTGTTGGTAAGTTGAAACTTATCCTCAAGCTCTTGGTGCTGTCTCCTCAAAACTTTAGACTCGACCTCCACATCCTTGACAGCCCGATGTTCACAGGTGAGCTGAAGCTTCAGTCGCTGAACCTTGGCCTTTTTCACTCCGATCGACTCCCAGAACTCACCGATGGTCCTCTTTAAAGAGGCGACTTTCTCAGCCTCCCTGCTCATACTAGCCTGAAAGCCATCATCGAGTTGCCGCTGTAGCCGAGCTACTTCATTATTGGAGGCACGAAGCTTTTGATCTAACGTGGACATCCTATCACTCCAGCCCAGTCGGTAGGTCTCATATGTGAGCTCGACATTATGTAGCTGCTTTTGAAGTATGGAGAACCTCGTCGACCAGTCCCACTCAAACCGTGCCTTATCGGAGGACCACAGCAAGCTCCCCTCCAGAAGTTGAACTTTCTCATTCGCCATCTTGAGTTAAGTCTTGAGGGAGCCGATCTTTGTCATCAATGCCCAGGATTTGTCGCTCGCACTCTTCCGAAGTTCGATCAGCTCCCTTTTGAAGCTCTCCTTCCAAATGCTGAAACCAGTAGTGTCTTTTATGTGCAAGTTCCAGAGGCGAGTAACCTCTTTGGTCACCTCCAAAGCATTCTTCCGTGAAGCTCGAAGGCCATCCTCTATCTTCTTTAACTTCTTCTTCAGCTGATGGACTTCCTTTTTCAGGCTTTTTATTAAGGGTTTTAGGAAAACCCCCTGAGACAGTGGATCAGTGTCGATGGAAGACTACATTCAAGGTATGAAAAATATTCAAAGGTATGGACAAAAAAGAAATCCACCTTCATTTAATCAAAAATTTTGAGTACAAAGCGAAAAAGGATCGGAAAAGCAAAATATATAACTATTTAAGGATTTCAACCTTGAAAGGGGCGACGGAAGACGGAACTGGAGTGCTTTAGACTGCCTCAGGTGCCCGAACTGGCTCGGACACTTCTGTGGCAGACTCAAATGAACCAGACGCAGGCTCGATGAAGGAAGGATCGACTGCGGCATCGGATGGTCCTGCGTCTGTCTCATCTTCCTCCTCCTCCAGAAAGCTAAGGTTGAGTTCGGGGAACCTTCGAGCCATCCTGCCTTCGCAAAGCTCAAAATCCTTGATAAACGCCTCCTGCTCGAACTCGACGTTCAGGTTCCTCATCTTGGGAGAGGTCTTGAACTCTTTCACGACCCGAGTCACCATCTCTGAGATCGACTTCGTCAATTGGGTCTCTAGTTCGGTGACCCTATTCTCGGCTTTCTTCCTCCTTTCCTCCTCGGAGGTCAGTGCGGCCTTTAGTCTAGCTGAGACGAACTCCTCTTCGCGAAGTGCGCCCTGAAGACTTTCGATGTCTGCCGCCTTCTCCTCAGCAAGGTGCTCAACCTCGTCAACCCTCTCTTGAAGATGGCGGATCTTGACTCGAAGATCCTCCTAGACCTTCTATGCCTCCGCCTCCTGATGATGCGCCCTTTTAATGTAGGCGAGCATCTGATGATCCAACTGCAACAAACGATTGGTATTAAAAAAAAAAGAGAGAGTAAAAGAGAAGAGAAAGAGTCGAGCAATGGAGCAATCATCTTGAGGATGGTTCCGAGAGAACCCCAGATGAGCTGCCACGGGTCAAGGTCGGCTATCTGGTCCACCACCTCCGGTATGGCGAACCTATCGGTTAGATCCCAGACGATCTCTGGGTTGTCGAAGGGATCCTCCTCTCATTCGTTGTTGTCACCATCCATCCCACTAAGGCAAGCCTTACGGGACGTCTTAGCGACGCCTTTCTTCTTTTTTCTTCTTTCCCCTGTCTCTTTCTTGGTAGGAAAATTCGAAGCATGATCCCTGCTGGAGGGATCTGAGGGCATGGAAGACATTGAGCCCACGCCAGCGGTGCCAACCTCGACAGTTAGGATAGTCTCGGCGCTGGCGATGACCTCGGATGTAGTGGCAGTGGGGCCAAGGACTTCAGAGCTGGAAGCACCGATCTTCACCCTCTTTGAGCCATCGCTTGGCGCCTTCCCTTTCCTCTTCTTGATGTAGAGCCCTTTGGTAAGTATCTCGGTAGCTTGTGTATCTATTTCTGTAATAGAAAAAAAAATACGGTCAGTAGCAATACACGTGCGCGAAACCATGTGGATTCAAAAATCAAAAGATGTACCAGTGAGATCGTGGGGACTCAGACCCAGGTTGAACAAGGTCTATTCCTTTAGAATATCGGAAAGAGGAGGAACTCGGTACGTCTTAAATTTATTGGAGGAATCAAGGTCGGCTCCGTCTAAGCTAGGAGCTCGGCGAACTGACTTTCTAATATAACCCCATGAAGGAAGACCTAATAGCAGGATCGGGCAATGTATAAAAAAAAATATTTCCTTCCAATTGTGAACGAAAGAAGGGGCATCTTTCAATAACCCTTTCTTGCCGACCTGAGGGAAAAGTACCACCAATCCTTTGTAGAAGGATGATGCTTGAAAGTGTAGAAATTCCTAAAAAATGAAATGGTCGGCTGGACTTCGACCAACCGACAAAGGAAGAGAAAATCTATGACAAACCCAAAGGAGTTCGGTTATGATAGATGCAAAGAAGATGTTTAAAAATCGAAAGAGGACGACTACAAAAGAGGACGGTGGAGCCTAAGTCCGGTACGCAAAATTTTTAAGTACAAACAAAACTGATCGACCGGAGGAGAGCTGACTGGATCGTCAGAGCTAGGGAGTTCAAGGTCATATTCTAGAAGAATTACGTATTGGATTCAGATTAGAGAAAAAGTCGTTCAGGGTAAGAACAGACCGGATGATGTCTGGAGCGAAAGACGAGCGGGACATGTTCCTGGATTCTACATCGGCCAGGGATGTAGGGTCAAAGAAGGTCGGTCCAGACGAGCCCCATGAACCGATGTAGTGGGAGGTTTCGGAAGACTTCGGATCGAGATTAAACCCCAAGAAAATCCTCAAAAAGAAAAAAATAATAAGAAAAAATGCAGGACAAAGGTCGCCACCAAAAATTCAAGAAAGCAAGAAAGCCGAAAATGAAAAGCATGAATAACCTAAGAGAATGATTAGAAAACTGAGCTAAGCTGTCTGGGGAGAATGAAAGGACGATGGATGCAATGAGGACCAATCGAAAAGATGTCCAGAGCTCAGGAAGGCGAGGGAGAAGCTTAAAACCCTTGGGAAGAAGACGGATGGGGGCTGACAAAAGGAGAAGACTCAGGCAGGAATGACTTTCAGATGAAGGAAAAAAATCTTAAATAGCCAAAATTAATCCGAGGTAGTTATGATCGTGGATCAACTTCGGCCGATCAGCATGCGCCATGTGTCCCACTCATCATGATAGAAAGGCTGCCGCAGGCAGAGTCTTTATGATGCCGTACATAAGGCAAAGTTTCAATGGGAGAAATGAAGGACTGTCTTTTTGAATTCATTTCATATTTGAAAAGTTTTGGTGCAAATATCTCGTCCCGACAAGGTGAGAGCTCGGAAAAAAACTTCAGCAGTCATCTTTTTACTTTCTTTCTTCGAATCTCAAACTCGAAAGTAGGAAAACTATTGTTGGAGGTAAACTTCACTTCCGTCGAAATTCGATTTGATGCTCAGCCAAGTGTAACTCGTAATTGCAAGAGAGCTTCAGCAGCTGAACTCTTTCCGGAGTCCTCCAGCAGCCAAACTCCTTCCAAACTATTTTTATAGGAAAAGATTTTTATGAAGAAGAAGAAGAAGAAATATTGCACGAGGCACAAGATCACACATCAAGCAACAACATTATATTTTACAGGAAAGGATTTTTATATTTTCATTTAAATTACAATGCGGAAATGATCATTTAGGACATCAGGCTCCATCAGTTTAGAGACATGAGCTCAATCTGCCTGGAACAGTAAGTGGCAAATTAAGACAGCATTCAATGCAAGTTAGATGGCAGACAAAGCTCTCCACCTTTGGATCAGAGTTGATGTTCCTACTCAACATCCGGTGGAGAAAAATGGATGATAAATGACGATGTTTCAAAGGAAAAAGCAAATTTAACCTCAAGTGCACGGTGCACCACCAACATAAAAGCCTAAAAAACTATTCAAGTCTGCCAATTGAGGCTAGCGTGCAAAGCTACAATGAAAAATCCAAACAGACTTCTCAGAAATGCAGCGTCACAGATTTCGGTTACTGAAGCCGATGGCATTGGAGAAAAATTTCCAAAGGGTTGATTGAAACAAAAATTTCAAAGCGGCATGTAACCAGACATTTTTGACAATAAACAGTCAATCAAGAAGCTTTACTTTCACATATACAAGATAGCAGACTGCCTGAAAGAAGGCTGCAGTCCTGAAAAACAACTGGAGAAGAAAGATGACACGCAATAATTTCAGCTTGAAATGTCTCCAGAAGCGACATGTCTCCCTCCCGGCGTGATCAGCCATGCAAACATAACTGCAAGGTTAGATGTCCTAGAAGAATCCAGCAAAATGTCCTGTGTAAGATCTCCCACAACTTGGTGATGCAGGGTTGCCCAAAAAAATGACTGCTCTTTTCGTTTCAAAGCAGATGCTTGACCACAGCACTAATTTCCCCAAAAACAAATAGTGTTTTCATTATGCTGCATATAAACCAATCTTTGGCCTTAAGAACGGTCAAAAATGGGAAAGCAAAAAAGTTACCTCCCAATATCATATCCCAGAAATCACATCTTGACGGTTAAAAAATCTGGGTCAAAATGATGCAGCCTTACATAACCATCTTCGAGAGGCTATCCAGAAGTGTAAAAAGGAAACGGCATGGAGCCACGGAATAAGCTAAATGGATTGAACTCAAAAGATCTCTGGCACACATCACTACAGCAGGCAAGCACAGCAAGTAAAGCAAACATAGAATTCAAGCTACTATAAGACACGTAATGAATAATAAGCTTAGGAACCTTTAGAAAAGGCAATATACCACTTCAAGTCCTCGTAAAAAACAAATAGATTAGTTACATATTATTTATTATTTCATGACAACTGAGGTAGGAGTGAGAAACAGAAATGTTTCAGACTTTCATGTATAAATAGGTTCCATGTCCTTTATGGAACATTATTGAGTTGCTTCTTGCATGATAACAAGAAAATCTAGTTTCCAATTTCCCACCACAAGTATGTAATAATTCCAAATTTGGAGGATTTGACATGTAATTGTGATCCTTTAGTCCAGAACTGACATCAAAATAAAAGGGTTTCTATGTGGCGATAAGAGCAAAATAGGAAAAGAAGTAGAGAAACTGGCAATGTTGAATTCAGGGTTCACAGGAAAATGGTCTGCACGTACTTCATCAGCATAAATTCTAATTAAGGGCCAACCTCATCAAATAAATCAGGGCTCTTAGAAAAAAGAAAAAGAAAAACCAGAATCAGCAGCTCTCATACGTTCCAATTTCAGCCCTTTAACTTTCTCAGAATAGCATATATTGCCAAAAAATAATTGGCTGTAATCATCAAGCTGAGAAAACTGATTTAAGAAAGAAAATGCCTACGGTTATGAAAACAAATAGAATAAACTGTATTGAAACCTGATCCACTAGATCAGCTATAAAAACCTCTATGCCTCAACATTATGATGATAAAACTGGAATGAGGTCAGGAAGTTATATCAATGAAAAATTGTAGAAGAGGATGATGAAGAAGAAGAAAAAGGAGAAGCAAACTTTCTCGTAATAGCGTATATTGCCAAAAAAATTGGCTGTAATCATCCAGATGAACGAACCATTACAAGAAACAAAAAGGTTAAGGTTTAACAAATCATGATAGACAGAATAAATTGTATGGAAATCTGATCCACTAGATCCACTATAGAAACTTCCATGCCATAACAATATGAAGATAAATCTAAAATGAGATCAGGAAATCATGTCAATGAGAAATTGGGAGAGGAAGAACAGCATGTTTCTATAGCCTCTCAGATGTCTTGGATTTCCAAAATATCTACTCCATGAAAACCACTAAAAAGCCCTTAGCAACAGGAAACTTCAGTATGACTTCTGATATTTCCCTCAGCAAGAACTCAAGAAAGCTTTACAAGTATCTGTATGGCATCAGATATCATATAAATATAGTTTAAGAAAGCAAAAGTTGAAGAAGCTCTCAGTATATTCCAATGTCAGCACTTAAAGCTAAACTCTATCAGAATAGCATATATTGCCAAAATAATAATTGGCTGCCATCTTCGAGCTGTGCAAACCAAAAGAGGAAGAAAGAGAAAAGGAAAGGTAATACAAAGAAATAAATTAATAAAAAATGATATAAAGTACAGTTAGAATAAGTTGCATGGACTTCTGATCTGGTAGTTCAACTACGAAAGGCCTCCATGCTATAACAAATAGACAAAAGCTCAAAAGAAAATGGGAAAAAAAGAGTATGAGATCATAAAATTGTATCACAGGAAAATTGCAAGGTATCAGATTTCTGCAAAATAAGAAATCCAATTAGAGACGGTTTGTTTTTTGGAACAAAGCATTATAACCTCTAACCCCTGACATATCTTGACGTAAATCCCATGACATCTCAATAAAGACTTTCTCAGCAACTGGATCAAAACTTAAAGCATGATTCAAATGTTACTTCATGCAGCAAACTGATTATTTTCATAAACCTACTGTTTAAGTCCAAAAATACTAATTCTCAAATATTTCAAGACATTTACAAATCTCCTTGTACCATAAGAAAGTAGGAGAAACAAACTGAAGAAAGAAAGTCACAGCAGTTCTGATGAACTCCAAAGTCAGTGCTTGAGAATAGAAAGGTGATGGCAAAACAATACATGTTCAGAACAAATTACACAGAAATCGATCTGCCAGATCAACTATGAGAATCTCCAAGCCATAAAAAGGAAAAAGGAAACTAGTATAAGATTAAGAAATCATGCAAAGGAGAAAATATAGAGTTGAATTGATAACAATTAGAAAACCATCTGGCGGTGGTAGCAAATATGCATTTTAAACCTATCAGATTCAGGTATCTTAATTTCAAGAGCTTGTCCCACGAGAACCAAAAAACAAAAAAGCCCTTCTTAATGATAGGATCAGAACTTTAAGCACAAAGCTTCCTACAATTTCCTGCAGCAAACTAATTGCTGTCATAAGCCAACTTTAAAGGCCAAAAATACCTAATACCAAAATTTTAACATGTACCTAAAAACAACCTCTAAAATACCAGAAAATAGGTAAGTAACTTAAAGAAAGCAAAACTTGCAGCAGCAGCTCTCATATACTCCAAAACTGAACTTTCTCAGAATAGCAAATATTGATAATTAGCTGCCATCATTGAGCAGCATGAACCAGGGAAAAAAAAGGAGTAAAATTGAAAGGATTAAAAATGAAACAGTGCAACCAAATTTAAAGCAATAAATTGCATGAAAATTCAATCCAGTAAAATAATTTTGCAAGATTCCATGTTGTAACAGCTAATTAATACAAATTTGTGACTTGAAGGGCCAAATTTGGCAGGACATTAAACAAATAATCAAACAATGGAATAGGCAACAAGAAAAAAAAAACCCTAAAGCAGCCAAACTGGAACAAAATTGACAACATATGTTTTCCATATTTATCTCAAATCTTAATATGCTAGTAATAAACTAATTTTCCCATCCTATGTGAAAACTCAAAAGAAGTCCTTCCATTTAATCATACTATATGAGGATAAGAAGGTCAAAATAATCCTGTGGTCATGTCCCGCACATGAAGTCCTAAAAGGCATTATCAGAACCAGGAAAGAAATGAGAATGAAAGGAAATGAAATAATTGAACTACATGAGTTGGATGAAAAAGACAACAAAAATTGAGGAGACACTGGAAAGCCGTCCTGACAAGTTTTGGACACCAAAGTGCAAGGAGTTTCTATGTGCTAGATGAGTTTTAATAACTTCAAGGAAAACAATAAGGTATACAGAAAACCATGCAGGGCGAAAACAAATAAAATTTAATTTAAACCAGCAAAACAAAGATTATAGCAAAGAAGATAATCCTGTAGAAGTGATCAAGGTGAAAAGAATCATTATACTATGCTTCTTCAAAGTTCATAAATCAAAATTTCATTAGAAACAAAGACCTCTGAATGAACAGATCTTCCTTGTAAACTTGGCATACTAACAAAAGGAACAAAGCCTTGATTGACTGCACCATTGGCTCCTAAAAATGGAGTAGCCCCATATATGACCTTCTAGATTAAAACTCAATTTTCTTTTAAAAAAATCCCCATATGACTTCACAAAACTATTTGCAAAATAAAAGTAAAAAAAAAAAGGCAACGGCAACATAAGATACGAAAATTAGATAAAAAGACTTAACCAGAACTAATTGCTTGAGAGCTTATTAAACAAAACTTTATCAGAACAGTACATATTGCCAAATCGATTATCTGCAATCATTGAGCTGAACAAACTAATAGCAAGAAAAAAGGGTGGCCCAGCCATTGTGGGGTCTAGGAAGGGTTAGATGTCCACAGCCTTACCCCTGCTTTTGGAGAGGCCATTTCCGTATTTTGAACCTGTGACGTCCTGGTCATGATGGAGCAACCTTACCACCACTCCAAGGCTCAGCCTGAACAAATCAATAGCAGAAAGCAAAACAAAAATAGAATGGATGTGTAGGAAACAACTTAGCAAGATCAGATAGCGAATTGGATGGAAAATTGATCTGTAGATTGATTATGCAAGTCTCTATGTTTAAAGAACAAGAAAAAGAAAAACAAAAAAATTATCAAATTGTCAGGAAAATAATAGAAAAAACTCGAACTAAGAATTCAGTATCAGGAAATAGAACTGAAAACAGATAACCAGAGTATAATCTCCACCTGACCTCAATCCTATATCATACTCAGACAAAATTCCAACATGCCTTGAGCACAAAGAAGGCTCTACCACCCAAATCATCATAACAGCAAAGGAAACAAAATTATCATTCTCTTCTCACTTTCTGCAAAAGTCTAACTACCCTGAGAACAGAAACCTTGATATTCACTACATTCCCCAACTCATCCTTTTCATTAACTCCATAAACACAATTTTTTCTGAAGTCATGAAGCACAAACTCCATAGCTTGTCCATTTTCCTCGTAACCAATTGCTGGCAACTCAAAATCATGAAACTCCTTCCTAAATTAATCAATGCTTGAATCCAATTTTCTTCTTGGGTTTCCAAAAACTATAACTAGGGAATCAATTCCAGCAGAGAACAGGGGTTATAGGACCATAGAGTTACAAACCAAGACATAATCAAAGTTTGCCTCAGCCTTTTGCTAAGTCACATCAAGAAAGCATGATTAAGTCACTAGACTTGTAACCATAATTGTAATGACTGAGCATTGTCTCAACCATATGGCATCAAACTTCGCAGTTCCTCATTCACCAGGCTTTTTAAAAATATTGAACTTTGATCCATTTTAAAGTAACATCACTCATCAGTAATATCCATTCAACTCCACAGCTTCACTACTTAATGACTTACATGATGTAATTTCCCGACACAGATCACTTGCAATATAACCCTTTCAAGTTTCAAAATACTGTAAAAATTTATTGGCAACTCTCAAATGGAATAATGATATCTCCTTCCTCATTTAATCGACCCTAATCTACGTTATTCACAAGTTACATACCTGCTGTTTGATCTTTTTACAGAACCAGGAGTTCAAGAATCTTTTTCCAAAACTAGTAAGTAATTCTCAAAAAATGAGTATATCTGGAGTCTAGCAATGACTGTAATATCACAAAGTTCATTATAGCAAAAAAGGAGAGAAAAGTAAAACTTTAAATTAAAAAAAAAATAGCAATAGCTCCAATGGCAAAATATGACCTGACCCACCAATCCGACCTGTGTTCGACCCGTCAAAGATTTGGATTTAGGATAAACGGGTTTGGATCATAAATAGGTCGACCCTTTTAATCCATTTAATATTAGGGTCGTATTTGGGTTTTAGATATCTAACCCGTTTAATATTTAGATTGGATTGAGTCTGATAATTTGTCTAACCTATTTAACCTGTTTAACCCATTTAAGATTTATTTAACCTGTTTAAATCTTGATTAACCTATTTCTGATCCATTTAACCCGACCTTATTAACTTGTTTAGCCCGTTTAATCCATTTAACCTAATTTGACCTATTTAATAAACAGGTTAAATGGGTCGGATTAGGTTACTTGTTTAATAAAACAATTGGGTCAAGTTTGAATTTTTAATCTGTTTAATAAACAAGTCGGGTTTGGATTGACAATTTTCTAATCCGACCCGCATTGACCTGATCCATATCCGACCCGACCTGAACCAATTGCCACCCCTATCCAAAATCATCTTGGCTACAATGGCGCAATTTGCAAATAGATATAGTGCCTAATATAATTGGCTTACTCATACTATCCACAAAATTGCCATAACAGGGACCTGAAAATTACAGGAAAAAAATTAACACGTTAAATTATCAGTAACAAACAAAGAAATTGCACAAGTATCTGAATATGCCACCTCATCTTCAGGGCACCAGGTGAAAATCAGTAAAAGATAACAAAAAGTAATATTTTGGAAAAAAAAAAAATGGGAACAGTTTTTGTATCCTCCACTTTTCATATTAGACTAAAACACCAAACTTGTGCAAGTGTACACACAAATCAGAACATGCAGACATGCATGCGCACACAAAAAACATTTTAGAATGATCAAAAAAGAAGAATTAAGCAAGTATAAACTAAACACCATCCAAAAATAGTACAGAAGCAACATGACACGTACATAATGCAATTAAGCATGCCAAAACAAATTTAAAAGCACTATAGATATGAAAAGACATGCATATACAAACAGTTGTATAATAAGCACAGGGAACTTATTTTCTTTAGTTAGCAACTTCAAAAATTATAGCTATAAAGACAAACTAAAGGAGGCAGAAAGAGAACCTTCTTCAGGATTGAATGCTAGAGCATTTATTGATCCAAAATGTCCTTTCACACCCCCAATCTCTTCTTGAAGAACTTGTTTAGTAAGTAGGAAAATGCAGCATAAGCATATGATTTCTAATTTAAAATTCTAAACTTCATATTATTGACACAAAATGAAGAAAGATCACCTCGTGAAAAAAATTTAGCCTCAAATTTTCCAGCACAATGATCAGTTGTGGTGACACGTGATGCATCCTAATCACCTCCAATCACCACCTATTGCATTAAATAAAAATACTGAAAACTACAACAAAATCAGACCAATAAGCAAAATAATTTAAATTTATAGTGGAGAATTTAAAATGGGGCCACAAATGATATTGGGCTGCACCTTTTAGAAGTCAAAATACTCTTTGGTTGGGGGTAATCTGGTATGGAAAAATGATTCCGATGTCAGATTATCATGTTTGTTATGAAAAGTAGAAGAGAGAGATGGTAAAAAAATTGGTGGGCCCAATGCTTATTTTTTAGAGAAAGAATGTAAAACAAATACCATAGGGGGTTGGTATTTGGCAAATTTTCAAGTAGTGGTAATCCATGATAAAAATATCCCTAACAAAGCTGCATATGTAATCATTGACTTCATTCTAATGTCCTTCAAAATTCATTCAATAGAGCTTTTATAAAAAAAATAAAGATTGAGATGGCATCATGCAAAAGATTAAGTGATTATAGTCGTCATATAAAAACTAATTAGAGATGAAAATACTATCATAGTATTAAAAAAATATTTTATATTAAAGAGTATATTTATAAATTTTATCATATTTCTATGTAAGATTACCTCCACTCAAATGTAGTAATATTTTTTCGGTGTTATTTTCGGAGTAATTTTTCCACCAACCAAATATAGTAAAAATTATTTTCCTCCACAATTATTTTTTAGATAAATGATTCACAAAAATTATTAAATTATCTTGTAATCGGACATACCCCAACCAAATAGACCCTTACTCTACAAGTGCCTAAGACATCTTATTTTCACTCTTTTTCTACATAAGGCTTCCCAAGCCAGTTCACACCACCTTACAAGTGTTTTAAGGTAAAGTTTTCTGGGTAAATGAACCCGATTATTTAAGCCTTTCCCTACCGAAAATTACGGGACCAGATAAATCAAATTAATCTGCTACCAGACCAGTTCGAATTGCTAAAAATATATGATCAACTCACTGACAATAAAGAATCTCATCTCCCTTCTAGCCTTCCTATTTTGGCCTCTATACTCCACAATCACATCGAATAGTATTCAATAGGGTCAGTTTTGTTGCAGATTAACCGATCGGTGGTGCTCTAAATCCTACAAGCAGGTTGATGAAAGTACGGTTAGGTTGTACATTTAATTAGAATCGTCAATATGATATGATAGCAGAGCATACCGAAACCAAAGTCGGAATTCACAAAACAAGAAGAAGACAAGCATCCAAAAATCTTTTAAAAAAAAGGCTCCTAGTTTTTCAACATGAATATGCAATCGCCTGCAAACAATATTATCGAAATCAATGAAAGAAGAGAAGCATAAACACAAAAGCATAGCGAGAAAAATAGGAAAATTGCGGAAAAAAAAAATCATAGAATACAAGGGGCCTGCAAAAACCTAACTTTCTAGCAGATACACCGATGCAGACCAAACAAGGCGATAGAAAAGACCGAATAAAATCGCAGGAAAGAGGGAAGGGAACAGAGGGGGTCTTTCTTCCATTATTTCCACCTCTCCTTACCATTATTTCCTCCTCCTCCTGCTACTACTCTTGCCACTACGAAGCCTTTCTTCCATTCGTTCCTCCCTCCCTCCCTCTCTTTATCTCTGTCTCCCCCTCGCTCCGCTCACCGGGAAATCACAGAACTCGCTGCCAAGTTTCAGGTCAAAACGGGAAACCCAAATTTTTAGGACGGGGTCTTTTTTTTGGGGGGGCGGGGGGGGGGATAAGAAGGGGGGTTTTGATATCCTGGTACGTGTAACCATGAGGATCTTCTCCAAAGGGATCAACTTTACAAATATCGATCACTTACGTTTTTTTGTGACATAAGGGAGGAAAGAAGCTCCACCTGCTTCATTCCATTCCAATTAGTTGACATATATATTTAAATTATTTAATTTTATATAAATATTCAAAATCTATCTATATAACTTAAGTATGTATGCATCCTCATTTCTTCCGTTTCATATTCTCTAGATCAAGAGTCCAAATCCAATCTTAGTTAACACCAAAAGAGTTTGTGTTATAATATCTTATAACCCATGAGAGCCATAAATGAGGTTCACTTAAATATCATTTATTATAATTCAAGATCTTATTCAAAAAATAATTAAAAATATTATTTTATTTTCTTGATTTTATTTAGATATCCAAAATCTATACCATAGAGATTAAATATATATACTTGCATGGTTCTTTATTTTATTCATATTCAAAATTTTACAAATAATCTATCCAAATCAGGCTCGCCCGTATACTTAAATTTCCTTAAAGGGTAGGATAGTTTTTCTATCTATCCTTTTGTTTATTTAGTCATATGAAATGTTCTTTTGGGGATAGTTAGTAAAAGAATAAAATGAAAAAAATGCATGGAGTCAAGATGCTGGTGATTTTTGAAATTTTAGTTCTCTTGTTTGTAATCAAGCATATTAAAGAGTTAGTTTACTTGTATATTATTATAGGTCAAGCATATTTAAGATTTTACTTATCGTTAAGGTTGCAAATAGATTGGATTGACTTATGGCCAAACTTAATCCATTTAGATCTAACTTGGCTCGGCCTATTCTTGAAGAACTATGAAGCTAGGTCGAGTCTAGATATCAGACCTGTTCTACATTTTGGGTTATGTTTATATTTCATGAACCTTAACCTAATCTGTCCCAACTAAATCCATCTAGTAGATGAGTCTATTTTGAATCTTCCCATCTGTTACCAAACCCAGATAAACCCAAAGAAAGTATTCCAAATAATTTCCTCTTTTTTTCCTAGTAAGTTAAAAGTACTCAAACTAATCTCAGTATATTAAGAAAGGCCAATTATTGAGGTTATCAACGTTTAGAAACAAATTGTAGTTCTAGATAAATATTCATTCATGAAATTTTCATCATGCTGGTAAATAATTTTTCTAGTAAGTTATATTCATGAATAAGAATAATTTTTTTCTTCATAACATCTTGTTAATAAACAAATATAGATCTAGATCCGATTTGAACCTGAATATTTTGGATTGAATCTAAGTTGACATAACCCAACCAAAATGACTTGTTAGATCGAAAACATTTTCCATCGACCTAACCTAATTGGACCCGATCATCTATGAAATTAGGTCCAAGTCTAATATCAAGTCCTATACATGAAAATTGAGTTGTGATCAAGCATTCTCTGTTTCGATGCGATCCATTTGCTGCCCTACTTATCCCCACTCATAACGATTACCAGCATATATTTCTTTAGTCTTTTTTCCTCTCTCCACGTGGAACCAAACGTTGAGGGGGGAGCATGCTTTTAAAAGTTTACAATGTGACCCTCTAAGAATGAGTTGCTCGTAAGCTTTGGATTTATAATGGTAGTGGAAATATCCTAGCACGTTCTACCTAACAACTAAAATACCATATAGATATTTCTCATTTAGAAATGCTAATCAAAAAATATTTTTAAATTTTTTTACTATAAAATATAAGCTAGTGACAAATCGTTATTCAAGTTCATTCTAATATAATTTCTAATAACTTAAGATTACATCTATTGACGCAGAATCTAGTCGTCGTCGGAATCCACTGGAGTGGAGGCTGATGAGGTCGCCGTCGGAGACCTACAAAATAAAGTCCCATCTAGAACCGATGGGTGGGTGGCTCCAGCAGGACCCTTCGACGATCAAGTCAGCTCTGGCCAACAGGAATGGAGTGCTCGAAAATGAGTTTCGAAGCTTAGAGAAGAAGAAGAGAGCTTAGAGATCAGAGATTCGAGAGTCGAGTTAGCATATCTGGAGGATCCTTTTTATAGGCGGAGCTTAATTGATGGTGACGGTCATACCGTCTGGTAGCGAGCTGTTGGAGCCACATGGAGTTTGGTACGGAGAGAAAGGCGTTGTCAAGTGGATAGTGACAGCCATACTGGTAGGTCATGGGCCGCATGGGACGGTTATGGAGAGAGTGGTATCGTCAGTTATGGTGGCCATATCGTTCGGTCTCGTCGCCTATGGCAGACTGATGGCGACAGTTCATCCAGAGGAGTTTGGGCTTGTAGAAGAGTTCGACCGACTGTCTGGGAGAAGTCCGGCTCCTGAAGGAATCCGATCGAAGAGAAAGCTTGGAGGGAGTTTGGCTTCCGCAGGCATCTGAACGTGGAGAGAGTTCGGCCCTTGCGAGAGTCCGACTGAAGTTCGACGGTTGAGGAGTTCGACTAAAGTCCGACCACTGAGAGTCCGAAGGAACTCGGCCGCTAAGCAGTTCGATCGACTGCTAGGAGTCCGAAGGAGCTCGGCCGCTAAGCAGTTCGGCCGGCTATAACAATTCGACCAAGATCCATCCACTGAAGCTCTTCCGTGGCTACTGGCCGCATCAGGCTGGGCACCGAACTTGACTTCGACAGGAGCGAGGTTTATCCCCAACAATAGTCTCCCCACTTTTGAGTTCGAAACTCGAAGGAAGGGAGTACAGAAAAGGCGACTGTCGAAGTTCTCTTCTGCTCTCCATGCTGATTCAGGTCGAAGCTCGGGGGAGATCTCATCTTCCGCTAAAGTTGATGTCAAAGTTGAAGCCCGGGGGAGATCTCATCTCCGACCAAGGTTGAGGTAGGCCTCGTCCGCTGCGATCGAGGTCGGAGGTTGAGCTCCTCGGGGCGATATTGTCTCCAGCAGTCGAGGTTAATACGGGCGCTCGGAAGAGATCTGATCTCAGGACGAGGTTGTCTCCGATCTTATCTCTGACCGAGGTTGTCTCGACCGCTCGGGAGAGATCTTATCTCTGGTGGAGGTTGAAGTTGAAGCTCTCCAGCCGAGGTTGACACGGTCGCTCGAGAGAGATCTTATCTCTAGCCGAGGTCGAAGTTGAAGCTCTCAACCGAGGTGACATGGCCGCTCGAGAGAGATCTTATCTCTAGCCGAGGTTATTGCTCGCGTTAGGACGAGGTTCTCCTCCTGTTCCTAACGGACTGTAGGGGCACGTAAGGACCGTCGTCAGGGCCTCTTCCTCCATCTCATCCTTTATGAACGAACCTTCGCTCGGGAGAGATCTTATCTCTAGTCGAGGTTGTTGCTCGCGTTAGAACGAGGTTCTCCTTCTGTCCTAACGGGCTATGGGGCACATAAGGGCCGTTGTCAGGGCCTCTCCCTCCATCTCACCTTTGTGAATGAGGCCTTCTCGAAGAGCTTATCTCTACCGCGATTGAGATTCAGAGATCTTATCTCTCTAGCGATTGACTCAACGGTCGCTCGGAAGAGATCTTATCTCTAGCCGAGGTTGTTGTATGACGAGGTTCTCCTCCTGCTCCTAATGGACTGTGGGGCACATAGGGCGCTGTCAGGGCCTCTCCCCCATCTCGTTCTTTATGAACGAGGCCTTCGCTAGGAGAGATCTTATCTCTAGCCGAGGTTGTTGCTCACGTTAGGACGAGATTCTCCTTCTGTTCCTAACGAACTTGGGGGACACAAGGGCCACTGTCAGGGCCTCTCCCCCCATCTCGTCCTGTGAATGAGGCCTGAGAGATCTTATCTCTAGCCGAGGTTGATCGGTCGCTCGGAAGAGATCTTATCTCTAGCCGAGGTTGTCAACGATCGCTCGGAGAGATCTTATCTCTAGCCGAGTTGATCGGTCGCTCGGAAGAGATCTTATCTCTAGCCGAGGTTGTCCACAGTCGCTCGGAAGAGATCTTATCTCTAGCCGAGCTTGTTGCTCGCATTAGGACGAGGTTCTCCTCCTGTTCTTAATGGGCTGTAGGGGCACGTAAGGGCCATTGTCAGGGTCTCTCCCCACATCTCATCCTTTGTGAACGAGGCCTTCACTCAGAAGAGATCTTATCTCTAGCCAAGGTTGTTGCTCGCGTTAGGATGAGGTTTTCCTCCTATTCCTAACGAGCTGTGGGGGCACATAAGGGCCGCTGTCAGGGCCTCTTCCTTCATCTCATCTTTTGTGAACGAGGTCTTCGACTTTGCTCACGTTAGGATGAGGTTCTCCTTCTGTTCCTAACGGACAATTATTGACTACTTCTTCCCTATCATCGCATAGTTTTTGCATCCAGAAATAATATTATTGAAAGGAAAAAATTTTATTGAAATGAAGTTACTGGCAGCGCATCCCCAAATTTCGTGTTTCAGGGTCGTGGTAGCATTGTTCCTCCGCATTTCTTCAGGCGATAAGCTTCGGGCCGGACGACCTCCTCCATCTCATACTGGCCTCCGCAATTTGGAGCATGCTTCTCTTAGCTTTGATGCTGGGAGACAACGAATCGCCGATGTACCAAGCTCCTCCCAGGGATAATGTGGATGATGCCGTGAGGTGGTCGACCACCTTACCGTCTCTGGCTATGGCAGCGCCGAGCTCCTTGCCGTCTCTGGCTATGGCAGTGTCCTTGGCCGATCTTTTCCTGCTTCAGGCTGGTGCCGAAGGAATTTATCTAGTCGTTTCTTTCTGACGAGCTCCTTAATTTCATCTCGGAGTTGGATGCATTCCTCGGTGTCGTGGCCGTGGTTGCGATGGTAGAGGCAGTACTTGCTTCGATCGCGCTTGTTTGAGGAGACTGTAATCCTTATGGTCTTGGCAGCTGGTTCTTAACTTTGGTGAAAATCTGAGTTCAAGGAGCGTTGAGGGGGGCGTAGTCGCGGAACCTTCCGGGAAGAGGGCTTCTTCGCGCCCCTCTATCGGGGCTTCCTCGGAGGCAAGCTCGAGGAGTTTGAACCCGCCTGCTTTTGGAGGGAGCCCATGAGCGCGGCCGGACTTCGCTCGGCTCTCCATCGTCTGCTAGCCACTCTCTTAAGGCTTCTTCGTCCTTCAACTTGAAGGCTTCTTCCGCACGGGCATATCTCTCGGCCCGAGCCAGCAGATCGGCGAAGTCCCTGGGATACATTTTTTTCAGGAAGAACGGCAAGTCATTTTTCTAAAGGCCGCCCTTGAGTGCGGCCATCGTAACAGACTGGTCCAAGTTCCGAACCTTCAATGCTGCGGCGTTAAATCGGGTGACGTAAGCTCGGATGGATTCCTCCTGCTTCTACTTGACATTCATCAAGGAATCCGAACCTCGACGCGGACGTCGGCTGCTGATAAAATGAGCCGCGAATTGACTGCTCATCTGGTTAAAAGAGAAGATCGTACTCAACTTTAATGCCGAGTACCAATTTCTAGCTACTTCCTTTAAGGTAGATGAAAAGCTCGGCACAGTATGGCGTCTGAAGCACCGTGGAGTAGCATCATGGCATGGAAGGCCTCCAGATGATCAACCGGATCAGAAGTTCCATTATAGCTTTCAAGTCGAGGGAGCTCGAAGTTCGGTGGAATGGGTTCTTGCATAATTCGGAGGGAGAAAGGAGGTTCGGTGTGGACGTCGGCATGATGAGTTGGGGCGACGTGGCCGAGCTCTTCAATCCGTCGGTCCATCTCCCGCAGTCTGTGATCAAGGGTGCCATCTTAGTTGCAGATCTTGGGAGGCTTCCGACTACAAATGGGGAAAGTCTCCCCCATAAGAAAACTATGATCCGAACATGGACCCTCGGCTCTCTGTTTCCTCTTTTCAGGGGCGATGGTTACGTTGGCCCTGGTACTCTTCTTTGAGGCCGATTTTCGACATTCCGATGGTGGGTTTCCTGGTGGAGTTGCCACCAGGGGCTGCTGTATGGCCTGCATTGCCTCCGTGAGGCCACGGATCTATCGGATAAGTAGGTCGAACTGCTTCACATCCACCGTGGGTACAGGTAAAAACTGAGCTATCGGGGCTGAAGCAGGAACAGATGGATCTGGACGAGATTGGGCCGTGGCGGCCGTCGAGTGCTGAGTTGAAGCTCTCCTGGGAGGCATTTTCTCTTTGGAAAAGAACTCTAGTAAGGAAGAAGAGAGATCTCCGGAGAGGGAAGAGAGAAATCGTCGTCGAACACTCCTTTAAGAATAAGGGAAACTCAGAGGTTCAGGCCATTCTTCTAGCGCCAATCTGTTGACGCAGAATTTGATCATCGTCGGAATCCACTGGAGTGGAGGCCGATGAGATCGCCGTCGGGGACGTGCAAATAAAGTTTCGTTCGAAGCCGGAGGGGGTGGCTCCGATAGGACCCTTCGACGATCAAGTCAACTCTAGCCAACAAGAATGGAGTGCTCGGAAATGAGTTCCGGAGCTTGGAGAAGAAGAGGAGAGCTTAGAGATCAGAGATTCGAGAGTCGAGTTAGCATATCTGGAAGGTCCTTTTTATAAGCGGAGCTTAATTGATGGTGACGGCCATACCGTCTGGTAGCGAGCTGTTGGGGCCGCATGGAGTTCGGTACGGAAAGGAAGATATCGTCAGATGGATAGTGACAGCCATACTGGCAGGTCATGGGCTGCATGGGGCTGATTACGGAGAGAGTGGTATCGCCAGTTGTGACGGCCATGTCGTCCGGTCTCGTCGTCTGTGGCAGACTGATGGCGACAGTTCATCCAAAGGAGTTTGGGCTTGTAGAAGAGTTCGGCCAACTGTCTGGAAGAAGTCCGACTTCTGAAGGAATCCGACCGAAGAGGAAGCTTGGAGGGAGTTCGGCTTCCGCAGGCATCTGGATGCAGAGAGAGTTCGGCCCTCACGAGAGTCCGACTGAAGTTCGGCGGTTGAGGAGTTCGGTTAAAGCCCGACCGCTGGAAGTCCGAAGGAGCTCGACCGCTAAATAGTTCGGTCGGCTGCTAGAAGTCCGAAGGAACTCGGCCGCTAAGCAGTTCGGCCGGCTGTAACAGTTCGGCCAAGATCCGTCCGCTGAAGCTCTTTCGTGGCTACTGGCTGCATCAGGTTGGGCACCGAATTTGACTTCGATAGAAGCGAAATTTATTCCCAACAACATCTAAAAAATATCAGCCGAGAAAAATTATTTAAATTTTTTAAATTTATATTAGCATCCAAAATTTCTCTAAGCATACAAGCAATATGAAATTAAACACATGCTGAGGATGCAATCTTTTAAAAAATTTTACAACAATGGTGCGCCTTATTTTGAAGATCAACGTGGGCGCGAACGTGGATGCGTGCAAATTTGACTGGTAAGATTAAAAATTTTAAAAAAAAAGAATAAAAAAGAAAAGTTCATTAGGGACGGTGGACGTCCGCTGTTAATTACCGTGCCATCACGTTGAGTGTGTACCATTCCTACAAGAAGATAATTTTCTTAGAAAGAAAGAGCTCATGATGAATTTTTGGATCATTTGGTGTGATGCTGGGACGTGTGGACACTAAATTCATAATTAGGATCCGTGAATGGTCCCATCTGGGCGCAATTGTTGTCATGATTGCAGAAATATGGTGACATTGTCACAAGTCATCACATGGGGTCGAAGGGAGCCATCATTAGGAGAGAGTTACGAAGGCTCTTTTAGAGATTTTTTAAATTATTTTTTAATATTTAATTTTAAAAATATAATTATTTTTATTTTAATTTTAAAATTATAGTTTACCTTAAAATCATCATTTTAAGTGGCGATTTTATTACCACCTTAGCTAGGCACAGTCAGCAATAGTAGTGGATGAGTTTGAACTTTTAGCTAAATTCGTCGATTGGACTGTCGATTTCATGAGGACTCGCCACTTCAGTCGGTGATTTCATCCTTTTTGATGGATGGAGGAAGGGGGATGTGAGCCGAGGGAGGGGACTGGATGGAGGATGGAGGATGGAGAGAGGGAGATGCAAGCCGGGGGGCTGGTGGAGGATGGAGGAGGGGGCACGGAGGGGAGGAATTTTTTTTTTTTTTTGTTCTGGATGGAGGGAGACGTGGGCAGGGGCGAGGGGGTGGCGATGGAGGAGAGGAAGGGGATGCGAGAAGGGGCCGAGGGGTGGGGTGGGGCCGGACGAAGGACGGAGGGAGGGGGGATGCGAGCATGGAGGGGAGAGGTTTTTTTTTTTTGGCGTACGGTGGATGAGAGAGGGCACATTTGCCGATGGTGATCGATGACGGAGACTCGACCGAGGTATGGGGTGGCGGTGGCGATGGATACCCAACGGGTGGCGTGGCGATGGAGGAGAGGATGGGTTTTTTTTTAAAAAAATTTAATTTTAATATTTAAAAATAAAAAAAATAATAAATAAATAATAAATAAAATAAAATAATAAAATAAAATATTTAATTAAGTTTTAAAAATACTAATAAATATTTTAAAAAAAAATTGAAAAAAAAATGCAGGTGGGTTCTCTAGATTTTAAGCATTTTTTTTTTAATTTTTTTAAAATTTTTCTCCTTTGATGGATCAGTGCCGAATATCCACACTCCCCTTTAGCACTACTCGAGGCTCCTCCACTAAGTCGTTCTCCTTCACATGCACCCATACATTTTTTAAAATTATTTTTTAAAATTAAAATAATTTTAAAAAATAAAATAATTCACTTTATTTTAAATATTTTTTAAAATTAAAATAATTTACTTTTATTTTTTATTTTTAAAAATAATATTTTAAATATTTTTATTTAAAAATAATTTTTAAATAATTTTAAAAAATATTATTTTAAATATTATAATTATTTTTTAAAAAATAATATTTTTTTATTATTTTAAAAATCTAATTAAATATTTTTACATATTTTATTTTATTTTTTATTTTATTTACTTTTATTTTTTATTTAAAGTATGGCGAGCATAAGGGTGTTGGTGACCAGCACTAGGGAAGCAGCCGAAGAAGGTGGGGGGGGGGGGTTGCGGAGGGGGAGGTGGGCGCGGGAACCGGCCGAGGGATGGGGGGTGTGGTCGCGGAGGGGAGGCGGGCAACGGGGGCTGGGGGGAGAGAGAAAGAAGATTTTTTTAATGCTTAAAAATAAGAAAAGAATAAAAAATAAAAGTAAATAAAATAAAATAAAAAATAAAATAAAATTCATGGAGTGATAGGTGGCGAGCGGACGTTCCACGGGTGGTGCAGAGGAGGATGAGCATGGAGGACCCACCAACAAAGGGAGTGGTGGTGCGAGCGAAGGACTGAATTATTTTATTTTTATTTTAAATTAATTTAATTTTTAAAAATAATTTAAAAAAATATATGGGTGCATGTGAAGGAGAGCAACCTAGCGACGGAGCCGTGAGTGGTGCTAGAGGAGGAGTGTGGATGTTCGAAGCAGATCCATGGAAAGAGAAAAAAAAATTAAGAAAAAAAACTTAAAATCTAAAGAACCCACCCGCATTTTTTTCAAATTTATTTTTTAAATAATATTTATTATTATTTCTAAAACTTAATTAAATATTATTAAATATTTTATTTTATTATTTTTAAATATTAAAATTAAATTATTAAAAAAATATCCTTCCTTCCTCTCGTGCCCCCTCTCCCTTCGTTCGCGTCTTCCTCCCCTCCGCCCCCATGCCACCTGCTGGGTATCTATCACCACCGCCACCCCACACCCCGATCGAGTCCCCGCCATCGGTCACCATTGGCAACTGCGCCCCCCTCACCCACTGTACGCCAAAAAAAAAAAACCCTCTCTCCCCTTCGCGCTCGCGTCCCCCCTCCCTCCGTCCTCTGTTCGGCCCCACCCCACCCCTGCCCCCCCCGCTTGCATCCCCCTCCTCTCCTCCGCCGACCCCACCATCACCCTCCGACCCCGCCCGCATCCCCCTCCATCTGGAACAAAAAGAAAAAAAAAAAATTCCTCTCCTCCGCGTGCCCCCCTCCCCTCCGTCCTCCATCCTCCGCCCACTCCTCGGGCTCACATCCCCCTCCCTCCATCCTCCATCCGGTCCCCCTCCCCGGGCTCGCGTCCCCCTCTCTCCATCCGCCGTCCAGTCCCCCCACCACAACCCCCCTAACCGACCTCCATCAGAAACGAGAGAAATAAATAAATCACCAAGTGGAATGGCGAGTCCATCTGAAATCGCTAGTCCAACCGGCGAGTTTGAACTCGCCAGATCAACTCGCGATCTCAGCTGAACTCGCCAGTTGGCCTAGCGAGTTCAAACTCACTACTATTGTTGGCTGTGCCTGACTGAGATGGCAATAAAATCACCACTTAAAATGATGATTTTGAAATGGACGATAGTTTTGAAATTAAGATGCAAACAGCCATATTTTTAAATTAAATATTAAAAAATAATTAAAAAAAAATCCTGCTCCCATCCTATTGTCCTTAGTTGATGTATTTCCTTTTATGATAATAGGGGATGGGAGAACCCACACAATTTAGATTTTTTTTCTTTTTTTTTTATAGGATTTGGATTGGCATGCTACAAAGATATTTTAAATATTTATGAATGTAGATCTAGTCTAACCTGATTTTACTAATTGTACTCATCCAACCAATAAGTCTTAGAGAATTTTGAGTCCAATTACCAAAATAGACCCTTATTAGGAAGTAGAAATATTAAAAACAAAACTTAGGCATAAATGTCTAACATTTTTTGTCTAATTAGGCATCAATGTCTTAGTTCATGGTATCGAGAAGCAAATAGTTTGAAAGACGATAAAGACAAGGATAGCAAGGGGGTCTGATCGAATAAGATAGGGATCTAATCGGATACATGATAGACAAAAACCTATCAGTTTGAATCCGATCTATTTATTAAATAGATTAAAAATTTATATTCAAATTTGATAATTTTATTAAATAGATAATGTAGTTTGATCTATAATAGGTTAAAATAAGTTAAATAGTTAAGCATTGAGACCCTTAGATAAAAGACTAAATCCTAGGTTTAGTAAATACAATTCTCTTTTTTCTTAACTTTTGGATATATTTCTTCCCATAAATCTAGACTTATTAAATCAGTCTAGAAAAAATATATCCGTATAAATCAGAAAATAAAATATGCAAAAAAAAAAAAATCTAAAGGAATCTCTAATGAAGTATGTGATCCAAAAGATAATTTTCTTATAATTAGCTATATATATATACGGCCATCCATTCAACTGCACTATTATCCACTTTATATACATGTCTAACCTCATGGGACTGGAGAAAAGCAATCATCCGCCACTAATCTCTTAATAATGAGTAGGAATTAGTTTCAATAGTAAACCGAGTAGAAAGCCATGGCAATTAAATCATCTTTAAGAATAATTAATATGATCGTCTTTAGATGCAATTTTTTCAGCATAATTTTTTTCTTAATAATATATCCCCTTAGGATTTCTTTTTTGATTTTTTTTTTTTTTTTTGAGTGCTAGGATTGATAGTTATTGCTTCCACTTAGTGCTTGCACCGGAGATGACGTTCCCAATTCAAGTCAAAAAAAAGAAAGAAAAAAAGAAAGAGATTCTGTCTAACAGCAACAACAGCAATTTCAGTGTTATTATTTTTTATCATACTACTGCTTTTAATGTTAATTATTTTTTAAGAAAATTGTCATGAGTATTGATATTCCTATTTTTACCACTAATGTTACTTTGTTTACCATGATTACAACTACGATCGCCATTTCACAAACTTATTTAACCATATGCTTTAAATGAATGTTTTGACACTATTCATAAAAATATGCTTTCGAATATGGGCATATGATGAACGTTTGTCATGGGAGCTGATTGTATCATTGTCAACTTTTTGGGACAGAAAGCTAGATGTCTTTCGAGGACTGCCCCAAATTGCACGTCTTTCTTATTGTGGAGGGAGAGGACAGAGGAGTTTTGGATGAGAGCACCCCAAGGTAGGGTCCTTCACGTGAGCGCCATCATCACGATTGAACAAATTATTCCTTCTTGCATGGACCACCATGATTTCAATGAGTCACAGGCCGCACCTAAAGGGCCCCTCCAGTTCCTTTCCGCAGCTATTCATCTTTACCATCGTGGAAGCAACCAATTAAATTACGAAGAGGCAATAGTAATATGATTTAGATTCTCTCCTTGGCTGATCCAATTGTTAACCCATGGCAACATCGATAAATTAAAACCTTCTAAGACGGGAGAAGTGATCAAATTATTAATTTGTTGCTTAATTTAGAGGGAGAAAGAAAAATAAACTGAAACTATCTGCACACACCCCAAACTCAAGATTATTGAGATCAATCAATAATCTAAGTAAGAAAGAAATCTAGTTCATAACCTTGTATATATGCAAAAGGATAATATAAAGATGGGCATATAGTGTTACACTGATTAAAAACATCAAATGCCTATTGTGTTAAAAGTTAATTTATAATTAAGTTTATAATTAGTGTTCGCAAGTTCAAGAGCCATGTAACTCTAGTAGTTAATATATTATGGAGATCAAAGAATTATATAATTCCAATATTTAATACATTATGGAGATTAAAGAGCCATCTTAAGTAAACTAAGAGTCATGAGGAATAGCTTAAGAGTCATCTTTATATCTATAAATAAGTAGATTTGAATCTTTGGCAAGGCAAGCCATTGATCGCCTCTTGTATCACTTCACTGCTCTAATCAAAACCTCTCATGTTTCTCATTAAAAAGTTCTCTATCTTGCATCTTATTACCTATATTTTTCATGCACCCAATATATTGTACTTGATGGGGATATCTACAGATTCATCATTAGCTTTATAGGGCCTTCATATAACCTAGAGTTTCTCCCATGCATGGATAGCAGATCATACATAATGATAGACCAGAAATGCAAATGTTAGTAGCGGAACCAATCAAATATTGTAGGAACACATCATAACTATGAATCTAGAAGCAAAGCTAGACTTGTTTTGACAATTTGGATAGCATGCCATGAATGGATCAAGAGCTTTTAGAGTTGGCAATCTCCAAAAAAAACTATGCAGATCCTCTACGGTGCACAGCATGCTCCATTCATCATGCGATGGATGGCCATGCATGGATGCACGCCCGTTGTATGTGGCCGTGTATAGCAACTCATCATGCAATGGAAGTTATATTATACACTGCACCGTATGGTGCACAGCAGAACAAGAAATGCTTCCTTAGTAGGCCTTCCATAGCTTTAAAGCTAGAGCTCACCGGGAGCTATAGCTTCTGCTATTATAATATATTATCCTGGTGGCTAGCCGGCCTACCCCATCTCTCTCCACCTACCACTCCGACCCACACAAGTCAAAAGCACAAACAGGAATACTACTATCTTGAAACATAACTACCGCTAGAAGATGAAACGCATGGTAGGAAACGCCGACGTATCTAACATTGCTCCACCCT
Source organism: Cocos nucifera (assembly GCA_006176705.1). Classification (NCBI taxonomy): domain Eukaryota; kingdom Viridiplantae; phylum Streptophyta; class Magnoliopsida; order Arecales; family Arecaceae; genus Cocos; species Cocos nucifera. The sequence goes on along the minus strand of QRFJ01000734.1, from coordinate 107,174 downwards.
ATTCGACATCAAACTGTTGTTCGGATACCGTATCCAAGGTATAAGTTCCCCGTCTACTAGTGGTTTTGTAGCCAATGCGTTAGTAGGGCAGATCTTGTAAGAAACCAAAGAAGATGTGGATTAGCTTAATTAGCTTGATAAGGACATAAGAAGCCCAGACAAAAACATATAAAAATCAAAAGAAATGCACGAGAAATCATGTGCCCATACTCATAGAAAGAGCGTGCAACGTGTACAGCTACCAGTCGATATAGTGTACCGGAAGCAAAGATCTACTTCTTCTCTACAAATTACACCCCTTTCCTTTCCATATCCCTTCCACTTTGCCTCCAACACAAATACTCTAATCTGAAGAAAGAATCCATGGATCTACTTTACCTTCACTACCCCTCGTCAATGTCATGCTCTCGGATCCCTTCTCTGCGTGGTTACTGACCTGCTGCAAATTGTCGTAATTTCCGATGACCGACCTGAACCGGGATCGATCCCTGTCCTCTGTCGACGCCGAGCCATCAGCCCAACCCAAGAATCCATCGGCTGATCTCCTGCTCGGTTTCAGGCCTTCCATGCCGAAGAGGCTTCCTAGACCCCCAGCGGCCAGGCCCGAAGGGCCTAGCGGTGGGTTCGCTTCAAAGGCGGGCATAGTGACTGAATTGTGGTAGGAAGGTGTTTGAGGTTGGAGGGAGGATTGGATGGTGAAGTCTGGGCTTTGCATATTTAGTAGATTTTGGTGTTGAAGAACAATAGAATTAGGCAACTGGTAGTTACTCGATGAAGTAGTAGTACTGCTAGAAGAACTTGTGTTAGAACAAGTAGATGTGGCGCTAGTGTTCGCGTTAGCAACAGTATTTCTACTTAAAAAAGCGGCACCATGAGCCATGGAGGAGGAGAGAAAAGAGATGGGAGGAAAGAGGGGAGCTCGGAGGCTTGGAGCAATTAGGGGCCCGAAGGGGTAAGCTGAGGCAGTGGTGGCTGCATGGAAGGTGTCGAGCCGAGGGCGGCAGAATGGGGAGGAGATGAAGGGAGCTGCAGGGAAGCCGGTGAACTCTTGCACCATCGCACGGAAGTTGGATGCGTCGGTTGCGAGGACGGTGGTGGGTGCGCGCCGGGATGCCCGCGAACGCTTCTTGGAGCCTCGAGGGGTGGCGGCCGGTGGAGCTGGTTGGGTTGGTGGTTGCACCGACTGGTTGAGGCTGCTGCTGCCGGATGGTGGACTGCCACTGGGTGCAGCGACCGCCATGGCTTTCGACGATGATGATGATGAGCCATCAAGGATGGTGCAACTGTGTTCCAATAGTGATGATGGTGGAAGAGATCTGGCCCATGCCATGTCGAGACCGAGGGGGTTGGGGTCGGGTGGCGTGGAAGGGAAGGTGTTGACGCGAGGCAATAGAGAGATGGAGGAGAAAGGAGAAGGGTGGTGGTGCAGCTGGTGGGAAGAGGAACGTCGTGGTGGTGGTGGTGGTGGTTGGGATGGAAGGTTCAAGGAGGAGGAGATGGCTTCGGTCCGTGAGTCGTAGCAATCATCGCCGCTGCTTGAGGATTGGATGCTTCCACTGTTGGTGGAATCCATGGATGATAAGGGAAAGGAAAGGAAGAGAAAAAGCTATGGAGAAAAGAAGATAGCTATATATTTGGAGATAAAAGGGATCAAGAGGTTGTTTTGAGAGGCTAAGAAAGAGTAATAAGTGTCCAATCTAACAAGGGAGTATAGATCAGAGAATCCCGGGGGGAGAGTGGGGGTTCAGGGGTATGTCTCCTCCGGTGCTTAGGAGAGCAGCCCACAAGCACAGACAGGTGGGAAAAAAAAAAGGCTAAATGATTGTCTTTGGTGGGTGTCGAGGAGAAGATGATAGAGGGGATTTTTTTTTTTTTTGGAACGTTTGCTTTAGAGGGCTCCCGTCCAAAAGAGGAGGCCGAAAGATCCATCAGGGATCACATAGGAGGCGGGCTATGGGTGATGGTGAATGGTAGCAAATGATCACACGGAGAAGATAACTGAGCGGTATCGGGATGAACGAAGATCTGATTTTATCGCGTCAAAAGTAAACGGTGAAAATATTATACCAATATAAAGCCAACATGTTATGAATCAAGATATTGATATATATCTCAACCAATATAGGAAAACTGAGACCAACAATTATTTTTATCTTTGATTTTACTATTATTTTTTGGAGAACTCATTGAACTACAGTACAAAATGATCGCATAAATCTTGATTATATATTTTGATATTGCATATCGGCTTAATTATATCTCGATATATATCAATATATATCAGTCGAGAAAATAAGAGATGAGATTTTAAATATATTGCATTGGTGGTATCTTATACCAATTAAAAACCAAAAGGTTATCCAAAATAAAAGCCTTGAAAACCAACTAAAAAAAAAAAAAGGGAAAGCTGTTGGACAAAGAAATCAAAGTAAAATAAGACGGATATTGGATGCTAGAATACTACATTTGATGATTACCATTCAAAGTACTTGTAATTAAGTGTATTTTGACGTTACTAGGATGCTTCATTAGAATTCATGTCGCTGTAATTGCATGTTTTACAAACTTGGTTTGCCTGGTAGCATGATATTCTGTTTGATCATTGACCTTATATTTCACTTTTAAATTTGTATTTTTGTAAGAACAAGGAGATATCTATAAAATTAGCATAGCTTATGCACTGAATTTTTCCTTTATTATGTGCCTCATTGTTGCTTCTTTAGAAAATCATTTTAAAAAAATATTATTCTATAATTGAAAAAGGGATGAAGAGCCATCACATACATCCTTTCTCTCCGACCACCTCATGTCTATTTAGGTCCTATCTCAATCACGCTCTTCTTTCGGTGAACTTCTCAATCACACTCTTTGAAGTGCTTGGTACGAAAGAAAACATCCAATACTGTTCAGTACCTTTGCCCTTTAGATTTCTCTCTTATAATTTGGATCTAATGAAAACATGTTTCATAGCATTGAACATTGCTATCTTCACTATTACTAATTATAAAATTTGCCGAGGAATTATTAAGTGCCTTTGTGATTTTATGACTTTAAATTTCAAGTAGTCCAATAGGCTCCCTTTCTCACTTCAGGTCTCTTTGGCTTCCAAATCTTATCTATTTTTTAATTGCCATTGTCCAGAAACTGCAGGTTATGCAAATTTGGGCATAGAAAGTTTCAAAGACTTTAATTTCTTCTAGTTAATTCCATGCCTATGGCTTTGACTGTGTTCTAAAGAAGGCTTTTGTTTGGTTGAACCACACTGAAAAGACATATATATATATAAAGGCTTTTGCGGGATTGTTTGGTGGAACTATTCCACCACTTTGATCCAACCTCCGAGCCTTTTCTTGACCTAGTCACAAAGCTTCTCTTAAGCCATCAGTTTCTGTTCATGCTCATTGTTTACCTTCTATCTGGCTTCTCATCTGTCTTTAAAACTTGTACAAAGATAACCACTGCTTTTCCTCAATTCTCTATTTTCTCATCCTATTCCTTTACTTTGCTCCAACTTCCGAGCCTTTTCTTGATCTAGTCACAAACCTCCTCTTAAGCCATCAGTTCATGCTCATTATTTACCTCTTATCTGGCTTCTCATCTCTCTTTAGAACTTACACAAAGATAACCACTGCTTTTCCTCAATTGCCTCTTTTCTCATCTTCCCTTGCTTTGGAAGTTCCAAATTAGTTGAACCATGCACAAAGATTGTTGCAACTGTTAACAACATGATCCGTATTAAATTAATCATTCTTGTATCCAAAGCAAGGTGCCTTAAAACATTAGAGATTAAGCCCATGAAATTTCATCAACTGGCAATAAGAGGGCTGTTGTTGCACCAAGAATGCACATCATATGTGATATTTTATGCATACTTGGGTTGGATGAATTGTGACTCAACATGGCCTGGGACCTCTACTCTAAAGAAGAGAAAAAATATAGTAATTTTATTTTAGATCCATGGTTGATCTGATCCATCTAATAATTTCTCGAAACTAGCCTCGTTCATCCATCTGTTCAACAAGCAAGTCAGGACTCACTCAGGATTCACCGGCCAAGGGGGTAACCTTTTTGTTGTAATCTAACCCTAGAACATCACAAAATGGGCTACCACTAGAAGTAAGCAAACCAAATATTGACACGTTCGACTTCCCATCTAAAGTTCATGTACGTGTAAGGCTGCAACAGTTTACAGCTTCGTTTGGTAGGTGGATGGCATGACCGATAGTGGGCTCGCGAACACGTGAGAAACAATATATATATGGAGTTTCTTAACACGACAACTTAATGTTGGTTCCGGTCCCTGTCCGGCTTACGTGTCCCTGTCTAATCCATTTAATCTCTCACCATTTCAATCCTAACGGAGGTCTCGAGTGATATTCCTCCAGTACTGTTATTGACCACGTATTTGATGTTAGGACTTGTAAAAATGAACAAGGAGAATAAATAACAATGCATTATAAAGTATTTAATTGAAGATCCGCAAGTTATGCAGGATGAATAATTATAATTTATAATTATTAAAAATTTTAATAATAAATATTCATAATATATATATATTTTTAATTTTTTTAATATTTATTTTATTTTATTTATTATATATTATTTTATTTATTTATTATAAAATAATATTTTATTATTTTTTTATTCTCATATCTTTTTCATGTCTGTCAGTGCCGTCTACCCTTCTGTCGTTCCACCATAACTTTTTTCTCTCTCGACAAACGTCGATCTCAATTGCACTCCGCTCTCTCTCTTCTTCTCGTACCTTCTCTACACCCATCGGTGCCACTCTATCCTCTGTTGTCCCACCATCGCTCTCATTCTCTTTCGGTAAATGCCAATCTCGATCGCATCCCTTGGCATTCCTACCGGTACCACCATCCCTGATGCCATCATTGAAGAAAGAGAAAGAAACTCTCTCTCTCTTTTCTTCTTCTTTTTTTTATATAATATTTTATTTTTTTCTTTCTTTCTATTTTTATATCTTTTCCACGTCTGCTGGTGTCGTCCCACCATGGCTTCCATTCTCTCTCGACAAATGTTGATCTCAATCGCAACCCCATCCCCTCTTTTCTTCTCATATCTTCTTCACGCCCGTCGGTGCTATTCCACCACAACTCTCCTTCTCTCTTGGCAAATGTCGATCTTAATTGCAACCCTCATGCCTCTGCTGGTACCACCACCTTCGATGCCATCACTAAAGGAAGGAAGAGAAATTTTCTCTCTCTTTTTTCTTTTCTTCTTCTTTCCTTTCTTTTTCTTTTCTTTCTTTCTTTCCATCGGTCCTAGATCGAAACAGGGACCCTTTGGATCTCCGTTTGATCCCCTAGATCAAAGGCACAACCATACGATATTGGCCAATGATAGCCGGGACTGCCTTGGTACAACCCAGAAAATTCAGACTGATGGCCAACGGTGACCACCGATGCTAAAAAAACAAAAAAAGAGGGGTAGAATCCAGACCAATAGCAATGTCTAGTATGATGTGAAGAAAGGGAAAAAAGAGGAGAAGGAGAGTCGAAAATCCGAAGCGAAACTCCCTATCCCTCTTCTTTTCTCTATATCGCTCTTGCTCCTATGGAGGAGCTGCGAGCCTTTTGCCTCAATGGCATGGCAACCTCTAAGAAGGTGGCCTAGGTAGCCTCCAAGAAGACGATCGCGCTACGAAATCGACCTACGATGATGTGTTTTGATGTATTTGGTGGGCCGCCATGATTCATGCTTTATTCCTATGCTTGACCTCCTACTGGTAATGGATTGCATCAGCGATACTTTAGTTGATGTTTGGAGAACTGACTTTGATTATACTGTGATATTTGAGAGGTTTGATAGCGGGAAGTTTGCAATGGGAGGCTTAGCATGCCCAAAATAGTCGATTCCACGTATATATATGATTTTTGGAATCATGCAGTTAAAATCGTGGGTTGGATTCATAATTTTAAAATCTGGAGGACGGTATGTAGTCGACCATGGGGTGCGAGCACTGGCCTTTTGCTTCAGTTCTTTTTGGAGGCTATTCATTGGTACACTAGTGAGGGACCATATGGAGCTTGTCGGATGGTTTATATTATATATCAGATCTAGCTATTCAAGAACAGCCTTATTTTTTATGTCAAGATTGTACCAGCCAAGCGAATTATGAAGAGAGCGAGCTGCTTAGCTTTGGTATATAGCCACTTCGACTCTGCTGATTTGACCTTAGTTAACTCGAGTTTCTGGGGTTCTCTAGTTATGCCTGCAGTATTATGGAAGACCTTGTTCATTTCTTAGGACTCTCTACTCTTTGGATTTGTTAAGGTCAACTTTGATGGCAGTTTCATGAATAGTAGAGGTGGTTCGGAATTTGTCATTCGAGACTTGGACTCGAGGATGCTGGCTGCGGAGGGCTCACTATTTTTTGAGGCATCCATGTTAGGTGCAAAATTTTGTACGGCGTGAGCTGGTATCATCTATACAATCCAAAAGTTGCGAGTACAAAGATCATCATTGAAGGAAATTCTTTGATGGCTATCAATTGAATTCAAGAGAGGACCATACATCGTGACACCCATCCTTTTTTAGATGATATCTGGAGGGCCATTAGTGGATGCATTATAGTATCTTGCCGGCATGTATTTTGAAAGATCAATAATATTGGATTGGGTGACCATCCTTAGGCTCTCTGAGAAATAATTTATTTTTTAATTTTTTTAAATTTTTCTCAAGATCTGATCATCCGTTTGTATCAAAAAAAAATAATAATAATAATAATAAAATAATTCCTTCATTTTTTTTTTTTTCTTCCCTCCTCCGTTCTGCCCCCACAGATTCTTTCCGCCCCACTCCGTCCGCCGCAAAAAAAAAAAAAACCCTCTCCACCGCGCTTTTCTCTCCTCTCTCTCTCTCTCCCCCTCCTTCATCCCCACCCCACCCACCCACCGGATCCTTCCCTCCACCACAAAAAACAGCCCCTCTCTGCGTGCCCCCAACCCCACGCGGCACCGCCACCCTCCCCGGCCCCATCCTGCACGCCCACGTATCCGTGCCCCCAACCCCACGGCGCCCACAGGTCCTCGGTTAAGAGCGGCGTAACATAATACGAAGGTCTAAAGCTAAATACGAAAATAATTTTTTAAATTAAAATTTATATAATTTTTTTATTAAAATTTTATTTTTTTTTGTTTTTTAAGATATAATTTTTTAATTAAATTTTTATAATTAATTTTTTTTAATATTTTATTTTTAATTAATAATATAATCAATCCATCTAATCTTTGTTGAGATATTATTGATCTTAAATAAAATTTTATTAATTTTAATTTTAAAAAATTTATTTCTATCAAAATAATATTTACTAAAATTATTAATATTATTCTAAAAGTAATGTATGCATTTGAAAAAGAGTCGAACCTTACCTTATGATTGAGTATGTCTATTGAATCATTATCTTCCACTTATATAATTTTCTTTAAAACTCTTAACTCTAAAAATAAATTTAAACATTCAATATCAGAGTGGTTATTATATTTTAAAAAATATTCAAGATTAAGATAATATTTTTTCAAACTATCATAATTGAATGACTTCTATTTTTTACTGCTAAATAAAAAATTAAAAATATTTTTACATATCTTAAACTACTTAAATCTACTTTAGAGTGAAAAAATTGATTGATCTATTACATATAAGAAATAATTAATTTTAAATAATTTTTTAAGAAATTTTATTATTTCATTATCAATATTTTTATCAAATTATTTTTTTTCTATGAATGATACGTTTGTCATAAAATTTAGGTGATCTATTTTCATTTCAGATGCAATTTCTTTAAAGAAAATCAAAGTAAATGCAGCTCGATCTTTTTTATATATTTCAAAAAGAAAAAAAGACCTTTTAGTTTTTATATAGCAACATCAATATGCATATTTTTTTATTGTAAATTTTTGCTAACTTAGTTAATAGCAAATAATATATCATATCAAATAATCATGCCCAATAAAAATCCAAAATTTTCAAGCTCATATGTTGCTAAGCAATTAGCTTCACTTTTGATATTAGGATCTTCACTAACTTCTACTAATTTTAATAAAGCATCTCTTATTTGTAAAGCTTAGAATCTTATTGCTTTAACACTTTCAGTATAGCTTTCTTAACGTGTTTATGATAATGATTTAAGAGTTAAACCAGATATATTACCTTATAAAATTTTTTATCTTTTAGTAGAAGAAGAAAATAGTGAATATATATATTGTACCACTCTAAAAAAATAATATATCTTCAGTACAAGAATTAGTCATATCATAAAGTACTAAATTTAGAGTGACAACTACATGCACTACTACAAAAATGGCCTATGACGGTGTATACTATGGCAGCGATTTTCGAAACTACTATCATAGCTCCTACGACTATGATTTTCGTTAACCACTGCTATAGGTCGGATCTATGGCAGCGATTTTTATAATCACTGGCTGCTATAGGTCCAACATATAGCAGCAGTTACAGAAAATCGCTGTAGTAGATCAGACCTATGGCAGTGGTTCATTATAACCGCTGCCATAAGTTGGACCTATAGCAGTGGTTAGTAGGAACTACAGCTATAATCTGATTTATGACAGCGGTTAATTATAATCGTTGCCATATTTTTTTTAAAATATTATATAATTTTAAAATTTAATATTCATCTTCATTATTTATTATCTAAATAATTATTATTAGAGTGTCGTCGCAAAAGATCGCCTCGATCCGATGGCCCTAGCTTCATCGATCAGAAAAATTTGATTTCAACGATCACGAACGACAATACGATGATCTGATAGATGGAGATCTCTGATGGATCCAAAAATCTGCAACGATGATCTCGGTGATGTTTGTAGCGTACTATCAAATTTTTACTTGAATCAGATATTGTTATCTTGGTTAATTTAGTATAGATTAGTTTTGACCGTTAAATGATAAATGAGTGATCAAAGGACCAAACGGTGTCCGATTATAAGATAATTTTTTTATAAATGATTTTAGCTACTACTTTAATTATTTTTTATGATGGTGATTATAAAATTCAACTCATGAGATGAAGAACGATCTAAAACTATACATTTCCTGATAACCATTCTGAAATTTTACTGATTGTTATGCTCGTGCTTTTGCAATATCTGCTTAACATGAATAGTTTATATAAAAATGATTTGAATTTTACTATCATCACCATATAAAATATTTAAAATTATAATAAAGATCATTTAACTAAAAAATTATCTCATAATTGGATGTCGTTTAACTCTTTGATCGCTTATTTCTAATTTAATGATCGAAATCATTCTGTACTAAATTGACCATGATAATCATATCCAATTGAAGTGAAACTTTGATAGTATGCTACAAACATCATCAAGATCATCATTGTAGATTTTCAGATCCATCGAAGATCTTCATCTACCAAATCATCGCATCATCGTTCGTGATCATCGAAATCGAATTTTTTTGATCGATAAAGCTAGGGCCATCAGATCGAGGCGATCTTTTGCGATGACACTCTAATAATAATTATTTAGATAATGAATGATGAAGATGAATATTAAATTTTAAAATTATATAATATTTAAAAAAAATAAAAAAATTATTTTCAATCTATGGCAATGATTATCAAAAATTACTGCTATAGATCTACAACAGCAATTATAGAACCATTGCTGTAGATCGATGGCAGCGGTTCGATAACTGCTATCGTAGGTTAGGTTAAAAATCTTCAATTTTTTTTTCTTTCGTGCACACTCGATCTCTCTCTCTCCCCCTCCTCTTCTTTGTCGGTGAGGCTCCTTCCCCCTGTCGACGTCGCCCCTCCTTCCCCCTCGGCCAGCGCTGCCCCTCCTTCCCCCTCCTCCTCCAGGCCCCCATCCCCGACCGCCCCTTTCTGCCATCCGCCACCCCCCACTCGACCCCCCCACCCCTCCATCGGACCCTCCCTTGGCCCCCAACGAAACCCCCCCTTCGGTGAACCCCCATTCGACCCCTCACGAAACCCCTCCTCCGACAAACCCTCCTCCACCCTCGCTCAGCCCCTCACGAAACCTCACACCCCCCCCCCCGCCCCCCATCCGATTCTCCCTCGGTCCCCTGTGAAACCTCTCCTTCGATGAACCCCCATCCACCCTCGACCCTCCACCGACCCCTCATGAAACACCTCCCCCACACTCTATCCTCCTCTAGCCCTGGTACGAAACCAAACCCCCTTCCGGCAAGCCCCCTCCACCCCCCTTTGGCCCTTGTGAAACCCCATCCCCCCTACCACCACCATTCTGACCCTCCTCGGTCGAGTGCGAAGCCTCCTTCGGCCTCCTCATCATTGTGCCCCCTCCCCTTGGCCTCCCATCCCCAGTCGCCTCTGCTCTCTCTCCCTCTTTTGTCTTTTTCTCTCTTCTCTATCTCACTATCTTGCTTTTGTTTCGTAGGTTACCTCTAGTGCCATCCTCCTCCTCTAGCATCGTCGCCGACGACCCTCGGAGCTTTCGGTGCGACCCGCTCTCTATAGCCGTAGGTATATTTTTTTTAATTTTATAATATTATTTATTAATCATATATATTTATAATAACTTATAGAATACTTATAATAAATATTATTGTTGGGGATAAATTCCGCATCCATCGAAGTCTAGCTCGACGCTCAGCCTAATGCAACCAGTAGCCGCAGGAGAGCTTCAGCAGACGGGCTTCAGCCGAACCCCCGACGTCCGAGCTTCTTCCAACCCGTTCAGTCGGCCGAACTGCTTAGCGACCGAGCTCCTCGAACTCCTAGCGTCCGAGCTTCTACGAACCCGTTCAAACGGCCAAACTGCTTAGCGGTCGAGCTCCTTGGACTCCAAGCGGTCGAGCTTTAATGGAATCCTCCGGTGCCCGAACTCCTCAGCGATCGCCCCCTCGGTCGAACTCCCCAAGCGGCCCTTCCTTCTGCCGACCGAGCTCCTCCGAACTTCTCTACAGCCGAACTCCTTCCGAGCTTTCCTTCAGCCAAACTCTCCTATAAGTCCGAACTCCTCTAGATGAAGAAGGAGACTGGACGGTATGGCCACCATTACTGATGATGCCACTCTCTCCGTAATCAGCCCCATGCGGCCCACGACCTGCCAGTATGACTGTCACCATCCATCTGATGGCATCTTCCTCTCCGTACCGAACTCCATGCGGCCCATGACTCGTCGGTATGGCTGTCACCATCCGTCTGATGGCACATTCCTCTCCGTACCAAACTTCATACGGCCCACGACTCGCCAGTATGGTTGTCACCATCCACCTGGCAACGCCCTCCTCTCCATGCCGAACTCCATGCGACGGTATGGCCGTCCCCATCAACTAAGCTCCACCTACAAAGGACCCTCCAGATACGCTAACTAAAATCTTTCTGATATCTGAGCTCTCCTCTTCTTCTCTAAGCTCCGGAACTCATCCCGAGCACTCCATTCCTATTGGCCAGAGCTGACTTGAGCGTCGGAGGGTCCTGCCGAAGTCACCCCCCACCGACTCCGGATGGGACTCTATTTTGCAGGTCTCCGATGGCGACCTCCTCAGCCTTCACTCCAACGACCTCCGACGACGACCAATTTCTACACCAATAATTATAAATATTTATTATAAATATTATAATTATCTGCATGCCGTAATTTTTGGATCATGCCGTAGTGGTAGCCTTGGGCCATGCCATATCGATGGCTATGGACTAGATCTATCAACGGATTGAGTTTAGATCAAAACCTGAATATTCAGATCGAAACCTGAATTTTAATTACTGGTATTAGATCCAAACACGAATATCCAACGGATCTATACTTGAGAGAGGAAGGGAGGGATCCGGCCTCGTGACCATCATTGGGAGGGAGGGAATCCAGCCTCACCGCCATCATTGGGAGGGAGGGGGTCCGACCTTATCGGCGAGAGAGATCGAGAGAGGGAGAGTGGTATGAGAATTTATGGTGCTCCCAAGCCTTGGGAGACCACGAGAGGAGTCCGGGGGTTGGCTCCGAAGATTTCAGAGGCTTGGTTGGTGCTTCAGAGATCTAGAACATAAGATGAAGCAAGAAATCAAAGCCAAAGAATTAAGACTGCAGAAAGAAGATTTTCTGCAGATCAGCTGGCTCAGTTCAAAATTGGGTCGACTAAGTCTAAAAGCACAGGCAAAATAGAGAGCTATGCATTCAAAACTGCTGACACGGCACAGGACTCGGTCGGCTCAATTTCAGACTGAGCCAACCCAGTGAAACTTAGCCGACTCAGTGCACGGACAGAGTTATGCGAGAGTCTATTTTAGGCTATGGTTTGGGATGATCCTAGGGGTCTTAAGGCCTGATTTGAGAGGTCTTAAGGAGGCTAATTTATGTATGGATCAGTTCCAGATCCAAAGGATGAGAGCATGAGAGACATGGGTGTACATGAGCTCGGTGAGTGCTTTCATATATTGGGTTAGCTGAAAAGTTTTTTGGTCGGGCCTAATTGCTATGCATAAATACATAGGTTGTATTAGGATTTCATAATACTATGGAATACAGATCTTTCCTCCCTCAACTCTCTTCTTCTCTTCTCTCTAGAGTTGCCACCCTAGGGTTCTTGAAGAAGGCCTAGAGAAGGGAGGCATCTCCCTCAAGTCCAAGAAGGAAGGCGCCCCATCATAGATCCAGATGGAGGATCGGTGGTTTGCTACCCATAGAGAACGTAACAGGTTCCTTCAGGTTCGTGTTAAAGATTAGGAGCTTCGACAATATGGTATCGAGACTTGTGATGCCAAGGATGATTGGCATTCGAGCGATATCATAGAACATCAATTGGTATCAGAAAGAGGTGATGCCAATTGGTGCGCTTACATCTGGTATCAGAGTCTGATGGTGCATGAAAGAGAAGGAGAAGTTGTATAAAATGAAATCAGAAATTTGCACAAGGATTTCATGGTATATCTCAAATCTACCTTGTTGTTGCTGTGGTTTGGCCAATCGAGAGTAGTAGATTGAAGGTGGAGGTTGAGAGGATTAGCGGAAAGAAATTTTTTTGGGGTAGAAGGATTTGGTGCATGATTTGCTGATCGATCTTGGTGAAAAAGTCGAAGTGTATGATGGTTATGTGATAGATAGGGAGCGCTGGAGTGCTGCAGTAGCACTTTTCTGGAGATGCAGGGCTGAGAGAGGCTCGATGATGCAGTAGTCGAGGGAGGTATCTCAATAGAGAGCATCAGGATTCTATAAGAAGATGGATAGTCTAAGGCTATTGAAGAGAGATTTTTCAAGGAATAATGGTCGAAGAAAGGCTGATGAAGCTCTATACGTCCTTCGATATCAGGAAGGTGGGAAAGTAGTCGAAAATATATTTAGTGGTTCGATCAGAGCATGAATTTATGGAGCCTTGAGAGTGATGAAGATGGATGATCCATGGAGGTCCAGCAGATCAGGACTGGACAGCTATAGAGCAGTGTAGAGATGAGTCAGGGAGCGCTGGAGTGCTGCAGGAGCGCTATCCTGAAGGCACAGAAGCTGAGAGAGGCTCGGTGGTGCAGCAACTGTGGAGTGTATCTCAGTAGATGGCATTAAAGGCTTCTCAGAGAGATTAGAAGTAGGTCTTAGGGAGAACCAGGAGGTCTCAGAGAGCACCAAGAGATCTCGGGCAGTCAGAACAGGTTTCTTCTGCAAAGGCATCAGGGAGAGTCATGGTTTAGGTGAAGGATGGTTCTTCGGACGCAACTAAAGTGGTGGCTGGTGTAGGGGTAGAAGAGAAGGACTAGAATGAAATTTTCTAGGGTTCAGTCACTAGATTCAGAAGAGTTGGATGAGCTTTTAGATTTTGAAAGTGCCCGTGGGTTGCAGAGGTATCCGATACAACTTCGAAGAGATCCACGGAGTGTGGAGGGTTCAAAGGAGCAGCGATGGTGTTCAAGATGCAGCGGTAGGTTCAGTAGTATAGCATTGAATGGTTGGCCTCGAGGGACTCGATGATAGAGTCAGCTTCTGTAGCATCAGATGGACTTCAGATATAGGTGGAGCTCTAGAGAGATGGCTTCATAATTGGAGAAAAATTTGACATGAGTTCAGAACAGAGGGGTCCGAGAGGATCGATATCCTAGCGCCAACGCCGGTGATGCATAGTTTTAGGTAGAGCGGCATGCGTAGGAGGACAGGCGTAGTTCTGAGGAGACCATGTCAGAATTTGCAGCGAGTGTCCATACAGAAATGTTATGAGTTCTCCAAGAAAGTCTACAAAAAATGATGCAGCTGCTAAGCAGAAGGGATCCTATAATTTCAGGATGGTGCCAAGAAGCAAGCACAGATCTTCAGCGATGGAGGCGATTATCCCAAAGACCTCAAGGAAGCACAACAGCTGAAGAGGATTGGCAGAGGCGATGATTACACAAGGGGCTGTCGAGTGCGTAGGGACAGCGAAAACATGCAGGAGGGCATTATCGAGAGGTTTGCCAAGGCTTGGGGCACCAAGATAGAGATTGTGAGGATTTATGGTGCTCCCAAGCCTTGGGAGGCCATAGAAGGAGTCAGGAGGTTGGCTCCAGGGATTCCAAGGGCTTGGTTGGTGCTTTGGAGACCTGGGACACAAGGTGAAGCAAGGAACCAAAGTTGAAAAATTAAGACTACAGAAAGAAGATTTTCTGCAAGTTAGTCGGCTTAGTCCAAAACTGGATTGGCTAATTCTCAGAGCACAGGCAAAATAGAGAGCTACGCATTTGAGACTGCTAGCACGGCACAGGACTGGACTGGCTTAATTTCAGACTGAGCCAATCTAGTGAAACTTAGCCGGCTCAGTGCTGAGACTGAGCCAACTTAGTACGTGGGCAGAGTTACGCAAGGATCTATTTTGGGCTAGGGTCTGGGATGATCCTAGGGGTCTTAAGGCCTAATTTGAGAGATTTTAAGAGGGCTAATTCATGTATAGGTCGAGTCTAAATTCAGAGAATGAGAGCATGGGAGACATGGATGTACATAGGCTCGATGAGTGCTTTCATATATTGGGTTAGCCGGAGAGTTTTTTGGTCGAGCCTAATAGCTATGTATAAATACATAGGTTGTATTAGGGTTTCATAATATTATGGAATATAGACATTTTCTCCCTCAACTCTCTTCTTCTCTTCTCTCTATAGTTGCCATCCTAGGATTCTTGAAGAAGGCCTAGAGAAGGAGGGCGTCTTTCTCAAGCCCAAGGAGGAAGGCACCCCATCATAGATCTAGGTGGAGGATCGGTGGTTTGCTGCCCATAGAAAATGTCACAAGTTCCTTCAAGTTCATATTAAAGATCAGGGGCTTCCGCAATATGGTATCAGGGCTTATGATGCCAAGGATGATTGACGTTCGAGTGATATCATGGAACATCAATTGATATCAGGAAGAGGTGATGCCAGTTGGTGCACTTACAAGTGGAAGATCGAGAGAGCGAGAGAGGAAGGGAGGGGGTCTGGCCCCATCGGCATCACTGGGAGGGATGGGGTCCAGCCCTGCCGACAAGGGAGATCGAGAGAGTGAGAGAGGAAGGGATGGGGTCCAGCCTCATCGACGAGGTAGATCGAGAGAGGGAGAGAGGAAGATCGAGAGATGAAAAAGCTGAAAGGAAGGGGTTCGACCTCACCGCCATCATCGATGAGAGAGATCGAGAGAGGAAGAGAGGGAGTGATCGAGGGGATGGCACACAGTCGAGCCAGCTCGGATACGCAGTCGAGCCAGCTCGGATGGTGATTGAGCCAGTTGGAGGAGGATACTAGTCGGATGTCTCAGGTATGGAGCCGGCTTGGCTTCCAAGCGAATAGAATTTGATATGTCTCTCTAAGATTCCAACTTTAAGCCCTAAGGTGCCATCATCATCTACTTTATTCTTCTTTCAGATTTTTGGATTAACACCATGGTTCGCGCAAGAGATCGGATCTACGACTGTTGCTCATCCTTAATTATTTATGAATGTAATTCATGTTGTAGAATTTATTGCATAACATTTTTTGGATGTTTATATCATATTGCTTTTGTTTATTGCATTGCATAACGATAGACCCATCAATTGATTAGTATACATATTAGAGACTATTTATTGATGCTATACTAATATTATTGTTCAACATGTTATATTGATTAATATTCATTAACGTTGTAGGTCACGATGATACCGAAATGCCATCTAGCTTTCACCCCTGTCCCTCAACAGGTTATGCGCAGTTCAGCATCCGAGGAGCAGTCGGAGTATACTCCATCTACCTTGATATCGGTTGCTCAGGGATCTCCATCGACGGTATCTACTCCATCAACGGTATCTACTCCATCGACGGCATCTACTCCATCGATAGCTGAGCCTCTACCGTCGTCCATATCTAAGGCACATGCTACTACGCAGGTATTTGAGTGTACATTTTTATTATATTAGCACAACTTTATTTTTATATAGTATTTGTATATTTATATATTTGCATAACGTATTTGCATTACATGTACATCATTTAGTCGGACATTTTGCGATCCCACACGTATGGCATACGTGTGAAACCGCCAGCATCAGATGATGGTTTATTACTGTGCAGAGGGGAGGCCGGTAGGAAAGACCGCACGGAAAATGCATTCCTTTTTTGGAGTGCTTATGAGGTGGTCCGACATCATTTTCGTAGAGCCTAGAGACTGGCATTTGATGGATGCTGCCGTTAGAAGCCGAATATAGGAGGAGACATGGGTAAGTACGTGCATCTTAGTTATATTTATGTATTTTATATGTTTACACTATATATGTTTGATTAAAATAATTTTGTAACTGATTTTTGATAAATTTGTATAGAGAAAGTATGACTTTTTCGATCATGAGAGGGGTCGAGATGCTCGATTGAAAAAGATCGAAAAGTTGTACCGGGGTTACAAGGTCAAGCTCCACAGAGGATGGCTCGAGCACCGACGAAACACTCCAAAGGAGCTTGTTCCCTGGATATAAGACTGTCCTCCGAGTCAGTGGAAGATGATGGTTAGATATTGGAGGAGCCAGGAGTTCGAGGTAAAATTTTTAACTTTTAAATTTTTCAATACGCTTAAAATTTTATTTAAATATTTTTTAAATATTAATTATTTATTTGAATACTTGTTAGGCTACCTTTCATTAGAACCGAAAGAACCATGCAGCCCAGGAGTATACGTACACTCTAGACTACGAGTCTATGGCCAGTCATATACATAAAGAGGTAATTAATTCTAAATCTTACTAGATAAATTAAATTCATATTTTTTATCATCTTTCTGATAAATTTATTTTTTATTATAGCTGATGAGAGATGGAGTGATGTCCAGCCATAACGAGATCTTCCGATCCAGCAGCACGAACAAGATGGGCAAGCCGATGAATGCCGCGATCAGGCATATTTTTATAAGTATTAAATATATTAGTATATATGATTAGTATTATAGCATTTCTTATAAAATTTTATTTTAATTTATAATTACAGGATCAGTTAGATGTGCTCGCGAGCGAGGGCCCAGATACCTCTGGGCCTCATGACCATCTATCTCAAGTTTTGGGGCCTGAGCACTCTGGGAGGATCCGATGCAGGCCCGGACATACATCGATCAGCTACTGGTCCGAGGTGAGCATCTTCTCATAGATTTTCGATGTCGTCGATCGAAAGAAGCTTGAGGAGATGTTGGCATAGGCAAATCATGCTGTGACGTGGGCAGATCGGGTTGAGGAGCGCGCATCTCATTTGAAGGGCATCATGAGAGACATGATGTCGATGCTCAGCGCATGTTTTGGAATTATAAGCTTTGAGAATATGTTGGCCCATATTTCAGCTCCAGCTCCGGCTCTGGCTCCCACTCTAGCTCTCGGTGATGACAATGATGATGTAGATTTAGAAGACTTTTGATGTATTTTATTTTTTAAAAAAATATTATAATAAATTTTATTCGATAATAAAATTTTAGTATTTTAGAATAATTTTTATATTTATTATATTTTTTTATGTTATATATCTATATTTATTAGGTAAAATATATATATAAAAAAATTTATTTTTTTAATTATTCAAGATCTATGATAGTGGTTTAATAATCGCTGTCATATTCATACCAATCGCTGCCATAGGTCCTTAGTGCAAACGGTGCCAACCGCTGCATTAGATCTATAACAGCGGTTAAGAAATCGTTGTTATAGATTACCTATAGCAACGATTATGTAATCGCTGTTATAGATTAACTATAACAGTGGTTACATAACCGCTGCTATAGATTGATCTATTATAGTGATTTATAAATCGCTACAATAGGCTATGTATGGCAGCGGTTTAAACAACCACTGTAACAAAGCTATGGCGATAGCCACAGTAGCAGCGGTTAGAAAATTGTTATCATAGACTATGGTAGTAATTTTTTAGGCTATGATAGCGGTTATGAACCACTGCCGTAGCCCTTTTTTGTAGTAGTGATGGTATATAAAAAGATCTAGGATTTATATCTAAAAATCTTTTTTGCACTCCTAGTTGTTTGCTCTTCATATTAGATCCATTATCATATCTCTGTCCTCTTAAATTATTAATGTCAAGTTCAATATATTTTATTTCATCTACAATGGCATCAAAAAGATCTTTTCTAGTTGTATCATCTACTTTTAAAAATTTTAAAAAATATTCCATAATTTTGATTGGACTTAATGAAATATCCATATATTATAATATAAAAGATATTTGCTCTTGGTGACTTATATCTGGAGTATAATTAAATATTATTAAAAAATATTTTGCTTCTATAATTTTTTTTAAAATTTTATTTTTAATTTTACTTGCTAACAAATTTATCAATTCATTTTGTATATTATGTCTAAGATAATAAGTATGAATTTTATTATTTTTAATACATTGAATATGTTCTTACATCATGGGATTGAATTCTATAATCATTTTAATTAGACTTAAAAAAAATATCATTATTTTCTTGATAGATCTTTTTATTTTTTCCACAAAAAGCTAAATTATTTTTATTAAGAGTTTTTACTACCATAAGAATTCTTAATAATACCTTCTTCCAATGTTCTTCATCTCTATTATTTATTCTTGAATATTTTTATCAATTATTTTATTGTTCAACAATCTTATTTCTAAATCAATTCATAAACTCATATTAATAATATGCTCATTACTCATCTCATGACTCTTAAGCTTAGCACTAAGGTTTCTCCAATCTCTTGTGCCAACATTAGCTAGTTTACTTATACTAGAAGTAGAGTTAAACAATTTGCAACAAAAATAAAATACTCTATTCAAGTCTTTTGAATAAACTAGCTATCTTCTTTAATGCTTTTTCCTTTTTGCCAACTTTTGGATATAATATGTAGGAGAAAAATGTCTTGAGAATTCATCTTTAGATAAATCTATATTATTAACTAGAATTGAATTTTTTTTCTACCAATAAATCTCTCAAATTTGTATCGATATTTGTCCATTGACTTGAATCATAAATATTTTTAGAAATCTAATCATTTAAATTAACAGGTTGGTTCTCTTTATCATGAATTTAAGGATCATTTTGAATCTCTTCATTGACTTCTTCTTGCTCTAGTATTTCATTATTATCTAACTCTAAAAAATTAATAACTTATTTATTGAAGAAACATTCATTAATATTTTTTGATTTATTATTTTTATTACTTATAAAAAATTTATCAAGAGCTTCTTTTTGAAATTTTATTAAACTTTCAATTCTTCTCTTTTTTTGAAGCTTTGAATAACTAGATTCATATTTTTGAGTTGACATATTTAAATTTTTATTATGAATTACCAAAAAATTTAGCTATTATAATTATCTTATATTTTTTAAATGGCTAATACAAGATCAATAATTAAAATTTCTAATTCAATGAATCAACTATTAAATAAAATAGAGATAATATAATAATATAATATAAATTTTAAATTAAATAAAAAATTATAAAGGTTAGAATAATAGTACCTGATTGTTGAATGTTAATTATAAATGAAATAAATAATCAACTAATTGTCTTATGCAGGAGTGTAGAAAATGAGTTAGAGCTTGTTATCAAAGAGAAGAGTAAATAGAATAAGCAAAGAAGAATTAAAAAAATAGTTTTATAAGATAATATATAGCCGTTGTGTAACATTGGGCTATGGGTATCAAGAGCATTAACTAATTTCAGTACATTTTATCTTTTCCAACTAGGCAACCACAACGTTTTATCTTTCCAAAGGCAACAGACCATCCACGTGGCACATGTATCGCATTTGCCAACTTGGGAACGAAAAAGCCGGTGCCTCTCTGGCTCCCCCCACAGCATCGATGGGGAGGTACAGATGGCACCCACCAGGCCGATTGGCAATGGCAACACCCAAAACCTCGTGAGTCACAAACCAGGTCGAGTCCATAGGATCATGATCGCCAGATCGCAGGATGGCAGGAGTCGGAGATCATGACCATCGGCTAGGTATTAGCGACGGCGTTGGAGAGGCCGTGAGGCCATGGATAAAGCTGGGCCATCCTTACGAGTTGCGAACCAAGTGGGGGTTTGGGGGATCATGATTGTCGAATCGCAGGATGGCAGGAGTCGGAGATCATGACCATCAGCCAAGTATATTAGCGGCGGTGTTGTAGAAGCCAGCGAGACCTTGGATGCAGCCCAGCCCAAAGATGGTGAGAACTGAGAAAGACACCAGGGCAAGCAGCCGGGGCCAAAGACGGTGAGAACTGAGAAAGACACCAAGGCAGCGGGCAGTCGGTGAGGTAGCCATATGCGGAGCTGGTGGCAGCGTAGCCAGTGGATTGCTCGACAAGGAAGGTGAGAAAGTAGAGGGCGACAACACGGGTGCTACGGCGGTGATAGGGATCCCCACCATCGCACCATGTCGAACATGTGCTAGGCCTAGATGGCCTGCAGCGCCAACGATGAGGCACCATTCATCTTCTCATGGGTGGATGTGCCATGCGGTGGAGGGTCTGGGGGCCTAAAGCAAGGGCTTTGGTGGCCTTATCCTTCAGCCAGACCTTTCCTTAGTCCTCCATCTGCTATAATAAAAAATAAACTAAAAAAAATTGTGAGTTTATCCCATGATTTCATTGGAATCATAGGATGAACTCATGATTTTGAATTTCACGTGACACAACTAAAGTCATATGAGATGCTAAAGAAGCAATACCATAATACTCCTCCACAGAGTATTGTTATAGAGATAGACTGGGCTTCAGTTGATCAGATTTTAGTCTATATTCGATCGGATCTCTAGCCATTGGATCGATGCGCATCTTCAAGACGCCCCTAAAAGCAAATGGAGGACTTCTCTCATCATTAGCTGATCTGGTGTGTTAAAAAAAAAAAGACGCGATGGAAAGAAAGCATATATTTACTATGACACGACACCATCCTACACATGCATCCCATCTCTTTGAATCTCTCTCTCTTCTACTCCTATCCCAAACCCTTTTCTCCCCCTTCTACTCTCGTCCTAAAATAATCAATCACAAATGAATCAACTCATACTTCTATGATTGATGCAATTTATTTTTGGACATATGAGTTTGTTCTTTGTGTGTTTTTAAGTTTCTTTATAGGTTGTGGTCATGTTTATTTTCATGTTTATTGGCAGATTTGATATTAGTTTAGTTCAATATTTATTTTCATGTTTATTGATAGATCCAGTATTTATTTAAATTATTTTCTAAATAATTTTGTATTCGAAGTTATTTCAGGTCAATTTATGTTCATTTGTGAGGGGTGTTTTTGTTTGTGCATTTACTTCTCGTTGTTTCTGAGACTATTAAGAGGATAAATATGAATTGATAAAGATGTTTGGAAACATATTCATTCAGGATAAACAATAAGAGGAGAGTTTAAATACCAAGTCTTACAAAAATAAATGCAAATTATTGAAGGATAAACACAAATTATAAATAATAAACATAAATAGCGTGTATAATAAATAGAGTTTATAGAAACTCTGTTTACAGAAATTCTGCTGAAATAAATATAAATTATTTTATAAATCATTCTATGATAAATACAAACATCATATAATAAACACAAACTAGCTCCAAATAAATATAAATTATTAAAAATTGCTTGCTTCTCTTTATGAATCAAAGGTCGGATAAATACAAACTACCCAGAATAAACACAAATCCCACATAATAAATATAAATAGTATATATTAAATAGAAACTATAGAAATAAAAATAAATACTGCAGAATAAATACAAACTCGAAGCCCACAAGTTGGATGATCTAGAGTTCTTCTAGGATAAATACTAATTGAAAATGATAAACACTAACCCTTGCTAAAATAAATATAAATCATTCTAGTATAAATACAAACACTAAATAATAAATACAAACTAACTTTGAATAAATATAAATTAGCTAAAATTACTCTCTGTCCTTTATGAACCCAAAGCTGGATAAACACAAACTATCTCATAATTAATAAACACAAATTTCACAGAATAAACATAAACACTGTATAATAAACAAAAACTCTACTAAAATAAATATAAATTTTCTAGAATAAATATAAACTCGGAACCCATAAGTTGGATGAGCCAAGATTTTTCTAGAATAAATACTAACTAAAAATGATAAATACTAATCATTGCTGAAATAAATATAAACTATCCTAGGATAAACATCAACACCAAATAATAAATACAAACTGACTTCGAATAAACATAAACGAGCTGAAATTGCTCTCTACCTTTTATGAATCCAAGACCGGATAAATACTAACTATCCTAGAATAAACATAAATCTCATAAAATAAATACAAATAGCGTATAATAAATAAAAACTCTTCTAAAATAAATACAGATCCTATAGAATAAATGGCTTATAAGTTAGATGAGCCAAGGTCCTCCCAGGATAAATACTAACTAAAAATAATAAACTCTAATCCCTGCTCAAATAAACATAAACCATTCTAGGATAAATACAAATATCAAATAATAAATATAAACTAACTTCGAATAAATACAAACCGTCTGAAATTGCACTCTGCCCTTTATGAACCCAAAGCCAGATAAACATACAAACTACCTCAAAATAAATACAAACCTCATAGAATAAATATAAACAGCGTATAATAAATAGAAACTTTATTGAAATAAACATAAACCCATAGAATAAATATAAACTTGGAGCCTATAAGTTGGATGAGTCAGGATCTTTTCAGAATAAATACTAACTGAAAATGATAAATACTAACTCTGCTAAAATAAAGACAAACTATCTTAGAATAAATACAAACACCAAATAATAAATACAAACTAACTTCAAATAAACACAAACTAGCTGAAATTGCTCTCTGCCCTTTATAAACCCAAGATCGGATAAATACAAACTACTTTAGAATAAATACAAATCTCGTAGAATAAACACAAACAGCGTATAGTAAACAAAAACTCTATTGAATTAAATATAAATCCCATAGAATAAACATAAACTCGAGGTCCACAAGTTAGATGAGCCAGATCCTCCTAGGATAAATACTAACTAAAAATGATAACACTAATCCCTGCTGAAATAAATATAAATCATTCTAGAATAAACACAAACATCAAATAATAAATACAAACTAACTTCAAATAAATACGAACCAGCTGAACTTGCTCTCTGCCCTTTATGAACCCAAGATCGGATAAATACAAACTACTCTAGAATAAACACAAATCCCATAGAATAAATATAAATAGCATATAATAAATAAAAACTCTACTGAAATAAATATAAATCCTGTAGAATAAACACAAACTCGAAACCCATAAGTTGGGTGATCTAGGATTCTCTAATAATAAATACTAACTAAAAATGATAAACACTAATCCCTGCTAAAATAAACACAAATCATGGAAAGAGTTTTAGATTTTAGGATGTTGCTTTATGTCAAAGACCATGCTATACGTTCAGTCAGATTTTAAAATTTAGTGAACTTGGGTCTAATTGGATTGGATGGAATTTTAAAATTCGGTGAACTTGAGTTCTTGAACCCTCTTTAAAACCACTTTGAACCTTCCTGAAGGCATCTTCATGAAGCTGAATGGAAGCACCTTCATAAGAATAAAGGTGCCTTCATTCTTCATGAAGGCTATAGTGAACTGTGACCCGCTATAGGCCTCGGCCTGCATTCTTAGAGAATGAAGGCACCTTCATCCTCTTTTATTCTTCATTCTTCATGAAGACGCCTTCATGAAGAATAAAGGTCGAGATATATCACGGTTCACTATAGCGTTACATGACGTTTCTCATTTATTTTACTTATTTATATTTATTTATTTTAAGTTAATATCTATATTAATTTTAAAATATAAATATAAATAAGAAAATACTCCTATTTAGAATCAATAAAAATATCAAAAAAAATTAAAATCTTTAAGAATAAGAAGTCAAAAATTGGATTTTAATTCTAATTTTTCTAAACCCAAAACTTTTGAAAGTTTTCTTCAAAACAAATAGGTTAAAGAGTCTCAAAATTCATTAAAAATTATTTTATGACTCACTAACATCCAAGAATTAATTACCATCAAATTTAATTTTTAAAAAATATATATTTTATATAGTCTTCAATATAGGTGCTAGTTTTCATATTTAAAAAATTTTCAAGACTCGCAATGACAGATAGTCACAAATTGTGCTCAAATAACTTCAACAAATTTTGGCAAGATAAATTTAATTCAAAATAGTTTATAAGAACTTAAGAGATTAAATGGCTTATAATGTAACTTAAGCTAATATAAAAGAAACCACATATAACTCAAAAATTCTATACAAGACTAGGATATTATATTCTTTTTGTCTCTTCTCTCTCTCCTTTTTAGTCCCAACTTCATTAAAGCAGCATCATAGTCTTAAGCAAAGAAGAGATGAAAAGAAGACGATAATATGAAGCATTTTCTTTTTTTAATTAAATAATGCCAGGTCAACTAATGAACATGAGAAGTTCTTTATTTATTTTTAAGAGCATCTTAAAGATGCGCGCCAATCCAACAGCCAAGGATTCAACCAAATATGAATTGAGATCCAATCAACTAGAGCCCAATATATATATATATATATATATATATATATATATATATATATATATATATATATATATATATATATATATATATATATATATATATATATATATATATATATATATATATAATGTCACTTTTTACAGGATAAAATAGTTTCTGATTTGATTTGGAGATTAAGATTTAAAAATCATTATTTGTTAAAAGGATAACTGCAAATAATGATTTTTATTTGAATATTTATTCCATAATGTATTGGGGTTTTGAAACGGTCACAAGGCCAGCAATTTTAACCATACGGCCAACCAATGAAATATGTTGGTCAACTTGTACTAGAAGTCTTAAGTTTTAATTTTGGAACCTTTTGCATAGGATATTCACTGCCCCGTTTCTGGGTGCTATTGAACTTTCTTTGGGCTCTGCATTTCATGGAGGGACTGATCAACTCAATTAGATATATTATTATGATACTGTTATTTTAATGTTATATTACATAGCAGCATAGTGCAATAAGATTATAATAATATTTAACAATATTGTATTTAATAATTATATAGTATAATATAATACTATAATATTATATAATAAAATTATATTATGTTACATTGTTGAAGGTCTAAATTGGTCATTCTCTCCGAAGAGGACAAGGAAGATATCCAAACCAGGGTTTAAACTTGTATCAGAGAACCCTAACCTAGTATAAATATAATCATGAGAGTTTAATTAGATACAGTTATCCATGTTTCAGACTTATTCAAAGGAAAAGCAGGAATAAATCACATTTATACCCTTCCAAACATAACCTAACATCAATGGCATCAATTACTTTTTCCTTATTTTTTTTTCCATTTTAGAGTAGGATGAGAACATTTTATTTTTGGTAACTTGCTCTGGAAAATCCCAATGCCTCAGACTGCCAATATTAACGATCTACTTCCTATTAGACAATCATTAAAAGGCCGAAATAATTATAAGTCAAGTAACTTCAAATTTGCTATTGATTCATATCTGTAAAAGAGGAAGCCATGCCTTTCTCTGATCTTGGAACTTCTTTCGTTGTTCCAAAGTAAAGAATTTCAACCATCTGAAAGCAAACTCCTTGGACACTTTTTTCCCTTATGGTATGTAACACTTTTTGTTACATAATAAAACAACTGAAATATAGTATTAAGGACTTGGTATTACCGGAAAGTGCAACATGCAACTGAAATTATGCACCTAGCAGGGTATCGCACTGCACCATTGATGAAATACCTTGATCTGAGAGGAAATACCAAAAAAAATCTTACAAACAATCTATGTCAGCTTGATAATGAAAAGAAATAAAGCATGCAAATGGGACTACAAGATAAGCCGTCTCCTTTCTTTTGGTAAGAAGAGTACCTTGCATCTTATGTTACAAAATCTTATAAATTTTGAATGTCAAGTACAGAGACCATCTTCGGAACTCATTAAAATGGGAACAGAGGATCATCATCCATGCAGCAGCAAAATGCAGACCACCAGCAGTTGTTATGAATTGCAAAATCAATCCAAAGCAGATACAAGAACAGCAGGGTTTTCGTTATAGAACTGGTAATTCAAGCTACAGCTCAGGGTACAAAGGCTATTGGTGATGTAAAGTTGTTGGCCATCTTGCTTTCTCTTGTACCACTCAAAGCCTTCAGGTAACACAAGAAATTTGTACATTAGTTGATGCATGCCAGACATCCATGGCTCCCTTAATATAAGGACATTCTGGGCAACTCCCTGTAACGGGCAGGGCACAGTATAAATCGTGTAAATCCACTGATTGTGTTAATCTTTCGTTCATGTCTTACAGGCAACAAGGTTGCTATTGGATGGTGCATGACCTGAAGAGCAAGTCCACCGGCAAAATCCCTCATATCGTTTGATCAACCATATAGGACTAATTTCGTCCATTCATTCTTCCATCTTGTTCTCATCTGCTACACCATTTTCAAGCGATCCATTCTCATTTTCACCGTGTTCAAGGGGCATATCAGTATCCTCAACGTGGTTGTCAGAGGGCGAAGCTGGAGGTCCACTTGCATCGGGGACTGACTCTTGGTATGCAGCATAATGACTTAACATTTGTGCCTGTCACAAAAATATTTAAACAGGTGAAAGGAGGCAAGGAGACCATGAGTTGGATTTTCGGTTGTGAATAATGAATCAAAATATCAAGTTATCAACCATGCATTGAGTTGCCAGATGATGGGATTCCGTTTTGAAGTTTGTAAGACAATACCTGGTAGAGCTGATGGATCTTGAAATTAACCAAGCTCTCCATCTCCTCGATGCCACCTACAAAATGAATCCTCCCAGTGTCTCCAACTAGTCGCTCTGTGTATGGTGTGCTCTCATCCAAATTCAAGGCAAGCTGATCAGGCCTTTGAAGCAAAAGTTGAAAAGTTGGCTGCAATTCATAGCACTGTTCGAACAAAGAACGACGACAGAATATATACAGCCCCAATCGTGCTCGAGACATTGCAACAACCAATCTCCTAACATCACGGAGGTGGCCCACAAAGCGCGTGCGGACGAGAGATAATAAAATGAATTCATTCTGCTGACCTTGAAATTTGTCAACTGTGGTAACCTGTTGCACAAGGATAAATGTGGTTTTATAATTAAGATGAAAATTAGGAACAAAATCAAGCAGGTGACAGGTTAAAAAGGGCTCAATTGGGAAAAATAATATTAAACAGCATATGAAACTTGCCTTGCTTGGTGGACCAATTCCGCATGCCGTGCATCGTCTTTGGAGTACATCACGGATCAGAAGTTTTTGGCCATTATAAGTGGTCAAAATAGAAATCTTACTAGCTGGATATCCAAGCAAGCGCATATACATATAAACACTGACAATATACTCTGCTTCCCCTTCATTCTGATAGAACCAGGGAGAAGGAGTAGTTTCACCTTTCCCTAGGTAATCAGGAACATCTATCAACTGGTATTCGTAAGAGAATCCAGCATTAGCTTTATGAAAGATAGACTCATCACAAACGTAAGGAAGGTCGCCGAGATCTCTGTATCTCCAGTTGTAAAGTTTTGCTATACTTGGTCGAGCTCGACCCTGGGCATTAAGCTCAATATAAGGGACACCTAGACGAACGAATCTAGTGAAAAGACTTTGATCCATATGGCTATACTTTTGGAAGGCCATGTTTTTAACAACTGGAGGCAACTGATGATGATCACCAATCAATATACAGCGTTTAAGGCGAGCATAACCATCTTCCTGCCTTTGAAGCAACATTGGTATAAAGGTTTCGATCTCTAATATCTGGGCACTTTCTTCCATCAGCAAGTTGTCATACTTGAAGCCCAACTGAAGAAAATCCTCTCTCTTTAAAGCCGCATGGGTACAAGTCATGGCCACAATCTTAGCCTGTTTAGTCATCAGATAATTTGCTCTATCAGCCGTCGACTTTAGCAACTCAAAAGCTCTGCATTCTTCCAGCTCTTGAAACATTGTTGAGAGATGGCGGAAACACCCCTTTGCTGCTCGCATGTCTTTCTCAAACGATTCACCAGTAAATACAGGCTGGGGAGCATTGGAGAAGAAATCCAGAAATGGGAAACGATCTTTAACAAATGATGGTTTGTCTTGATTCTGGGCACAAGCAGCTAGAAACTGCTCCCAGCGTGAGTACACATGCAGCAGCCAAAAATATCCAGCAGTTTCACAAGTATAGCCTACATCTTCCGGCAGCTGAAGGGACCTTGCAAGTCTCTCTACTTCACCGAGCAATTCTAGTCGCCTTACAAGCATAGCATTTACACGACCTTGACGACTAAAGTCAAGATCTGTTGCTAGTTCTTGCTCACCTTGACCCAGCCGGAGGAGGTATCTAGCAGGTACATCCCTCTGACAATGCCAATGAAATATGAATGGATAATGTTTTGGGTGAACACAAACAAGATAAAAAATGCAAGTATATGACACCGGTTGAATTGCTGATTACTATTTTGTGGCAGTTCGAAAAACTGCCTATTTTAAATCCAGTTATACTTGGCTCTAATAATCACATGCAAAAACTGCCTACTCAAAATCCAGTTCTACTTGGCTCTACTAATCATATGCAGCAGGGGCAGAAAGAGAAACATATGCAGGCATGACTTCATTTTATACCAATACTAAAGAAAGCAAAATCATGATAACAAGTAGCCAAGAAAAGGAGACATCAACATTAAATACTCGAAGAATCACTATTGCTAGCATACTTGGATGTGGCAATATTTGAATCGGCAAATAAGTATAACAGAAGACATTAATATAAATCATCCAAAGAATATGGTACGTCATATACGAGGAAGCAACTAAGCCAGCCAGAAAATATGAAATATAAGGACGCTAACAATAGATTAGAGGCAAGGAAATGATAATGCTGAAAATCTCAAGACAGATGCGAGGTAAAAGTAGAAAAAAATTATCTTAAAATAAGTACCCTTTTGAAGAATAATGAGAACAAGGGCTTTAAGGAGCATTCTCATGGCCACATGGTAAAGGACAAAATAATAGAGACCATGTGATATCCTGAAACCAGCAATGAAATAGAAGAAATCATGATATTTTAAGGAAAGAATACACTAATAGAGATATTACCTATTACCTGATCTACTAACATGCATTTCTAGTTTTCTATATTCTGTGACAGTCACAAGCCATTGGGTTCAGAGTGATCCTCAAGTCTTTTGAATATGATTATTAAGATTTATACTATGTTCTAACATAATAGTTCTAAATTCAAATGGTTCAGATTAAGCCCTTTTTTATTTTTTTTTTTTTAAAAAATCTATCATTGTATCGTTCACAGAAGTCAGCGGCTTCAAATTTTTAACTCATTCGCACTTCACTAAATGTGGGCAGGTTAAGCAGCAGTCCTATGTAAAAAATATTTCATGTTTCTGCTTGCATGGTAACACAAAGTATTTCCTGGTTCTTTTGAACCAATACATAACTTTAATTTCTTAGATTGATTTGTACACTTCAGGAAAAAAAGTTTGCCTGTTAAGTAAAATTTCTACATTATTGCTAAGACCTTATATTTCCTTTTTTTTCAAATAAGATAAAATAGATTTTATTAGATCATTGTCTAAATTCTAGGTCTGTCCAAAAGTTTGGATTAATGTGTGCATTACATAATTTAGGCACTTAAGTAGCACATACCTATGAGGAGGATACAATTGTCTAGTTACTAATTTGACAAGGAAAAAAAGGATTTACCGCATTTGATCCAAATAAACAAAGAACAAATTTAGTCATTGAACTCAAACATGTATAATTGTTAATACACAGAGCACCATCACATCATATTACATAGAAACGGCTTCCTACTATTATAATAAAACATTGCAAAGACTTGCGAATAGTTAACAAAAATTTTAGAAACCTTGGGCCAGAACAAATAAATAGAGACAAAAATAAAAATACATCAAACATGTGATTTTAGAAAGGGCAAAGAATATGAAACTTAGCAGATTATAAAGGATCAAATGAAGGTTCAGAAACATCTTTAGCTTGCACAGACTACAAATGTATTATAGTGTAAACTTTTCCTTGCATGACTTACCTAAAATACATATGCATCACTAGAGATTAAGGTATGTGTCGGTATCGGACCCCAAACTGGTACAATCTATTACTATGTTGGTATGTCCGGTATGGGGCTGGTTGCACATACTGACACTCGGCATGTTCTCTGTACCATGTACCAGTTTGGTACCAATACAATATGGTTGGGTATGCACTGGTACCGATCGGTACTGCATTTGTTGCTAGAGATCATGTCTAGTTACAACAGTGCCCCCATTGACCATCAACTATATGCATATTGTAACAATGGAACCGGAGATTTCATTATCCTACATTTTCAAATTCAACTATTGTTACTTACAAAAATAATCTCAAAAGAGCCATGATGCTGATACCTGCATTATTTTCTCGAAAAGATCATTCAAAGCCTGATTGGAATGGGTAATAATTAATGTTCTTTGTGAAGGGCAGTTATGATAAAGAACATTCAAAATTTGGACAGCTGTATCTGTCTTTCCTGTACCAGGTGGACCAACAACCATCGTCAACCCAGGCTGGATACCCGAAATAATTGCTCCAATCTGCAAAATATATAGATGCAATCAATCTGAAGTGTTAAGTTGAAGCTGGTTCCCCACAATGCAAACGGTATTTATCACTAAGTCTAACTAAACAAGAAAGAAAAAAAAAACTTCTCTAAGGAAAATATTCAGCTCAATTGGTCATGTAGTAAATGAACCACAATAGAGCAAGCCGGGCCTAGCTCAAGATCATCTTTTGTTATTGAGCTGATATTGAACAAGCTCATTTGCTTTTAAACCAAACTCGAGTTGCCCATGAACAGCTCTTTTAAGAGATGAAGTGAGAGCTAGAGGACCCTTATGACTTTCATATATATATATATATATATATATATATATATATATATATATATAGACACACACACACATTGAGCTAATTCCATTGTTATATCTCAAGGCAAACACAAGCTAATCAGCAACAGCTAACTTGTTAAACAGCCTATTTTCAGCTATTAAATGATCCAGTTATCCTGTAATACCGTAATTATAAAAAAATTTCAACAAATTAGGAATATTGGCAATCAACACTTATCTCAGTGACAAGATATGTAGGAAGTGATTTTACATTAAAGATGAATGATAAGCAACAAATATATCGGCATACTATCATCTTTAATCACAGAATTTTAATAGATAAAGGTGGTGATAGCAAGCAGAGATTCCCCCCTGCTACAGTATGGTGGAAAGATGGAGTCAGTCTCAAAGGAAGGCCGCATGTTTGTAGGAACAGCACAATTATACAAAATCCCAGAGTTGTTTTGAGTTAGATGCTATATCTCATACCTCAGATCAATGAATTACAAGCTATCTTGAATGGTCAGAGAAGGAAAGGAAGGAGATTATTCTTTCAAAGAATGATGACCATTGTTGCTATAAAGGCCAATGATCAAAAAACATTTCATACTAAATGAAACTCCTAACCATATACTCCGAATAAGCTATTCCTCCAAACATAATCTAGTTATCCTAACCAATAAAAATGGAGAGAACAATTACGAAGTACCTGAATCGGTGTAAATCGAACTGAATTTTGCTTTGGTTGATCTTGTGGATAAGGCCCAGGATCAGCAGGAACATACGCCTCAACAAAAATCTTTTCCTTCTCAGAACCTTCATCCACTATATTACTGGACTTCTTATTGCCTGGAAGAGCATGATTTTTGCCCTTCATTGTTTTGGGAAGCTTAACCTGGAAGGGAGGACTTGGATTCAAGTCCTCTGTACCATCTGGATTAGCAAAGCAAACCTGAACATGTTGAAATATAAGGTTAGGAACATGCAATGCAACACAAATACAGACATTACAAGCAATCTGAGTATAGAAACTCAAAATATAATAAGACTAACCTGAGAATCTGGGAAGCTGTCTTGCAAATGGTTTGCATCAAGAAATGTGTCTTTGAAATCCACCACTTCCAGGAGGTCAGGCATGTTTGTCCACTGTGCAGCAGAGGGGTTTCCATAACCCAAAAATATATTATGGAGCCAATCAGGAACTATACAAGATTCATTCATAAGGTCTCGTATGGACTCTAAAATTGCTTTAAAATTATTCTCTTTAGGTTTTCTTCTCATTAAAATGTTAAATGTCCCATATACATCTTCTTTGCCTTTTTCAGCAATATCTGTAACATCCATGTGATATTGTGCTGTATCCAGAGCAACAGTAACTGTACGAAGTTCCCCTTTAGGTGGTTTCCACTCATCTCTTTTGATTCTCCCAGTGAAATCATTCATAAGTACTCCTTCCTCATCTCGGATCTCAATTACTTCACAGCCACGTACACATTGAAGACCAAGCCTTTGTGGTACAGTGGACTTGGCAGCTTCCTCTGCACTGAGGGGTTCGAAAGACGGACGAATTGATAGTAAAAACAAGACATCATGTTCTTTAAGGGCATTCCATTCTGATCTTATATGTGCTTTATAACTAGCAATGCTGAAAGTAACTTCAGCCGTCACAGATGAAGGCTTGACTTCTCCAATGTTTGGCTGTTTGACTTCAGTAATTTTAAACTCCTTGATTGGCACAGCCATTCTTGACCACCCACGGAAAGCAGTTTCTCCCTCATTATTAATGTAGGCAAGAAGATGAGGAACAGCTTCCTGGATATCTTCACGTATTTCATATGTCGATTCAAGGCGGAATAGATTGAAATTTCTCAGTAGATAATCATGAAGTGTCAGAAATTGGAGGTTGAGTTTTGGGAGAGCAAGGCACCCTTCTCCAGAGTAATTGATACTTGGGACAAGGCTCTCATCCCACATTATCTGCTCGTTAGGATAAAGAGGAAGAGCATTTATGGCATCCTTCTGGGACTGTCTTTTCTCGAAGTAAGAAACCACAACTTCAATGAGGAAGTCAATCCTTTTAGAGCATGGATCTTCGTCTGAGACCAATTTAAGCTATAAAAGGGAAATATAGTAGAAATAAGAAAAGGAATGGCATGGTTACACAAGGACATGGATATAAACACAGGCACACATGCACACACACAAATGTTTATATCAAATGCTGGCAAAAGCATCTAGCATGTGCCATTAGCAAGATGAAGGATATCAATACACTGCAGTTCTGCACATGCACATGTAGTCAGAGAATGTGAGAATACAAGGCAGAAAATTAAAAAAGCCAAGGGATCTTATGGTTGTTTCAAGAACGTGAATTTTCCATTAACTTTCCATCAATCAAAATTAACAAATGAACAAGGATCTCTACCAGTAAAAAACACATTAGGTCATCAAATTTCTAAATCCAAGCTGTTAATCATAACCTATGACATTTGAAATTTTTTGTCCTTTTACAAGTGAGCATAGTGCAATCAGTTATATAAATACAATAGAATGCACATAAGGTGACTTCTAGTGGTTATTTAAAGCTAAGTAAAAGAGACCAAATTGACCACATATTAAGCCCCGTAGATTCAAGGCAAAAGAAGTTTACTTCTATCTTTTAGGTTTAGACATGCCCAAAAAATAACCCTCTTGCTCATTATGCATGTAAATTTGCTATAAATGCAGACATTCTTAAATTGGTTTATCATTAGCCATTTACAAGGAGAATGCACACAAATGTGCGTGCAGATAAATAGACAGGTAGAGACACAACCATACATGTGAAGGAAGGAAAGGGGTTGCACAGTGAATGTAGAGAGCTTGAATGAAGCAAATGGGCATTTGTACAACATTAAGTCGTATAAAAGACTTGATCATCAAACAAAGTCTGGAAGGAAAATTTTGGGTGTAACTTTATAAGATATATTGTGAGATTATGCAAATTTTTCATGCATGCTCCCATTCATGTACTTCCACTTTGTGTAGCTCCACAGAATTGTTGGCTTTGTTATTGTTTGTTACTTGAATAAGTCAAAATGACGTAAAACAGCAATACAGATGTACACATTTTCTAACAGTTATCTTCTGTGCATACTTATAGATGTACTTTTGATGAAATGAAATGCTTGAAGCTACTTCACATGCAGTTCTTTGGGTTCAAAAAGGGTAGATTTTCTTTAAAACTATAACTCAGTTAAAATCATCTTCATCCCTTAACAAAAAAAAAAAGGCCATTAATCATTCTTTAAGCCTTAGCCTCTCCTAGCACACATAGCCATTCAACAGTAACAATCATTCATGTAAAATATCTTCAGATGGACCAAGAACATGCTAACAATATGCTATATGAAAAAAAGCAAGAAAATTTAAATGATTCAGCAACTTAACATAGAAATCTACAAGCACATAATGGAAGGATGTCCACATGTTTATCAAGTCAATCCACTTCAGAATTTGATATAACGTATTATAAAAAAGGTGTGGACACAAAAAGAATAAATCAGAAAGCAATCACATGGAACAATGCATATATACCAACCTTATTACAAACCAAATCTTGTAGTTCTTCGGTAGACAATATAGATAATTTCTTTGAAAGATCCACATGCTTGTGAATTGCACCAATGTTACACAGTGCAAGATCTCGCAACTAGAACAACCAAAAAATATAATTTATGTAAAACTACAAATTACAGAAATAACATAAACTTAATATCAAGAGACTGTACTTACACTTGAACACATACCTTAGGTACTTGCTTAAATGCTAAAAGTTGGAAAGCTTGCAGACGGGAATAATGAGCCAGCAAAACATCATCATCACTAAGTTGCATCCCAACATGGTCATCAATCTCAAAACCTTCATAAAACTGTAGCAAGTCTACCAGCTGCGCAAAAAGCCGCCCCTTTTCATGGGTGTAAAGTGCACTCAAATGGCATTTAGCAACAACAGCAACATCAGCAACAACAGGCTTTAAAAATCTGCAAAACATAATAAACAAGTAAGCAAATAAACAAATAAAAGCAAGGGAGGGAAGAAACCACAGCCATAACTATCTGTCAGAAGACAAAATAATAAGTAGATCTTCCCTGTCGGCATCATACAGGAAGGTTGAAAATTTAAAAAAAAAAACAGAGAAAATTATGCAATGTCATTGTAGGTATGATATACACCCAAGAAACAAAAAAATACTTGACCAACATATAATAACAATACTAACATGCTGATCTAGAAAGACTAGAAAATGATATCATTTCAAATTTTATCATTCCTAAATTTATTATTTTAAGCAATTCATGATCAAGAAAACCAAAAATTTCCCTTGGTCAGTCACATGACTTTCATTAGCATGCATTATAGTCCTGCAGTGATAATTTAGTTACAATATAATTTTGTTATAACTTATAAGACCATTTAACATCAACCAAGAACTGGGAAACTAAAATTTTCTGCAGTATCTTAAATTCAAGCCATTTCATTAAGAATCTAAGTGAAGGAACTGAGATCCAACAAAAGACATCCAGCCAATTTTCAAAAAACGAGATTTTATATTTACATGAATTTCTAATATTCAAAGATTTGACCTATCATATTTGATGAAACATCAGGCCCTAGCAAGTAATAACAACTGACAACAGGCACTGAGTCCCATCTGCCAAGTACAAGAACTTCTTATCTGCCAAATTCTCGATCCGACAAATCTAAATGAAGAAATAACATAACCATGCATGGAACTGTGTTTCCAAATAATATCATAAAAATGTTCTAGTTAGCCTCCATTGTACAACAGTCTGATAGTGAATAGCTCATACATGGGTTTGTTATATGTCACAAAGCTAGGATTGCTTTTAAATGTGCCTACACAGTGGTTATACAGAATTCACCTTTCCCAAACATAAAATTTTTGAGATGTGAGAACTCTTGCATAGGCACATTCTTCTGCAACAACCTAATTTTTTTCAAAAAAAGGAATTTCTTAATCACATCTAACTTTAGTCAAAAGAACAAATAGAACCATCTTTATTATCGATTGATACTTAGTTATATAGACGAGTATGGTACAAGAAACACAACCAAAGAGTAACAGATGAAGCAAACCATCTCCAGAAGCATCATGCATTCATGAACTGATTGTTCATCCAAACAAACAAAAAAAATGATAATGGCAAAAAACCAAAATATCTTACTAAAATGAAACTGATTTCAGAAACAAAGAAGACAAAAGAAGAATGGAGTACCTCCTTGTAGGAAGTTGGCTCAGCAAGTCAATCAGGAATTCCATAAACCTCTCACAGTATAATACACAAGAATCATCAACTTGCACTTTATATGAACCATTAAAATGGGTTTCTTCATCATCATGCTTTTGTTGTACGACCTTGGAATCAAGTATCTGACACATGTTCCAGAAAAACTTAAGAAAGAGGTCATCTGTATAAGAAAAAGCTGCATGCAATGACTTAAGAAAATAGCCACAGTTACCTCTAAAAATTCTTCAATTAGATTTCTTAGGAATGTCACTTCAACCATCTTTGAAGGATCAAATGCCTGCCCTCCTTTTTTGGCTTCTTTTGCTTCTTTCTTTGTCATTTTTTTCCACTTTTTGATTAAATGAGGATTCAGGCACAACTCCATCTGCAGAAGGTTTAAACAAGGAACTACACTTACTTCTCAAGAGCTAATGCAAATTGATGCAGAATTACAGCAGATAATCATCTAGACTTACCTGAAGTCTACCAAAAGACAAACTATGCCATATCTGTAAACTTACTAACTTCAGTATGGTTTCACTAACAACCTCATCCTCCAAACTCTACAACAAAGCATAAAGTACATAAGCAAAAATAAGAAGCTATAGAACAAATACCAAATTAGAACAGCTGGATAATTGTGCACATATTAGAAGGAGAAGTTTTCAGCTGCAGTGTTCTTTTTTTATAGGTAATATACATTTTTTATAGAAAATTAATAATTATAACAAAGTCTAAAAGAGAACTGGAATTAAGAATCAACAAATCTCAATTGCTATTTGATTACAGAACCACTACTATAAAGGTTACTCATTCTTGAAACTCTTAATCAGTGGAATCTAATCAGACAACAAGATCTGATTCAGCAGATCATTCACACATAATCTTTCCTTTCCATCAAAAGTAAAGGATTAAGGTAAAACAATGCTGACCCAATTGATCTACTAGGCCTGCATCACTAGATGGTGTTCATTAAACTGGCAAGATAGCATATTATTTAATATTGAGAGCAAGGTCTTCAATCTTGGTACCAGGTACTTTACTGGTATGGTACAATACAGTCAGTACAGTACTCATCCTGTACTAAAATAGCTCTCTAACCATCTGGCTCAATTTTTCTCTCGATATATCTTGATTAGGTCGGTTCACATTGATATGCAACTTGTTACGCCTCCGTATGTCTCGATACATATCAATATACCTTGGTACGGGATAATACGGGGTTTGTACCAACTTGAAGTTGAGTTCCATACTGATTTTCTCATTTTCTTTTGGTACAGTACACCCCATACCAGACGGTATGGAGCAATATGGCAGACCACGATTGAGAGTGAAAAAAACTAAATGCTTACAATGATGCTACCATTGTTAAATAAGTGCCTTCAATTCCACAACCTTTGTAACAAATATTCATTGGCCCAGCAATGAAAGTCATGGAGTTTCAAAAGTTCATGAAGCAAAAACAGGATAATTAAGAGAAGCCACCCAATACTTTGTAACTTGGTCAGATCAAGTCAAATATTGAAGATCAATAATCAGTTGAAAATTTCTAACTAGCCCTTTTTTACATACTCTGAATAATCTGACTGTTGTAGTCCATACAGTGGAGTTTCTGCATGAAGAAATATCTGTAGTTTAAGCACTCTTTTTCCTAACCCAAATAGAAAAGTCCATGAAGCCCTCAACCACTAAAGTGAACATCCAACATGTCACAAGTTGACATGCCCCTGAACATCTAGAAGAACATCCAAAAGTTTAACAAATAACAAGGTTTCATCAACTTGGAGAAAATTAATTGCTGGAGTGAACACACCCAATGCTTTAGATCTTATAAGGATTAAGTAAACAAATACTCAACATTGATGACATTGATGCCAGTGATCCATGATCATCAGTTAAGATTTAAAATTATTATCTACATATATTCTTCATAAACTTTCACATCCATCCTTATTTTCTATCAGATTGACAATCCTAGTTGTCTTTGTACTGTAGCCACCTTATTATAAGACTTTTTAAACATAGTTGCCCTGCGGTACTTTAACATGAATTAGGGGATTGTAAAGCTGCACATACGGATAAGCTACTCTGTGTGGTCTTTACAGTGACAAAATCCCTTTTTCTTTTTTACCATCTCTCTCCATCACTCTGCCTTCTCATCATACATCCAATCTGTATGAGGGACTACAGAGTAGATATGATTTATGTATTTCTGATATATGTCCCTCTCCAAGGGAACGCAAAATAAATATGATTTACTTACTTCTGATATATGTCCCTCTTCAACAGAGAAGTAACTAACTTAGAATGCAAGCAAAAAATCACCTCAAAAGGATATACTTTATTGGCCTAATTTCATTTCTTGGTCAGTTCTGGTTCTTTAGTTCAGTGTTGGTGGTGTCCGTCAAAATTGACTGAAATTGATCACAAATATTTTTAGCATTTTCTGGTTTTTACAATTTTATTGGGATTGTATATTTAATTATTTAAAATAGGCTCTATTATATCAATTTTCAGTATTTTTTTTTTGAGTTAAAAGAAAAGACAGATAATAACATAACTCTATAGTGTCAACATTTTCTTACAAAGTGAAGTGCAAGAATTAAATAATAATATGTTCATAAGGAAAAAAAACCAATATACTTAATTTAACTTGCACGAAATAGTTACTTCAGCTTAAATTTGTGAAAACTAGATATATAAAAAATCTATATGACACAAAATACTCAAAAATATTGGATTATAACTTTTATTGGCTTCTTTTTTATTTTTTAAAATTTTTCCATCGTAACTGCAAAACTTCAAAAACTGTTGTAACTGCCACAACCCAAGACTTCACAGACTCAACCAAAACCAAAAACCAAATTTTCAAATCTTAATCGCTGAAGCAATTCCATGCATGTTTACCCAGAACGCTTCAATAATGGAGATGGTTAGTTGCACTGCTCTATGCATTTAAAATTATGTATGGCTAGAAAAATTGTTTTCTATAATATTATGCATCACTTCAAAATTTTAGCCCTCTCCGATGTCCTTTAA
This sequence comes from Cocos nucifera, assembly GCA_006176705.1. NCBI lineage: Eukaryota > Viridiplantae > Streptophyta > Magnoliopsida > Arecales > Arecaceae > Cocos > Cocos nucifera. The sequence continues at coordinate 67,440 of QRFJ01000734.1, read as the reverse complement.
CGGATGTCCCTCTATGTGTTTGCTATGGTTTGATCTTGGTCATATGTTATAGGACTTTGGGACCTAGCATGGTACCAAAGAAGCTTATTTTACTATTTTCATGTTAGTTCCTTTTCTTCATGGAACAAAAACAGAAATAGTTTTTGGGCATGTCTCTAGGCTTTGCTTCTTGCCGACTGATTGGATACAATCACATGAATTCAATAGTGTACCATTTTGGGTTTTATGGTCAAGAAACATCATTTCATGGAGACACAAGAACAGGCGGATGCTTACTTTATAAAAAGCTCCTCCTTTAAGTGAATGCTGTTTGAATACATTATGATGTGTTCCTCATTGAATAAATTTGATGAGTTCTACCCACAGAGAGCTAACTGTCATGCATGTGTGGTTCACAATCTCTCTAGCTCCTCATAGGTGTACTGTTGCGGGGTCATTCACTTTTAAAATGGTTTCAAAATGATAGTTAATTATGTATAAAGTATCTTGTGGTTCTGAAGAATTTGGCAACAGAATGAGCACGTACATAGATATAGAAATACAAAAGTTCAATCTACGAAAAAGAAGGCAGAAGCATCTCATTTCTCCTATTGAGGATGATACCATGTTAGCGGAATGGAACCATGAAGTTGTCCAATTATAACTTTGTTGTGGAACAATTTAAAACCCAAAGCTTAGCTACAATGTCTCCTTAAGGCATCATAGAAGAAATAGATATAATTGAAAGTGTGGCCTTAAGTATGACCATCTGCATGGAGCTCTAACATACTTTCCAAACAAGAAGGGCGAAGAGAAACGATGCTCTTAGAGTAATATCGCACTGACAGGCTCCTACAAGGAATTAAGTGCTCATCGACCCCTCACCAATGATGTAGAAGTTCAAAACCATATAAAATGGGATCACCTTCCTACTTTGATGGATAACACTTTCATAACTACACCAGGTTAGGGAGACTGAATAGATGAGACAATGTTGTGAAAGATGAGACAATATATAATAATTGTACATTCTAACTTTCCATATGATGCAGCCACAAGCTTATTCTTGCAATGGTGTAGAAAATGTCACCCTTGATGTTCTAATATGCATTAATCAAGATTTTCTTGTATTTACAAGCTTGCAGCACTTGAGAAGCAGATGCAACATACTAATAGCGCGTCAACCACCAACAGTAGTCATGAATATTAGAATGTTGAACTGATACCTTAGAACACATGGTTATTAGCACTATATGTTGTGATGAACTATAATAAAAAGTTTAGCAAATGGTGTATCATGATAATTATTCTATTATGTACAACTTATGATCACACATGCCACAATGGAGAAATCATTTTAACATGGATTTATCATTTTTATTGAGGGAAAGTGAAAGTAAACAAGAAATAGCATTCCATTTATCGAGCCAGATCACTGGACTGCAAACTTCTGCACAAAGACCATTGAGAGGCACAAAATGATAAACTAAAGCATTGTTGCAATAATATCTCTAAAGCATCAAGTGAAAGAGAGCAGTAGGGGGCAGAGATGCGCATCTTGGTTATGTTTTCCCTCAAATTGGCGACCTTATCTTTCAGTAAGAAGTAAGAACTAGTTTCTCAGTCCATTTTCTTCCCCATATGCTCTCTCTCTTTCTCTCCTTCCTTTTCCTTTACTACTCTCCCTACCTTTTCCTTTACTACTATCCCTATGTCTTTGTTTTCTCCTTGTTTTCATTATTTTTTTCCATTTAAGGGTCTGCATGCCCTCTTAAGGGGCAATGAGTTTTATTTTCGATTTCGCAGTTCAATAGTCCATGGTCTTGAATCTTAGAAGGTAGCAAATAGTGGCAAGAGTTGCAGCATTAAACAATGCAACATCCAATAATGAACTTCAATGACCTACACTACGGAATTGATTGATGTCTTAAAATATTATAGTTGAAAGATGGAACAAGACTGCCTAACAACCAGTTGCTAAGTGGATGCCTAGGCAAGCATCTAGAAATCAAGCTGGCCCAAAAATAACAAACTAAAAATAAACAATAAGCATAAGGAGAAAATTGAAAATGAACTTACAATCTAATAAATAAAATATAACATATCAAATAAGATGTAGTAAATAGATGGGAATTATAAACTTGTCAATATCAAATACTAACTTACAAATCAACTATATATTCCAACCTCGAACATGATACGGGCACCTAGGCAACCCCAGTAGCCCAGCCAATTTTGGCAGCCAAGGCCACCAGCTTTTAAAGCATCTGAATTAATCAACCAATTAGATTTATAGGATTTTAGTATTATATTCCATGCTTGTGCTGCTCAAGGAATGCCATGACAGAGAACCATGATAAGCCCTGCTAAACACAAGTCAAAAAAGCCCATTCCCATAAAACACTGTTAGCATCAGCAGTATTGCTTAGCATGAGCCAACACAAGCGATACAACAGTACAAGCCATTCGACTATGCCTGTATCCAAACAGCATGGTATGGATTGATATGTCACAATACATCAACCCTTGCTAGTCGCACTAGTGTGAGTAAGCTTATTGTATACGCATGGGTTTTGCAAGCAAGAGATAAAATGCACACAGCAATTTTGTATAAGCTGTATATAATTGAAAATTTTGTAAGATTGATCATTTTTACATGAGAACAGATGAAAGTTTGGCTGACCTAATGAAATGTTCAAGAAACACAACAGCCATAAGATTAATGCCAGCTGCTATCCTACGTTTATTTAATCAATGAAAGAAGTATTCCAACATCTGCATACCTGAAAGGCATTGATCATGAAAAGCAAGTAATTTGTCTTCTCTGCTATACTTAAGGTTCTTCCCTGTGAATATGCATAACCAAAAGCCATTCAGCAAATAAAGAAATCTAAGATCGTAAAAGCAAAATACTTGACACTGTTAAATAAAGAAAGAATAGAGTGCGCAATCACTAAAAGTGGAACTTAAGTGAACTAAAAGAAATTGTTTCTGCAACTAATTGTTCAATCACATACCCAATATACCATACTGAAGAAGAAATAGACATAAAAATATACAGGCCATACCATCATAAAATATACACATGATTTGTTCGAGTACATAGCATTAAGTAACAAAACAAATCAACAAACAAATAAATAGACAACAAATCTAACCTGTTCCTTAAGCCGAAGAACCCTCCACAGGAACGCCTTGAACACATCCTTCCTATCATGAAAACAAATCCATGCTGCAACATTCTCCCGGAACTTCACAAAAGAAGAACATAAATAAATAAATTAATAAAAAATAATCTTCCCATTGTTTTCTTTTTGTAAAACTCGAGAAAGTTCAACGCCTTACCTTCTCATTAACCATGAGGATCATCGACATGATATGCTCGAATGTAGCAGCCTCTGGATCGAAATTAGGCCACAGATAGTTCTCCAAGTACTGACTCACCTCCAGAATCATGACCCTCTGAAGGGGGACCGTCTTCCGGTCCCCAGAGACCAAAAGCTCCGTCTCATATATCTCCTTCACCAGCTCTGGATCAAACTTGCGGGCCGCCGCGTCCGCCCCGGCGGTCTTCAGCCAGTTGGCCGCGGCAATCTTGGTGAGACGGTCCCGCTGGATCTCGAGCAGGGTGATGGAGCTCGAGAGGTTCCCCTCCGGCCGCTGCTCCAGCGATTTCTCCGGCATCGTCTTCGCCGCCGGCCCCTGGACGGACTCAACGGGGTACTCGGCGACCCGGTGCCGGCGGAAGTCATAAGTCCCGGTGCCGTAGACCTTCGGCATGGCCGCCCGATAAGAGAGGGAATGATTGGAGGGGCCGAGAGGGTTTTGGAGGTACGAATTGGAGTAAGAGAATGGTCAATTAGGGTTTTAAAAATGTTTCACGCCTTCATGGCGGTTGGAGGAAGCCGCTGATAAACCCTAGCGGGACGAAGGCGAGCGATTGCCAGCCCGGAAACCGACCTAGAGCTTTCGGAGGAGGTGTACTGGCGTAGCAACGGTTCAATTACTAATATGGATCCGAATCCGCGAAAAGATAATCTGCGCGTGAGTTCATGGTTTCGTCCCATTCGTCCCAGGCGAGTGCAGGCCATCCGATTTATCAATATATATATATATATTCTTTAATTTTTTTTTCACTTACATATATATCTACATCATCTAATATTATTAAAAAATTAATAATTTTTAATTTAAGTGACTAAAATATTTTTAATAGATAAACATGCAGAATAAATATTTATAATGATATACATGTAAATAGCAGTTTTGTGAGAATATTTATATAATTTTATATATTTATAAGAATTTATATATATATAAATTTTATTTTATTTTTATCAATTTTAATTTAATTAAATATTTAAATTATTTTCATATTTACTCTTAAATATTCTCTATAAAAACACTGCTCGGGAAAAAGATAGTACACCCTCTCGTTATTCTTGAAATAAATAAATAAAATTGTTCATAGATTGGATGATTCAAGTTTTATTCTTTAAAATGGTGTTTAGTTATGTAATTCCGGATGGAATAAGAGCTTATTCCATCTTATTCCTCCAAGCAGATAAAAAAGTGGTGGTAGACCAGAATGATTTAGCAATTTCGATCAATCCTTCCTTATTTTCGTCTATCCTAATTTAGCTATTTCATTGTGGATCATGAAATAGCTTATTCTAGATCTTTAATAAATTTTGATTTAGAAATTAAAAATAATACTACATTAATTAAATTATATTAATTACTTATTCTCGGTGGAGAGTTCAAATTTTCAATCAAACGAAAATCTGAAATAACAAGAAGAAATAGCTATTCTCTAGAAATTCATATTTTTATTCTAGCAATAATATTTGGATATCCAAACACTACCTAAGTTTATTCCTATACATGTCAAGATTTCACATATTAGCTAACTCAATATACTTAAAAATAGAAACTAGACTCAAAAGACTTCGGCTCATTTTATTGCTTGCTTGACCAAGCTAAAGTTAGGTTGAGCTTTGGTTATGCTCAAGCAAACACCTTGCTTGTTTAAATAAATTAATCATGAATTTGCTTATGCTAATTACAAACTTGTAGTTATAGATGCTATTTATGAGCTATTATAAAATTTATAAAAAAAATTCAAAGGTGCTTCAGGTTAGAGGGCTCGTTGCAGCTAAAATCTGAGTTGGAGTAAGTTGACAAGCTCCAAGTTGGAGAGATCAAACAAGCTTTGAGCTAGAAAAATTGAATGATGAATGATTGATTATGGTTGGGCTCAAACAAAAAGATTTGCCAAGCGTCTTAATCCAAACATAGTCACAATCTTCCTTATTAACTAGTTAGGAAAGGTCCAGATTTTTTTTTTTAAGCTCAAGTATCTATACTGATAATCTTCTTATCTTCCTAACAACCTGACTTTAATTACTGAATTGAAAAATAAATTTATTTATTAGTTTCAAAAAATTGAAGCTTTAAAAAAAATTAGCTTAAGATATCCAAAGAAAATTAGCTTGAAATATCTCATATAAGATATGACCTTCAACCACATAATCGTGGAGGTTGTTAGTAAGTTAGTTCTAACGTCCTTGAATGATTTTACTCAAGAGTGATAGATGTTGTTCTTCCATCCACGGGGTAAGAGATTCTAATCCCAATCTATATTTTAATATATGCCATATTATATTCATCTATACTAATAAATATTACAAATTAATTTTTTATAAAATAAGATATAATAATTATTATAAATAAAAAATAAAATAGAATAATCTCATAATTTGTCAAAGAACTTTTGGAACTCTCTTTGTTATTTAAATAGTTAGAAAAAAGAAATAGATAAAAATAAAATTAAAATTTTTGCATGTAAATCCCTCTAAATATATAAAATTATATGAGTACTCTCATAAAATTATTATATATATATTCTTATAAAGATATTTCAATCATTTAGATAAAAAATCATTACTTTTTTAATGATGTTGGATGGTGTGGATGCATATGCAAGAAAAAAAAGATATAAATTTAAAATAAATATTTAATGAGAACACGCATGCAAACATCAGTTTTGAAAGGATATTTAGATAAATTATTATATTTAGAAGAATATGTATGCAAAAAATTTAAAAAATAATAATAATAAAATATTTATTGTATCGATGTAGTGTAAGGGGGACTATGTAAAAATGATCATTTTTTAAATTTAGCCTAGTTCGGACTACTAAGTTGAGTCAATGAACCACACATCTCCAATGGTGAATGTTATGAATTGAATGAGCCAATGAACCACACATCTCCAAGGCCGAAGCTACTAAGTTGTACAGGCGTAAGGAGTGAGAGTTTCTATTAATTGTGAAGTCACCATTCAATACCAACAGTTTTCTTGATCTCATTATCCATAAAAGACAATTTTCATGGTCTATTCCAGTCGACAATATGACCCTGCAAAGCCTAGAACTAGGTATGCAATTTTATGCAATCATAGTCATATCAAGCTGAAGTATTTCAAAGATTTCATGAGGCAACTGCAGCATACGAGGATATTAGCTTCTAGACTAAAGGACACCACTAACAAAAGGTATTATTGATTCCAACCATGGAGTTCAGGACACATTCACTCGGAACTCAACATACAAAAGAGCGCGCAAATCCTTAGTTATACATAGCCTTTGTCAAAATATATAGGAATGGTCTATTAACCCACCACTAAATATTCACACTGCTTTCTTAGTTAAGATGCTTAGCAAACCACTCTAACATGCCTTGATGACTTTCTTCACAGCCATTTCATCGCTAGTATCATATCTCGTAGTCCATCCATGTACAACACCAAGGAAGATCTTTACATAGCTATTGACCTGCATCACATAGGTTGATACAAAGGTTGACTAAGCTGCAGTGATCACTAACTTTGGTCTCATGATGAAAGACCTTGTACAAGAAATCCATTCATTTTAAATGAGGATTAACATTGTTGGTCATAATCTACAACAAACTAAATTACATACTGATATCATATTTTTTGGATGCCATTTATCTGTCCAGCGGTGGCCCCTTCTTCCTCAATTTCAACTCGATCCGACGTCGACTAGATTCTACACCAACATGATTGGCGCTAGAGGAAGGACCCTCTGTTCTTGAGGTACCCTTGTTCTTAAAGGAGTGCTCAGCCAACTCTGTGGATCTTCTTCTTCAAGATCTATCTCCATCCTCTCTCTCAATCTTAAGAAATGCCTCCAAAGAAGACGACTATCCAGAGATTTATCGCTTCTGCCACTAGATCCGAGCCAGACCCATCCGTTCCTGCTCCAGTGCCGATGCTACAACCTCCTCCTCCACCGGCGGCCACAGTAGATCTGAAGCAGTTTAATCCACTGATGCAGCGGATTCAAGATCTCAACGAGATGGTGCAAGCCATGCGGCAGCCTCCGATGGTGATTCCGCTAGGAAATCCACCATCAGAATGTCAGAAATCAGTTTCGAGGAAAAGCACTTGGGCTAGCATACCCATTGCCTCTGAGAAGGAGAAAAGGAGAGCAGAGAATCCTTATTCGGATCATGATTCTTCTTCGGAAGAGACATTCCCCATCTATAGCCGAAAACCTTTCAAGATCTGCGATCGAGACGACGTCCTCAATCAGAAACTGTGACAGATGGATCGATGGATTGAGAAACTCCACCACGTCATCCCGGCTCACCATAACGATGTCTGCACCGACCCTCCTTTCTCTCTCCGAATTATGCAAAAGCCCATTCCATCGAACTTCAAGCTCTTCTAATTTGAAAGTTATGATGGAACCTCTGATCCAGTCGATCACCTAGAGGCCTTCCAAACCATGATGCTGCTCCATGACGCACCAGATGCCATCTTATGCCGAGCTTTCTCATCTATCTTAAAGGGAGCAACAAGAAACTAATATTCGATGTTGAAATCAGGTACGCTCTTCTCCTTTGATCAGATGAGCCATCAGTTTGTGGCTCACTTCGTTAGCAACCGACATCCCTACTGAGGTTCGAATTTTTTGATGAATATAAAGCAGAAGGAGGGAGAATCTATCCGAGCTTATGTCATCCAATTTAATACTGCTGCATTGGAGGTCCGAAATCTGGATCAATCTGTTGCAATGGCCGCACTCAAGAGCAGCCTTCAGAAGAATGATTTGCTGTTTTTCCTAAAGAAGAAGTATCCGAGGGACTTTGCCAATTTGCTAGCTCGGGTTGAAGGATATGCCCGAGTGGAAGATACCTTCAAGTTGAAAGACGAGGAAACCGTAGGAGAGCGGTGGGCTGAAGAGTCTAATAAACCCGTGGTTGATTGAGGGTCGAATGAAGTTCGGCCATGCTAACGAACTCCCTCGAGCGCAAGCGAGCCCGAACTCCTCGAGCTCGACATCAAAAAAGCCCCGATAGAAGGGCACAACGTAGTTCTCTCTCCAGAAGGTTTCACAACTATGCCCCCTTAATGCTCCACAGATGCTGGCTTGAAACAAGAGAAGATCAGTCGAGGACACTGCCACAACAAAAATCACCGAGGGAGGAACAACAAGAAGATCGCCGCCTCTCGACATCATCAACACTATCTCTAGGGGACTTAGTACTTCGACGAACCATCATCTCTCAGTCTCGAAGCCAGGGAAGACTTGCTCCAAATTGGGAAGGCCCATATGAAATAGAGGAGGTCCTCCCACTCGAAACTTATCGTCTGAAGGAGCTCGAAGGAACAACGCTCCCATGACCTTGAAACTCAAAGAATCTAAAAATGTACTGCCGGTAAATTTTCTTTAATAAAACTCCTCCATTTTAATATTATGATTTATTGGTGCAAAAACTATATGATGATAGGGAAGAAGCAATCAATAGTGGCCATGTTAGAAATAAGATGAGAATCTCATCCTAACATGAGCACATCGAAGGCCTCGTTCATTTTAGATGAGATGAGGGGAGAGGCCCTGACAACAGCCCTTATGCGCCCCTATAGCCCGTTAGAAATAAGAGAAGAACCTCGTCATAACGTGAGCAAAATCAAAGACCTCATTCATTTTAGACGAGATGAGAGAAGAAGCCCTGACAACGATCCTAATGTGCCCCTATAGCCTGTTAGGAACAGGAGGAGAACCTCATCCTAACATGAGCAAAGTCAAAGGCCTCGTTCATTTTAGATGAGATGAGAGGAGAGGCACTGACAACGGCCCTTATGTGCTCCTACAACCCATTAGGAACAGGAGAAGAACCTCGTCCTAACATGAGCAAAGTCGAAGGCCTTGCTCATTTTAGACGAGATAAGGAGAGAGGCCCTGACAACGGCCCTTATGCGTCCCTACAGTCCGTTAGGAATAGGAGAAGAACCTCATCCTAACATAAGCAAAGTCGAAGACCTCGTTCATTTTAGACGAGATGAGGGGAGAGGCCCTTACAATGGCCCTTATGTGCCCCTATAGCCGATTAGAAAAAGGAGAACCTCGTCCTAACGTGAGCAAAAATTGAAAACCTCATTAATTTTAGACGAAATGAGGGGAGAGGCCTTGACAACAGCCTTTATACGCCCCTATAGCCCATTTAGAATAGGAGGAGAATCTCGTCCTAACGTGAGCAAAGTCGAAGGCCTCATTCATTTTAGACGAGACGAGGGGAGAGGTCCTGATAATGGCCCTTATGCGCCCCTATAGTCCGTTAGAAATAGGAGGAGAACCTCGTCCTAACGTGAGTAAAGCTAAAAGTCTCGTTCATTTTAGACAAGATGAGGGGAGAGGCCCTAACAATGACCCTTATGCATCCCTACAGTCCGTTAGAAATAGAAGGAGAACCTCGTCCTAACGAGAGCAAAGTCGAGGCTTCGTTCATTTTAGACGAGGTGAGGGGAGAGGCCCTGACAACAATCCTTATGCGCCCCTACAGCTCATTAGAAATAGGAGGAGAACCTCATCCTAACGTGACAAAGTCGAAGGCCTCATTCATTTTAGATGAGGTGAGAGGAGAGGCCCCGACAATGATCCTAATGTGCCCCTACGGTCTGCTAGGAACAGGAGGAGAACCTCGTCCTAACATGAGCAAAAGTCGGAACCTCATAGATCAAAGACGTGGAGAAGGAAGAAGCTCGATGGAGAATCCTTATCCGAGTTTTCCTACGACAATATGACTACGTCAAATGCAAAAGGCAGAACCTTATCCTAGTTTGCAAGAGAGGTTATAGTCCGACATTTACAATAAGCTCGACATCCGCAACAAGCAACAAGCATGAAAACCCGGGATAGGAGATAAAATCTCCTCCGAGCTTCAACTTGAATGGGTGTAGAGTCCGAAAAAGAACTTCGACAGTCATCTTTTTTGTACTCCCTTCGAATTTTGAACTTAGAAGTGAGGGTATTATTGGGGATAAATTCCGCTCCCATCAAAATCCAGCCTGATGCTTAGCCTAATGCAATTGATAATCATGGAAGAGCTTCGATCGAAAATTATCCTCCAGCAATCGAACCCCGGTCGAACTCCTCCAGCAGTCGAATCTTAGCCGAACTCCTTCAGCCGACCAAACTTCTCAGCGGTCGAACCTTAGCCGAACTCCTTCAACGGCCAAATCTCAGCCGAACTCCTCCAGCAGTCGAACTCCTTTCGAATTTTTTTTCAGTCAAATTTCTCTAGAAGCTGAACTCCTTCCAGACTTCTACTTCAATCGGATTTCTTCAGAAGTCGAACTTCCTCTAGACTTGTCCTTCAGATAGATTCCTTCAGGGGTTGAACTTCCTCCGGACTTCTCCTTTAGTCGGATTCCTCCAAGAGCCCAACTCCCTTTGGACTTCTCCTTCAGTCGGATTCCTCCAAGAGCCGAACTCCCCCCGGACTTCTACTTCAGTCGAATTTTTTCATGAGCCGAACTTTCTTCGAACTTCTTCTTCAGATGGATTCCTCTAGGAGCCGAACTCCTTCTCGACCTCTCCTTCAATTGGATTCCTCCAGGAGCCAAACTTCTTTCCGACTTCTCCTTCAATCGGATTCCTCCGAAATCGAACTCCTTCCAGACTTCTCCTTCAATCGAATTCCTCCAGGAGCTGAACTCCCTTCGAACTTCTCCTTCAGATGAATTCCTTCAGGAGCCAAACTCCTTCCAGACCTTTCCTTCAATCGGATTCCTCTAGGAGCCGAACTTCCTCCTGACTTTTTCTTTAATTAGATTCCTCCAGGAGCCCAACTCCCTTCGGACTTCTTTCTCAGTCGGATTCCTCCAGGAGCCGAACTCCCTCCGAACTTCTCCTTCAGATGGATTCCTCTAGAAGTCAAACTCCTTCCGGACCTCTCCTTCAGACTCAGGAGCCAAACTCCTTCCAGACTTCTCCTTCAATCAGATTCCTTCAGGAGCCCAACTTCTTCTGGACTTCTCATTCAATCGGATTCCTCCAAGAGCCGAACTCCTTTCAGATTTCTTCTTCAGTCGAATTCCTCCAGGAGCCCAACTCCTTCCGAACTTTTCCTTCAATCGGATTCCTTCAGGAGCCGAACTCTTTCTGAACTTTTCCTTCAGCCGAACTCCTTTCGGACTTCTCCTTCGGTCGAACTTCTCCACTAGTCGAACTCCTTCAGCCGAACTTCTCCATCAATCGGACTCCTTCTGAACTTCTCCTTCAGCCAAACTTCTCCACCAGTCGAACTTCTTCAATCGAACTTTTTCACCAATCGGACTCTTTCTGAACTTTTCTATCAGTCGAACTTCATTCAGATTCCTCCAGCAGATTACTTCCAGATTTCAAGTAGCATTCCTTCCGAATGATCATATCTAGCCGTATTCCCTTTGGGAATCCGAACTCCTTTATAATTGACATACGTCAAAGCTCTTCATCCTTCCACGTGGCCCCAAGCGGCTTAGTACCGGATGGCTATAGTTGTCACTATCAGTCTGCTGCAGGCGGTGCTCCTCTCCATAATAAGCTTCACGTGGCTTCGAGCGGTCAGCTACTAGATGGCTATGGCTGCTACAGGCGGCGTTCCTCTCCATAACAAATCCTACGCAGTCTCGAGCGGTCAGCTACCGGATGGCTATGGCTGTTACTACCAGTCTGCTCCGAACTCCATCTATAAAGGAGATCCTCCAGATACATTTTTTCTAAGTTCTCTTCTTTTTTCTAAAACTCTGTTGAATCCTTTCTTGAGCACTCTATTTCTATTGGCTAGAAGAGCTGATTTGATTGTCGGAAGGTCCTGCCGAAGCCACCACCATCGACTCCGGATGAAATTTTATTTTATAGATCACCGACGATGATTTTTTTTTTCTCAACTCCAACTTGATCCAGCATTGATCAGATTCTGCACTAACAAATATAAAAGTTGTCCGTCTAAAACCGTTGCTCCGATCCATTATAGTTTGCTGTGGGTTCAACTTCGGACAACACCAACCATCCATTATAGGCTGGCCTCGACGGATCCATGCTGTCTTACGCGTCCGAGTGTTTCTCCCCCTCTGACCTCCAACCCCCTCCGCCCTCCCCATGCGAACCCCTCCTCCCCTTTTCCCTCTCCCCCTCACCATTACCCCTCTTGCCCCCCCTCCTCTCCCCCCCGTCCCGCCATGGCGGAGCGGGCCGACCACCCACCACCTCCGCCCGGGCCCAAGCCCTCCGCCGCCGCCAGTCCCGCGCCCCGTCGCACCGAAACCTACGTCGTCCAAGTCCCCAAGGAGCAAATCTACCGCATTCCACCCCCAGAGAATGCCAAGCTCGTCGAGCAGTACCGCAACAACCTCGACAACCGCCGCCAGCGGCGGCCCATCATCCCATGCCTCAAGTGGACCGTCAGCATCTCCCTCGTCGCAGGCATCCTAGCTGCCACCATCGCCATTATCTACTTCTTGGTCGTGCGACCTGCCGACCCCTCCTTCTCCGTCACCCGGCTCATGCTCAAGAATCCAAATCCTCGAAGTGGCTCCCCACGGAAGCCCGAGTACGATGTCACCATGAGAGTGGATAACCCGAGCTTGCGCATGGGGTACTCCTACGAGGCTGGCGGGAAGGCCATCCTTGCTCACCACGGTGTAGAAATTGCGGTTGGAAAGATGAAGGCATTCGATCAGGGGTACCAGAACACGATCACCTTTCAACTAGCCCTCAAGGGATCGCACATTTCGCTACCAAAACAGATCCGAAGTAGTCTAAAAGGGTCGAAGGACGTCATCCCTCTATCCTTGATGATTGAATTCTCTGTGAGCAAGACGGTTGGCGAGTTGGAGATGGGGAATAAGAGCTTGGACGTAACATGTGACATTAAGGTCAGTGGATTGGCCAGGGAGGCACGGATCGTATCACAGAAGTGCAAGTCTAAGTTCACATGATGAAGGTGGTCGTGGAAATCTCGAACAATGGAAGAAGAACTTCGCTCAATTAGTCGCTTCTTTTCGTTCTTTTAATTGCTGCATGTTTCTTCTACCTCCTCCTCCTCCCCCTCCTAAATATTTTAGGGTTGTACCATGGTACTTCAACGAATTATTTATATGAGTTAAAACTGTAAATGAGATAGAGATAACTGATTCAAGTGGCTAACTCTCGGTCAATGGTCTCTGGAATTAAAATAATAAACTCTTAATGATTCTGGGAAAGGGGTAGCTTTCCTCTGTTTCTCTATGGTAATATGGCTTCCTAATGGGAAGCGTATATATAGTTATATAGAGCACCTTAAAGTGATTGCAGTTCCATGCGTCGTATTATCGCGGACTTCTAGGCACATGTTAACCGTCCTAACCTCGGTGTTTCGCTAAATTTCGTTGCGGAGTGTTGCAGGATGGTATTTGTGGTTGGTCTATAGCTCCTAAATTCTTAAATTTTTTTTTTTATTAAAATAAATTATAGGATAATTTTATTTATATTTTTATGTTTTAAAAAATATTAAATAAATTTTTAAAATTATCAAAATGTTTCAATAAAATTTTGATGATTGCTTAGTAGCTGACGATATTAATAAAATTTTTTAAAATAACATAAATATTTATTTTCTTCCTTCTTTCTTTTTTAATAATTGGTGTCCCTCTTTCTCTCGCTTAATTTCTTTCTTTCTCTTCCTCCTCTTCCTTTTCATTCATTTCTCCTCTTTTTTCTTTTTTTTCTCTCTCCTTCTCTTCTTTCTTCATCCATTCCCCTCCTTCCATTCCTTCTCTTTCTCCCACTATGATGGAATCTTCCTTCGTGGTTCATCAGCCCTTTTTTATCTTAATCTCCTGACTACTGTTTATCCTTTTATTTGTAGTATTTGTTAGTTTCTTTTTCATAAAATAAATTTTTTCTGATTCATCTATTTAATTATTTTTTCAAATCCTACAAAATTTCATGCTTCTACTAAAATTAAGCTATCAAAATCTTAAAAGACCTACTCACACCAGCACAACTCTTACAAAATCTCATATGCTTGAAAAAATCTCAATTAGAACCTAAGTGTTGGTACAAAATCTGGTCGACGTCGGATCGAGTTGGAGTTGAGGAAGAAGAGGTCACCATCGATGACCTGCAAAATAAAGTCCCATTCGGAGTCAGTGATGGTGGCTCCGGCAGGACCCTCTAACGATCAAGTTAGCTTTTCTGGCCAACAGGAATGGAGTGCTTAGGAAAGAGTTCAGCAGAGTTTTTGGGAAGGAGAAGAGAGCTTAGAAAAAAAGTATCTGAAGGGTCTCTTTTATAGATGGAGCTCGGAGTAGACTGATAGTAACAGTCGTAGCCGTTCGATAGCTGGCCACTCAGGACTGCATGAGAGGGGCGCCGCCTGCAGCAGACTGATAGTGACAGCTGTAGCCGTCCGGTAGTTGGCCGCTCAGGACCGCGTAAGTGGAGCACGCCTGTAGTAAACTGATAGTAACAGCCGTAGCCGTCCGGTACTAAGCCACTTGAGGCCATATGGAGGGGTGAAGAGTTTTGACGTATGTCAATTATAGAGAAGTTCAAACTCCTAAAGAGAATACGGCTAAAGGTGATCATCCGGAAGGAATGCTACTTAAAATCTGAAAGTTATCTGCTGGAGAAATTCGGATGGAGTTCGACTGATGGAGAAGTCCAGAAGGAGTCTGACTGGTGAAGAAGTTCGGCTGAAGGAGTTCGACTGGTGGAAAAGTTTGGCTGAAGGAGAAATTTAGAAGGAGTTCGACTTCTGGAGGAATTTAGCTGAAGAAGAAGTCCATACGGAGTTTGGTTTTTGGAGGAATTCGACTGAAGGAGAAGTCTGGACGGAGTTCGGCTCCTAGAAAAATTCGACTGAAGGAGAAGTTTGAAAGAAGTTGGGCTCTTGGAGGAATTCGATTGAAGAAAAAGTCTAGAGGAAGTTCGGCTCCTAGAGGAATCTGATTGAAGGAGAAGTCTAGAGAAATTTTGGCTCTTGGAGGAATCCGATTGAAGGAGAAGTTCGAAAGAAGTTGGGCTCCTCGAGAAATCCGACTGAAGGAGAAGTCTTGGAAGGAGTTCGGCTCCCAGAGAAATTTGACTGAAGGAGAAATTCAGAAGGAGTTCGACTGCTGGAGGAGTTTAACCGCTGAAGGAGTTCGGCTGGGGTTCGATCGTTGAAGGAGTTTGACTGGGGTTCAGCCACTAGAGAAGTTCGGTCGACTGAAGGAGTTCGATTAAGGTTCGACCGCTAGAGGAGTTCGGCTGGGATCTAGCCATTAGAAGAGAATTTTCGATCAAAACTTTTTCATGATTATCAGTTGCATTAGGCTAAGCATCAAGCTGGACTTCGATGGAAGCAGAATTTATCTCCAATAATAGTCCTCCCACTTTCAAGTTCGAAATTCGAAAGGAGTACAAAAAGGATGACCATCGAAGTCCTCTTTCGGGCTCTGCATCCGTTCAGATTGAAGCTCGGGAGAGATCTTATCTCCAGCCGAGGTTGAAAAAGATCTTATCTTCTATTGAAGTTGACATCGAATCTCGGAAGAGATCTTATTTTCAGTCGAGGTTGAAGGAGATCTTATCTCCTATTGAGGTTGATGTTGAAGTTCGGAGGAGATCTCATCTCCAGTCGAGGTTGAAGTTGAAGCTCGGGATAGATCTTATCTCCAGTCGAGATTGAAGTTGAAGTTCGGAGGAGATCTTATCTTCAGCCAAGATTGAAGAAGATCTTATCTCCTGTTGAAGGGTTGGAGCTTGAAAAGATCTTATTTCCAACTGAGGTTGAAGGTGATCTTATCTTCTGTTGAAGTTAATGTTGAAGCTCGGAGGAGATCTTATCTCCAATCGAGGTTGAAGTTGGAGTTGGAGAAGATCTTATCTTCAGTCGAGGTTGAAGGAGATCTTATCTCCTATTGAAGGGTTGGAGCACGGGGTTGATCTTATCTCCAGTCGAGGTTGAAGAAAATCTTATCTCATGTTGAGGTTGATGTTGAAGCTCGAGAGAGATCTTATCTCCAGTCGAGGTTGAAGGACTCCTCTTCTCACCTCGTATAAAATGAATGAGGCTTTCGACTTTGCTCACGTTAGAATGAGGTTCTCCTCCTATTCCTAACGGGCTATAGGGGCACATAAGAGCCGTTGTCAGGGCCTCTCCCCTCATCTCGTCTAAAATGAACGAGCCCTTCGATTTTGCTCACATTAGGATGAGATTTTTCTTCTATTCCTAACAGACCATGGGGGTACATAAGGGCCGTTGTCAGAACCTCTCCTTTCATCTTATCTAAAATGAACGAGGCCTTCGACTTTGCTCATATTAGGATGAGGTTCTTCTCCTATTCCTAACGAGCTATGGGGGCATATAAGGGCCGTTGTCAGGGCCTCTCCTCCCATCTCGTCTAAAATGAACGAGGTCTTCGACTTTGCTCACATTAGGATGAGGTTCTCCTCCTATTCCTATCGAACTATAGGGACACATAAGAACCGTTGTCAGGACCTCTCCCCTCATCTCATCTAAAATGAATGAGGTCTTCCACTTGCTCATGTTAGGACGAGGTTCTCCTTCTATTTCTAATATGGCTACTATTGATTGCTTCTTCCCTGTCATCACATAGTTTTTGCACCGAAAAATAATAATGTTGAAATGGAGGAATTTTATTGAAGAAAAATTACCAACAGTACATTCTCAAATTTTCTGAGTTTCAAGATCGTGGGAGCGTTGTTCCTCCGAGCTTCTTCAGGCTATAAGTTTCAGGCTGGACGACCTCTTCTACTTCATACGGGCCTTCCTAATTTGGATCAAGCTTTCTTTAGCTCTGAGGCTGAGAGATGGCGGCTCACCGAAGTACTAAGCCCCCCCGAGATTGCGTTGATGATGCCGGAAGGCGGCCAATCTTCTTGTTGTTCTTCTCTCATTGATGGTTCTAGCTGCGGTAGCATCCTTGGCTGATCTTCTCTTGCTTCAGGCCAACGTCTGTGGAGCATTGAGGGAAACGTAGTTGTGAAACCTTCTTGGGGGAGAACTTCTTCGTGCCCTTCCGTCAGGGCTTCTTTGACGATGAGCTCGAGGAGGAGTTTGGACTCGCTTGCGCTCGGAAAGAGTCCGTGAGTGCGACCGAATTTCATTCGGCTCTCCATCAGCCATGGGTTTACTAGACTCGCCCATCTACCGCTCTCTTATGGCTATCTCATCTCTCAATTTGAAGACTTCTTCCGCTCGAACATATCTTTCAGCCCGAGCTAGGAGAGCGGCAAAATTCTGATGGTTCGTCTGATCAAAGAAGAAGATCGTACCCGACTTCAAAGTCGAGTATCAATTTTTTGCTGCTCTCTTTAAGGTAGATGAAAAAGCTCGGCATAAGATGACGTTTGGTGCATCATGGAGCAGCATCATAGTCCGAAAGGCCTTTGGATGATCGATCGGATTAAATGTTCCATCGTAGCTTTCAAATTGGGAGAAGCTCAAAGTTCGGCAGAATAGACTCTTGCATAATTCGGGGAGAGAAAGGAGGATCGGTGCGGATGTCGTCATGGTGAGCATGGGCGACGAGGCCGAGCTCCTCAATCCGTCGATCCATCCCTCACAGTTTTTGATCGAGGACGTCATCTCGATCATAGATCTTGAATGACTTCCGACCGTAGATAGGAAAGATTTCTTCCGAAGAAAAATTACGATTCGAATAAGGATCCTCTGCTCTCTATTTTTCCTTCTTAAGGGTGATGGGTATGCTAGCCCATGTGCTCTTCATTGAAATCGATTTCTGACATCTTGATGGCGGGCTTTCTGCCAGAATTGCCGTCGGAGGCGCTGCATGGCCTACATCTTGGTGAGATCCTAAATCCACTGCATCAGCAGGTTAAACTACTTCGGATCTACCATTGCCATCGGTGGAGGAGGAGGTTGAGGCGCCGGCGCTGGAGCAGGAACGGATGGGTTTGGCTTGAATCTTGAAGAAGAAGTCCACAGGATCGGTTGAGCACTCCTTTAAGAATAAGGGTACCTCAGGAACAGCAGGCCCTTCCTCTAGTGTCAATCCTGTTGGTGCAGAATCTGATCAACATCGGATCAAGCTAGAGTTGAGGAAGAAGAGGTCGCTGCCGGTGACCTGTAAAATAAAGTTCCATCTGAAGTCGGTGGTGGTGGCTCCAATAGGATCCTTCGATGATCAAGTCAGCTCTTCTAGCCAACAAGAATGGAGTACTCAGAAAAAAGTTCAGCATAGTTTTTGGGAAGAAGAAGAGAGCTTAGAGAAAATGTATCTGAAGGATCTCTTTTATAGATGGAGCTTGGAGTAGACTGATAGTGGTAGCCGTAGCCGTCCGATAGTTGATCGCTCAGGACCGCGTGAGAGGGGCGTCGCTTGTAGCAGACTGATAGTAACAGCCATAGTTGTCCGGTAGCTCGCCATTCAGAGTCGCATGAGTAGGCCGCCGCCTGCAGCAGACTGATAGTGATAACCATAGTCGTCCGGTACTGAGTCACTCGAGGTCACATGGAGGGGTGAAGAGCTTTGACGTATATCAATTCTAGAGGAGTTCGAACTTCTAAAGAGAATACGGCTAGAGGTGATCATCCGGAAGGAATGCTACTTGAAATCTGAAAGTAATCTGCTGGAAAAATTCGGATGGAGTTCGACTAATGGAGAAATTTGGCTGAAGGAGTTCGACTGGTGGAGAAGTTCGGCTGAAGGAGAAGTCCAGAAGGAGTTTGGCTCCTGGTGTAATTCGGCTGAAGAAGAAGTTCGGACGAAATTCGGCTTCTGAAGAAATTCGATTAAAGAAAAAGTTCGGAGAAAGTTTGGCTCTTGGAGAAATTCGATTGAAGGAGAAGTTCGAAGGGAGTTCGGCTCCTGAAGGAATTCGATTGAAGGAGAAGTCTGCAAGGAGTTGGGCTCTTGGAGGAATCCGACTGAAGGAGAAGTCCTGCAAGGAGTTCGACTTCCGAAGAAATTTGACTGAAGGAGAAATTTGGAAGGAGTTCGGCTGTTGGAGGAGTTCAGCCGCTGAAAAAGTTCGGCTGGGGTTCGGTCGCTGGAGGAGTTCGGCTGGCTGAAGGAGTTCGGCTAAGATTCGACCGCTGGAGGAGTTCGACTGGGATCCGATTGCTGGAGGAGAATTCTCGATCGAAGCTTTTTTGTGATTATCAGTTGCATTAGGCTAAGCATCAGATTAGATTTTGGTGGGAGCAGAGTTTATCTCCAATACTAAGAAACCCCTTCAATCTCCCTCAAGTGCTCTCTTTTCTCATAGATCTTCGAAAAAAAGAATTAAATGAAAAGAAAAGGAAGCAAAAAGAAAAAAAATAGCGACCAATTTATATGGTAAAAATTTTTTATCTTTCAATTTTTTTTCATCTTTTTTTTATTTTCGTTGAATTTTTCTCTGTCTTCTCCCGATTTTTTCTCAGTTTTTTTCCTTCTTTAGGAGTCTCAAATGGGTGGGAAGCTTGGAGCAACCGAATAGGAAAGCTTAGATGGTGGATATGGTTTTGTGTTGGATATAGATGATTTAGAGGAAAAGGATGAAGAAGAGAAATGGATTGGAAGAAAGAAGAGGAGAAAAGAGAAGAGGATAATAGGTAGAGAAAGGAGAGGAGAAAAGGAAGGAAGAGAATAGATGGAAAAAGAAGAGAAGAAGAAAGGAGGGAGAAAGAGAAAAAATGAGAGAAGGAGAAATGGATGGAATGAAAGGAAAAGAAAATGAAGAAAGAAGAAAAAAGTGGGAGAAAGAGAGACATCGGCCATGGAGGAGGAGGAAGAAGGAAGAAGATGTGTATTTTTATTATTTTAAAAAAAAAATAATAACGAAGATAAATGGTTAGACTACATTAGAATATATCGATAACTAAAAGGATTAGTTTGACACTTTTTAAAATATAGAAGATGTAAGTAAAATTGAGTTAAAGTAATGAGGATATTCGCGTAATTTATCTTTCTTATTAAGGTTAGGAAGTCTTGTCTTGAAAGATGTTAGCTAAGCTGGCACAACTAATTATGGTAGACTTTGTCATCCTAACTAATTATTATCCGGCAAAATCATAAGCCAAGACAATATATCATAATGGAAGTTCCATGCTTCAACCATTATCGCAATGAAATGGTTGTTTGAAGGTTCTACAATGCTTAGCGACGCTGATTCGCCCATGTAGGTATCGCTACCATCTTTGTTTAATATCAAATTTAGTTTTTCTAAGCAATAACAGTGATGCCAGTAGATACACATTTCCTTTTTTTTTTTTTTTTTTTTGTGCTCTCCTACTTGTTTTTTTGCGACTGGCCTGGTTTTTTTTAGCAGCAGTCATAGATTCGCATGAACAGGAGACTCTTTAACGATGAAGTCTAACCATGTTCTGACATTTTGAAGGAAGTTGCTTTCCTGTTGAAAGATTGGACTCAATTTGTCCCCTCATCCCTCGACAGCCGCTGTCTCCTCCTTTTTTGCTATGTTAGGAGCTTGATGTTTCATTTCCTCTCCTTCTCTCTATTCCTCTTTCCTCCTTTGTTTTGTTCACTGCTTGGAGTGAAATCCGTATTTCCCTCCTTTCATTTGCTTAATCTTTTAACACCCACGCCGCCCCCAAGGGAACCCCCTCAAAGAAAAAAAAAAGGAAGGAAAAGGGAGAAGAAAAACCATGGAAAGAAATAAACATGAGGATGCCCACTGTGGATCAGAGTGGGCCAAATTTTCAAACACTAGCCTAGTGACACGTCGGCAAAGCCCATGTAGATGATGCTACAAGCATTGCCCATGGCGATGAAAGCCCATTACGTTAGCCCGTGTCCTAAGTTAATAGCCCACCCAAATCCCTGGTCGCTGGACCTAACTTGCAAAAGGTCTCAATGTTCAGTTTTGGGCCAGCAGGCTTTACACCTATGCGAGAAGCCGTCACCAGATAAATAGTCATGTTGTAGGATGACAAATGTCTACTCTAAGTCATGATTTTGAGGTAATTGGATCGGTAAAGGCTTAACAAGTTTGTCGATTATTACTTTCCTTAGAAGGAAAAGCATGTAACTCCTTATGATTAAAGCTAACTCTGCGTAGATTTGATGGCTCAACCAGCTATCTATCTCTCCCTTCTTGTTTTCTATTTGAAAAAAAATTGTGGAAGTCACATCAAATATTCTATAAATATATAACAACTAGAATTTCATCCAAAAAAATTAACTAAAAAATATTATTTAGATTTTAAATACCCAAAATCTATTCAGTTGATGCAGGATTAAATACATGCCCCACAGATCCTCATATACTCTCCATGTTTAAATCCTGACATTCCTACTATGCTAAGGATCTAAATCTATTCAAATCTAATCACAAGCATCATAATTGATTCGTGGTCAATCCATGTTGTGGCATTCCTTGATCCATGGTCCTTAATTGGTCCGCTCTAATATTATTTATAATAATATAAATTTTTATTTAAAAAATATTATTTAAATTTTTCGATCTTGTATAAATATACGATTGATTGATAAGGTTGTCGTTGCTTTTGTTTTAAGAAATATTACGTACATTATCTAGAAACAAGCAAATATTACTAATGAAAAATCAATATACTTTTTGAGCTCTGGTTTAAGGCAATTAAAATCTTGATAAAAAAGAGCATAACCTTTCAAATTCATATACTGAAGCACCTTTATGAGGAGAGTTTGTTAAGTGGGCCGGGACTTCAACTTACAGTACATAGTTTTTTGACAGGTAAATGGTCACTGATCCGTTAGCCCGAAAAGGGAAATTGAATAAGGTATTTTGAAATAAATACCTTTAGAAGGTATTTTGAACAGGTTGTTTCAGAACTTTCCCTTGAAATTGAATGACGCATATTTTGACTAAAATATATATCAAATTAACGTTTTATATTTTTGCACTCATTTTTTTCTTTTGAGAAGAAAGATTGGCAAAGCACACATTATTTCGTTGAGATTATGGCATGCAGTGAAGGTGAGATTTGAATCCGTGTCCTTCATCCAATTAATTTTACATGATATATTTTGGATTACCACCAGGCCAGGAGGTTTTACTAGCTTGGAAAATTGGCACCCTCTATATTTTGCATTAAATTTTACATGATATATATCATTAAAGAAAGCAGTGCAGGGTTTGATAATAGTAAACGACTTGAAACTATACATCTATATGGAGTGATGGATTGACATTGGAGCTCTATACAGCTAGTTAACTCTATTTGGTAGCTAATTTATTTTTTGGATGCACATGCATGTTTTATATAAAATATATTTTGTTCGTGGTAATTAAAATGCATGATAGAAAACTCCAGTACCATGAATTCTGGTGGACTGTGAAAATTGTGAGCATGCATCTTGGGTAATTTTTCGCTTGCTACATGAAGATGGCTAAAGTTTACGTCAGGTTTTACTCATTTAAACTGGATTTTTGTCAACAACCATTCGCTTTCTCCACAGCGGGTTCTCCTTTTGTCTTAGAAAAAAAATGTTTACCCAAGATTGGTTGAATGTGATACGCTACCATCCAAGGCAGCCGACAGCTTTGATGCTGATCATACTAAATTCAGAAGTTGAATAGAGCTGCAATGAGTCATGCTGCAAGCTTGTCATATTAGTTGATGCGTTGACAGCTATCAACCACTAGTTACAATCCGACATCAATTGTTGCTGAGTCCAAATTGCTACTCCTTACTGACGCTTTTGGACTCCACAAACTAAACAATGATTGCTTGGTGGAATAGAAAATGTTCTACTCAAACCAAATACCGTCATTGATACATGGTAACTGAAACCTAGAAATATATATATATATAATACAGGTATAAATACAGCCAATTAAATGACGAAATAGTACAGGAATATGTTTTTTCTAGGAAGCTGATGCCTTAGTTACCAAACTGATGCAAGTGCTGGACTCAATGCTCCCTCTACTCTCCAAGCAGATCATCCTTTTAATCAATCATTCTCTGGTTTGTGGCAACTCACGTTATGGGCCCGGCCACCTCCATGCAACCCACGTAGCCTTGGACCACTCCGTGGGCATGTGCTCTAACGTGGCACACCCTCACTTAACTCCTCCAATCATGTGCAAGTCATTGTTACACAACCACCTTCTCTTCTTTTGGATTTGTTTAGAACTTGCACGCGAACTAGTGCAGGCTTCATGGGTGACATGCTTCGGTCCTGAGGACGAGCGTGTTTTATGTTTTAAAGATTCATCTAAACCACGCACGTCGATCATTATATATAATCTAATGCTTCTTTTCTTCAAACAATGTGTTTGTTTAAAAGATTCATGATTCGTGGGTCATGGAAGGTAGGTGGGCTGCAGTCTTGGAAGAGCTTCTGACACCAATAATTAGTTTCCATCATTAGTTTGTTTCGGTTTAGACACCAATGATGGGCGGAGTGCAGTGGACATCGTCTTTCCACGCATGAAGAGGGTGGAAAAGAGGCTTGGGGGCATGGCGGTGTCCCTAATCAAGGTCCAGGTGCTGCCCAAGGCAAAAAAGCTCTAGTGGAATCCAACTCCTCCCTCAACCATGGCTTCCTTTACACCTGATGATATTGTGGTGTGCTTCCCTTTCATGGCCTAACTAGCTAAAAAGATCTTCTCCCTTATATATTTTAAAAAGCTTCTAATTAAACAATGTAGTGGCACTCCACTTCTTTGCATGTGGGGCTGTTTGAAATCAAAGGTGGCCAAATGGTGCGGTTTATGATTCTATGTTTTGAAGCAACGGTGGGTGCTCGGTTTTCTCGAGAAGGTGACTTAAATTGTGCCCGATGAGTTTGTCCATGTCCCTAGTTCGGAAGAGTGGTTCCCTTGGTTTTTGGTATAATATATTGGGCTCTAATTGACGAGAGAATTGGGATTGGAGCCATCTCGCGCAGCCATCCTTCTCCAGCTAGTGTTGGAACCCAAGGTCACCCACACGCCTAGTGGAGAGAGCAAGACGGATGAAATAGATGCGCACAATAAAGAATCAAATCACACCAAGCCAATACTTCAATCAAATCAAGCCAAAATAACAACGAGAAACGTAGTGCCTACCAAAAACTTCATGCATCATAATTCAACAACAATATCACTATATAAGCTTGAGAAAAAAAAAAAAAAATACAAGAAAAGAAGGGCCCCAAAGCAACTAATCTTCTCCTCTAATTAACAAATTCCCAAGAGATAAATTTCTAGGATGACACTTCTTTCCCTCGCTTGTTCTCCAAAATAGACCATACAAGAGATATTCCTCTGTTCTCTCATTACATGAGCACACTGTACTCTCTCCTATGACTCCATATTAAACACATAAATGAAAAACTATTTACAATGAGGTAGACTTCTAGCGTACAACATACATAACTATAGCTCCTACCAACAAGACAAAACAAAACTACATGCTATTTCCATAACACCCATATTAGCGTGGAACTCCAAGTATATCTTTGTACCATACACCCATTAGCGTGGAACTCGCAAAGAATGGTATATTTATTATCTTTCTCGTTTCTCTTCTTGACGCTAGCTTTCTTCGGGAGAGGGAGGGAGGGAGGGAGAGAGGGAGTCCACAGCCATCACTTAGGTATCATGCATGTGTAAAATTGCGGAATCTGTTACTTAAGTAAAGGATGGATCTTTAAATATAGTATTTGATGCATTTGCTCAAAGAGAAAGTACTGGAAGCAAACATGCCAATTTAAATTACGTAAAAATTTTGTAAAGATCAAACTGTTCCCCTCTAACATAATCTTAAATTTTCTTATAGCTTTGTTCTCTCTCTCAAAAAAATTTTCCTATAGCTTTGATATTAGAATATCAAAATGCCTTCATATTTATGATTTTGCATACTTATTGAAAAATGCAAGCCTCTGCGAAAGCAAAAAATGATGATATATTTAAAACTAAAAGGAGGTGAGTCGGAGAGATATCTTATGGTCTTAATTACGCCGTAACTTTTTGAAAACATATAGCAGAAGAAGAGGGCATTAATATGATATATAGGGACCAAACTCTTTTTAGAGCAACTACCACTTTTTTTATCTGAAAGTGATTCCTATGAAAAATGGAGATTAAAGTAGAACTTACAAATTTTCGACCAACTTGTTCTGATTTTTTTTCTTTTCCGAACCCTCCCACATCGCTAGAAGCGAAATTTATAAAGCAGAAGGTTAGTATGATTGGAACCAGCCTACTTTTGAAGAAACAACCACCTTTTCATCTGCAAAGATTCCTCTGAGATATGGAGATTAAAGGAAAACTCGCATATATTGGACCAAGTTGAACAGTATTATTCCAAATAGTTTACCCTTCTACAATGGTGGATGTCAAATATAAAGGCAGGCGAAATGAACCGGATCCCATAATGGTTATGCGCGCCCCTTTTTTTGAGAAAGCAAAATAGTGATGCCTCGCCTTGTGACTTGAACCAACTGATTTTATAATCAAACCAGCTCGGCTAGCATATATTTTTCTCTTAGGAGTAAATATTCTATTGAAGGCTTTGAAATGAAGAGCACTATTTGAAATTATGGCTGCACCATCCTCAAAAAGAAATTATGGCTGCACTGTTGAAATTCCTCTGAAGAGTGAACATTTCCTATCGAAGCAGCTGGCCTTTCGAGCCAAAACGATCGAGCAGAAGACCGAAAAGATTTAATACACCATGTTGTTCCAAGAGCTCACATATGGCATGCATGCATCAAACCCACGTACAGCTTCACTAGATTAAGTCTTGAGAATGATCTATCAGGTCCTTGATTACATGTGTTAAATATGGCATGCATCAAGCGTTAATCATGTTTCGCAATTTGGCCTCTTTCTTTTCATGAATTCAATGTATATATTTCACTCTCAATGTCATTTTGAATTCTTGTTTCCTGGTTTTTGTTGGATCCAAGAGGAATCCAATTTGTCTAATCCTTCGTAAATGTTTGTTGTTTCTCGAGGCGACGCAAGTATTAGCTGTTTGTACTAAGAAGTTTACATCCCATGCTAAGATACCAACTATAGTTGATGTTGACGAGAACATCCATTTCCATGAGATTGTGTAGGATATAAATCGGATATAAAATGAAAAGATCCATGCACCCATTGGCAGCTGTTCATATGTTTATTTGCAGCAAATTACAAGATAGATACTCTTATAATAAAAAATCACATATATTCCCAAGAATCATATCTTTCAGGATCTTGGATCATCTTAGAGTCATTAACCTTTTACCAGCCTGTGCACCAATACCCATTCTTAAACCACTTTGAGATCATGTGATATAGTGAGAAGAATATGATACCACTTTCCGCATGGAGAAAGACAATTTGATATGCTTTCATTCTACATAAATTGTGTACAAGACCTGGCAAGAAAGACAATTCGACATGCTTTCAAGCCGGCCAAGTTTGAAAAAGTGGGAAAAAGATAAAATGGCTACAAGAAGAAAAGAGAAACATCAATATTTATACGACTCCTCCTCCTGAAAGAAAACAGCTCCCAATCCAGCCGAGACGTTTCATGGGAATGATCGATTACATTCTTAGTTACACTGATCTCGCACGTTCCTTTAGGGAGGGTCGACACTTCCAGTCCACCAGGCGATGTAAAAAGTCCATGACCTATACCAATATTTAATAAAAACAATGATATTAACAAGATATCTCAACTTTTTTTTATCAAAATATTGTCATAAAATTGGCAATTATTATTACCTCGGCAGGCTCACGGAGAGAATAGGAGGCACTGGTTTCCTTTGGAAATTTGGAGACAAGAATGCCTATACCCTGTCCTCTGTCACGCAATACCTAAAACAGACATTTAGCAAACACTTATTCTCGAACTCCAGCATTAGTTGATATTAAGCTAATTCACAAGACACCAATAATAGAATACCTTGAAAGCATCTTCATCGGTTCGATCATCTCCAATATATATTGGCAACACGTCGTTACAGTCGGCAAATCCTAGAGAGCAAAAGAGTATTAAATTGAGTGGTTATGTTTGATGGTTGACAGCCAACGCAACTAAAAGAATAGCATGCAAACTAATATTCTGAAATGGTGAAAGGAATGGGACGTAATATGTTAAGGCTTATTACCAAGAGACTCTAGTAGAAACTCAAGGGCCTTCCCCTTGTCCCATTTGATGGTAGGACGAATCTCCAACACCTGGAGGTCAAGAATCAAGGAACCCAAGTCAAAGTCATGCTAGTGGATACAAATTAGGAAATGGTACTTATATATAAATAATAAATCAAAATTATAACCAACGATTTTGAGCTGTGTCACACACCTTTCTTCCTTGGGTGAGCCGGAGTTTAGGGTAGTCCTCGAGCACGGATCTGACCTGCTCGGCTAGTGCACCCCATTTCTGGTTAAAAAGTTGGCAGAAAATAGTGTTTAAATGAATGAGGCAATTCAATTTCTGGTAAAAATAGTCTGCAGCACTTGCACTAGCTATATGAGATGAGCTCTCTACCTTCTCGTCGACACACCGGTAGTGAACTGATGCACAGAACTTGTTGTTCTCCACCCTAGCCCCAGGTGTGGATTCAGTTTTCGTGACCAATGCTTTATAAACCTTCAGAAAAATATAATGACATATTAGTCTTTTTATTTTTTTTAATGAATATAATGATATATTAGTCAAATGAACAAATATGTTTCACACGCCCAAAAAAAAAAAAAAAAAAAGAGTGATGCTACTAGAATATACTAGTCAAACGGTGATTGACTTAAGTTGCAACACTATTACAGAATGAAACGACTCCACCGGCAGAGCTTTCTTCATATTTTAGTTAGATCAGAAAACAACCGGAATTGCTATGCAACTACACCATGTCACGCAATAAATAATATATTCTATTGGTGATAGACTGGTGGTAGATAGATGAAAGTATTGCAGGACGTTTCCTTTTTTGACTGAATCTATGCAGGAAGTTTCGGGGAAGAAAGCCTCACCGCATCTATCATGGGTAGGAACTCACTAGCTGGTTGAAAGAGAACTGCTTTGGCCTAAACCAACCACAGAATAAAATAGCAGATGAGCAAATAATAAACTATAGCAATGGAAGAAACGTATTAAAAGCCACTTTTTTTTTTTTTTAATAATTTTTATTTTATACAAGAGAGAATGAGGAAGATCACCTTAGCTTTTATGTGCTTGGGCTGTTTGGCAGGTCCTTCGATGTCCATGCCATGGCTCCCGGCGTAGTACAACTCTGCTAATTGTACAAAGCTGGACACCTGCTCACGAGCAAATCAAAGAAATGAGTCAGAAAGAATAGAAGTTCTTCCATCTCTTCTCAAAGGGTGGGAAGAAATGGGAATGTACCTTATCTCTGCACCTCCCGCTCACAATAGCAGTTGGGAAACGCCTTGCCACTTCCCTAACGGCTGATCTCATCTGATTCCAAAAAAGAAACCAAAAGTCAGAATCTCACCTTTATTCCACGCTACCTCCAATTCCAGGAAGATACACAGAAGCAGAGCAGAAACAGAGCTCATAGAAGAAAGCAGAGGAAGACCAATAAGCCAAAAACAAAATAGAAATCTTTCATTAGGTGACGGAGCTAACGTTTTCGGACATGAAGGCACGGTCGGGGTCATCGACGATCGGAGACAAGGTTCCGTCGTAGTCGAGGAACATCACGATCTGCTTGCCGTTCGATGCCGCCGTTATCTCGTCGAACATTTCTAACGCCGACGGATGTTGTTTCTAAACAAAGTATCGGCACCATTTATCAATGAAACCAAACCAAATAAAACTGGAAAATAAGCAGTAAAGGGGGAAAGAAAAACACTTACCATCCAATTATCATATTCCTCGTCATCATGAGAGGCCCCAACAGGAGACACGAGCAGAGAACTCGATCTGGTTTGGGTTGGAGATGACGCCTTCATCGAGTCGACCCACGCATTGATCCTTCCACTACTACCGTTGAGCTCAAGCTGGGTTAGAATTTTCTTAAAATTGGCAAAATTAACAGTCCCACGCGGCGGCGGGAACGAAAAGTGGGTGGGAGATGAGTTCGCCACTTTCCCCGCCGCCGCCGCCGCCGCCGTGATGGCCATCTCGTCCGTCACCATTACATTCTGCTTCACCATCTTCAACCCCAAGATTTGTTCTCCTCTGCTGACGATTCGTAAAAAAATTTCGATTCGACAACAGAAATTTTATGATAAAGATTGAAATTACGGGATGATAGCTCTTCTTTGCTCGAGAGAAGTAGGAGAAGAAGAGAAAAAAAATGAAGAAGGGTCCGTCCTCTTTTTTTGTTTTTTTTAATGAGGAAGAGAAGCGAAGAGAGGTTGTTGTGGTACTACTCTCGCTGTGGCGGAAGAAGGGAGTAGGCTTGGGGATTTATAGGCGCGCAAAAACGCGTGCAACTGGTAGGCCATCATGGGGCCCACCGTCTTACACGTGTTGCCGCCTCAAGCACCCACGGATTCGTCGGTTCTCTCTCTCCAAACCAGCCCATTTCGTCGATCGAGGCGTCACGTCCGTGAGGCTCCACCACTTTTTCCGCCTTAATTTTTCGCAGAACCAGCCGTAGCATGTCCTAAAACTACAGGACAGCTCCTTGCTTTCTCTCTACGGTAAAATGGTCATTATAATTCCAATAAAATATTTTAAGAAATCCTTACATTAAACTCTGTTACTGAACTTGTACCTTTAGATTAGAAAAATTATTAAATAGATGCATATATCATAGATAAAATTAATAAAAAATTTATACATTAATTATTTTTTATTAAATATTAATATAAAATAATTAAAATTAGTTATGATGCAAAAAAGAAGTCAATCAAAACCTATAAATATTTTGAGGGATAGAATGAGTTTATTTAATAATTTTTTTTAAAATTAGATGACTTTTTTTATTGCTGAGCATATTAAAATTGAAGATGGTACTAAGATGATAACTATTTTTAGATTCTAAAAAATATTTTATTTTTTAATTTTTTAAAATTATTTTTAAATTATATTAGTTTGATTATCCATTTATATCCAAAAAAAAAAAAAAAATTCTATTACTGACCTCATTGGAAAATCTTGTTAACGATAAACCTAGCATCCCAAATACATTTTGGTTTGGTTGGACTAACATTGTAAGTAAACCTTTTTAAATCAATTTATGAGGTTAGGCTAGACCCTAATCTTCTTTGAAAAGAACAGGCAACAAGCAGGTGATGCCTCGTAACTAGGTGTAAATTGAGTTTTTTTAGAGATATGCAATTTAAGCTTACCATCAGTGGAAAAGGATTTCATTTAGATGCGATGGAATGCAAAAAAATGCTTTGAGATTTATTTTTGTGAGAGAATAGATTTTGTGGCCAACATCTTTATTTGTATCATGGAATGACTGCGAGCCTTAAGGATTACTTATGTATCGCACACTCACCGTCAAACTACTCATATCAAACTATATATCAAGAATGTACAAATGTTTGCAAAATTACTATATTTCAATTAATAATAGTAATAGTATTCACACCAATTATCGATTTTATTCATCTTTTTCGACAAAAAGTCTTGAAAAAAGCGTTAAAGGAACCGTGATGAGCAAATTTTTGTCATTTTTCATATAAAAGCCTTGTTTCAGATTGCTAAAGTAGTAGGTCATCATGAAGATAGCAAGCTTATCAATTTTTATAATTTTTAAATATTCTTGCATCAAACTTAGTCGTAACTTGTCATAAAGATATTTGAATAATTATATATTACTATGCATTATGAGCAATTAAAACTAAAACATAATGTACCCACAAATTGTGGTACAATATCCTTGGCCATGGTATTGAGTCTAGATTATATTGCCCACACCGAATTGAAAAAATGAACTCCCATGCTAGTTCCGAAAAGAATTAATCTAGTTTTCGTGCTAGTTCTTACATTGTAAAATGAATTATCAATGATTGATAAGTGGATATAGTGGACTAACTGCTTATATAAAAACCTGCACATTATTATAAAAATATGCATGGAAAGGGATCATGCTTTAATGAACTAATATAAATATCAGTTGAAACTAAATTTTTGGGCTTGTAAGGTAAGAAATTATATATATGCAACAAGAGTAGGCAAAGGTGGATGATTGTGGGAAGCCACCAACTTAGCTAGCTAGACAAGAAAGAAAAGAAAATGCTATTTCGTCGTAGCATGAGATAAAGACATATAAGGCTCAAAAGCTTATCTTATATTTTCTTTTAAAGCCTTAGCATGTGTAACATCAAGAAATAAAAACTGATATTTCTAATATTTTACTTAACATACATAGGTACATAAATTAATCCATTATATTTCAAATCTCATTCATTTGATAAAACTTTCACAAGCATGAACCCACAACCATCAAATAATTTTATATTCAAGACGATAGTCATATAATGCCGGAAAGAAGAAAAAAAGAAAGAAAAATAATATGTTGCTACCCTAACAATGCCAAAAAAATCCTAATCTTCGAATCTAATATCTTTTCAATCTAAAACAATTATGAAAGGCTTTTTAGTAACAACCATATAAAATCTTTGTAAGAAAGAGAAAAAAAAAATCATTGTTAAAGAAGCATGATTTAATAAAAAAGAATGGTAATATTTAATACAAAAAAAAGAGAAATGCATGAAAGTATGGAAAAATCAAGATTTTTTTTGGGAGTTTTGGGGAGAAGAAGAGAGAAGATAGAAAGATTGGAGTTATCTCGTGGATCAACCAATAATTACTTATTTCACAAGATTACTCAATTAGACTAAGGGACCGTTTGATTGGAGGTAATTTAGTATGAAAAATGATTTTCATGTCAGATTATCATGTTTCGTATAAAAAATAAAAGAGAGAGATAGTAAAAAAATTGGTGAACTCGATGCTTATTTTTTAGAGAGAGATGGTGAAACAAATACCATGAGAGATTAGTATTTGGCAAATTTTTGAGTTGTAGTAATTCTTATTTAACAAAAATATCTCCAATAAAGTTGCATATGTAATCATTGACTTTATTTTAATGTTCTTCAAATTATTCAATAATTTTTTTAAAAAAAAAAATTAAGATGGATATGACATTATGCAAAGAGTTATGTGATTATAGTCATCATATAAAAATTAATTAGAGATGATAATACTATTTTAATATTAAAAAAATATTTTATATTGAAGAATATATTTATAAATTTTGTCATATTTTTATGTAGGATTACTTCCAATCAAACGTAATAATCCTTTTTCAGTGTTATTTTTCGGAGTAATTTTCTCACCAATCAAATATAGTAAAATTTTTTTCTTTATAATTATTTTTTTAGATAAATATATTTTATAAATTATTAAATTATTCCATAATCTGACATATCCCAATCAAACAGATCCTAAGGATAATCTAGGTATTTCAATTAAATCTAACTTTTTACACTGTAATAGGGTTTAATGACCAACCTGCAATTATTGAAACCAGAGGACTAAGATGCAATTTCAGATATGCTAGGGACGGCTATGCAAAAAAAAACTCTTTTCCTTAGCCACCTCCCCCGTTTGTTTTAGTTATTATTACTATTAATGTTATTACCATGTTTTCCCCTTTGTTTGCTGTGGGTGTCTTTTTCTGGAAAAAAAAAAAAAAAATTTTCAAAACAAAACACCCCTGGGAAACTTCAGCTGCGGGCTGTCCAAAAACCAGAAGAACCTCAATTTTCTGAGAGAAATTAGCTCGCTTTGTTCCCACGATTACTGTTTCTTATCTCTTTTGGGAAAGTATTTTATGGAGTGTTGGAGGTGGGCAAAGTATTTTATGGAGTGTTGGAGGTGGGCAAATTCGGCCGGTTCAAGAAAGGGGAAGGCGTGGAAAGGGCCCATTGATTGTTCCAAGGAGAATCAAAACGTTATGAGACACCCAGGAAAAAGTAGGGGTAAGTTGTCAATTTATAGCTTGTTTGATGGTTCCGGAACTTTCGAACGCCGTTACATGGTGGTTGTAGTTTTGGCCCTTGCGCGTGGATTTTGTCAGAATCATGCTTTTTTTAGATTAAAGCTAAAGAAGTCTAAAATTTACGCATGAAAACCTTTTAAAGATGATATGCTGGCATGATTTGTTTGCTAATTTTTTTCTATACATTAAATCCTATATAACATAAATTATATTAATTTTTTTATATATTTTAAATATATCATAAATTTTAGTATGTATTTGATTTGAAAGATTACCCTAGAGAACAGAAATATCCTAATTATCTAAAACTCAATCTTCATTCTTTTTAATATTTAATTTAAATTTTATTTTAATTTCAATTTTAACCATAAATCATAGGGATATAATAATTCCGATTCTCATTCTAATTCATTTGGATTCCGATTTTAGTTGAGAACCAAACCCATAATAAGTTTAAAGATGAGATTTTTTTGTCAATAGCTATTTTTACATAATAATGATATGATAACATGAATATTAAGCTAAAAGTGAGGAGGAAAAAAAAAATTCGATAGAAATCAATTTTTGTACAACACATTTTTCATCTTTTTGCTTGTTTGAATAAACACCGTACCAAAAATAATCTATCAGGCTATATATTGATTAGATTAAAAGCTGTCGTATAAAAATTAATTCTTGCCACATGCACAAGCTGCAGAAAATTCCACTGATGAAGCATTATTTCGCACCATGCGCAGACGATTATAATTTCCATGTCGATGCATGTGAGACAAATCAAGATCTAAATATAAAAATTGTTTCCGTGTGAAGCACGACCTCTAAATGATGGGTCCCTTGACCTCTAAATACAAAAATTAGTAAAAAAGCTAATTTCTTCCGATGATCATGGCCAGTTCAACATGAAGACGCTTGCAAGAAGTTAACGGCGAAACTACCTTACTCTTTTCCGTTGGATCTTTCCTTTCATAACGATACACCTTTGTGGTTTCCTACCTGCTTCAAAGTCCTTCAGGTTGTGCAACATGACCAGGAAAAACGAAAAGTCTCTCTGTCTAGATCTCTACACAGGATCCTGTCATGCATGGAGCCATAACGCCTAGCCCCCACCTCCCTCAGAATGGCCTTTGTCAAGCCTTGAACTTAATTAGGGGAGGCAACACCCTGATGACTCTTCATGAAGATTCATAGCTTCATCACGTAGTCTTTGGTCACGTTGTGGTCTGCTATTGCCTCCCTGCGGTCCTCACATGCCCTAAGACTAGTGAGATAACCCGGATTAAAATTAATATATATATATATATATATATATACTAGGAGTAAAATCCTTGATGTACCTATGGACTAAGCTTTCAAAGATATTCATTGGTGCCCTAAAAATTATTTTGTCCCGGTTATCATATATACTACCAAGCATCAAAAAAATCTAAAAGGTGTTTGGTTGTAGGGGAGTTAGGGTCTTGAATGGGAACATAAATTGATGACCCTGATTGGGAAGAAGTCCCATTTCGATTCTGATTACACGACAAAATGGGATAGCCTAATCTCTCTAAAATTTAATGCTAACTCTTTTCGATTCAAATCTTTATTCTGACTCCAAGTCTGGTCACGAACCAAATGCTTCTGGGATATGAATATTCTGATTCTTATTCCAATCTATTCTATTTCTGATTTTCAATTATTTTATATCATTGGCCATGCACTCACCATGTATCTAAGCATTTGTATTATCAGGATCAGATCCAAATGCAATACACAGCACTTATAGCTCTACAATTTAGTGGCAAATTGTCACTAGTTGAAATTAGTTATAATATCATATTAAGTAACATAAATATGTTTAGGCTATTAGCTAGTTAGAAGATTAAAAAAAATTAAGAGGGTGTTTGATTTACAACCGCAATCGGAATCAGAATGCGAATAGGAATGGATTGGAATTGAAATCGGAATGGCCAAATCCTCCAAAATGTTTGATTCGTAATCAGAATCGGAATGAAAATTTGAATTTGGTAGGGATTGAGTGTTAAGTAGATTAGGCTATTTTCATTCTGTCTCGAAATTAGAATTAGAATGGGACTCCTTCCAACCAAACGATTGGAATGGAAGTTATCCATTCTCACTCCAATTCCAGATGCTAACTCTCTCCAAACAAACATCCTCTAAAATCAATGTGTAGCTAACACAATTGTTAATTCATTTTATAGCAAATTCATTTGAAAAAAGAACTTATATTGAGGTTGAGGCATGAGCCAAAATAGTAATTCTTTATACTGAAGGATGCAGTGTAGGGTTTGCAATGCTACTTTCCAAAATTTTTTTGAAAATAGCAAAGTTTGCAGTAAAAAAAGTAAATCTAATTAATTACCTATGGATCATATCAGAATATTAAATCCTATACTAAGGATCTAAACATAATATGCATGCATTCATATAGATTTGAAAAGAAAAACTATACAGTAAACTATTTACTATATCTATATATTCAGAACATAATATCTTACGTGGGTAGTCGATTGCCGTGAACTGATCATCATCGAGGAGGTCCGCTAGTTAAGATGCAGCCACACAGATGTCTAGCCTCCATGGATCATCCACACAAGGCTCCTGATCCTGATTGGCTCTTCGCGAGTGCTAGCTCGACATCGAAATCCTTCAGGGGCTGTTTTGATCGAACGACTTCGATCTTTATCTACGGGTTTCATGGGCACTCCGGATTGCTGGTAGACACAGAAGATTCTCTCTAAAGTTTCGTGGGCTTACGACTCTCGTAGCTCATATAATTGCTTCCTAAATCCTAAGCTGGAAATCCTAGGGTATGCTTTCAGAAAACCCTACACCCTTCTCTCTTTATTTTTCTTTCTCTCAGATTTTTTTTTTGATTTTTCCTTTCCTTTTCATGCACAAGGGGGGACTCACGTAATGTGGTTTTTTACTCTCATTAACCACACACGCCCTGAGGAATATCTTTTTTTTTATTTGCACCAAAATAGAGTCTTATACGTGTGGGAGGATTAAGTTGTTATTCATTCAAACTCTCTTTGAATCGTAACAACTTGATCTTAATCCACTTGGGGCGTGAGAAGGCTAGGCGCACGCCCTCTCTTGTGTGAAAAGAAATCATGAGAAACCTTTTCTCATGTAGCAAAAAGAGTGCATAGAAGAGAGATGGCGCATGGATAAGGTAGAGTTGGTTTCTTATCTAAGTTTGAATTTCATTCAAATTAAAATCAATAACAACCAAATCTTATCCATAAGGGGCCTAGAGAAGGAGGGCATGGGAAAACATACAAGAACTCTTTTCTCATAGAAAATATGGACGTAGGAAGGGAAGACTAGTCGAACTAGTCTTAAATTCTAACCTCATCCAATAGAACTAACCCAAACAGATTTGTTTAGGCTCAATTAGAAAAGATTAAATCCAACATAATTAAGCTTAATTAGGCTTAATTAAATTTTAATTAATTTAGAAATTGATCAAGTCCATCTCTTGATCAAATCAGGGATTAAACCTCCTCGATGATTAGGTTAACTCATGATCTAATTAAATGCCCGTTTCATTATGAATTATACTATGTGGTTCAATATAATTGGGTAATGCGCTCTATGTCAATTTTGTTGGACCGCATGTGGTGTACAAATAATTTCCCTAGGTAAAAATTATGAGAGCCCTCCAAACACAAGGAATCTAGCGCCAATCATCTTGCAATAGAATTTGTTACGATATGCATTATGGAGTCCCTTGTAGGGGTGATATGTTTATGGTAAATGACTCAGCAAAATGAGCCACACCAGAGTACCATCGAGCTGTACACTGAAATTTAGATTAAATATAGGGAGGCTAGCTAGTATACATAAAGTTCTAGCTAATATGTCAAATCTTTAGGGCTTAATTGAAAAGAAAAAGAACAATCAAAAAAAGAGAACCACTCAAATAATGGGCACCATCAAAACATTTTTATTGAATAAGCAAGGTGTGCTAGTATTTGTAGCCTACACGCACGCACGCACATTCTGTGCGACCGTGATACCTTGTTAGTACATGCATCTTAAATAATGCAACCCTTCAATGCACGACAAAAACATAAGAAAAATAGAAATTAAAAGGAAAGAAAAAAAAAAAAAAGGAACACCGTGCTTGAAACACGTTGCAAACCACAATATGTTGCCAATTTCATGTCATCATGATTCTCCAATGAATTACACATCATGCATCATGAGAAATTCAATGGATGAGTGCAATTCACGAGAGACATGGATTCTTATTGACACATCCATTCAACCATCTACCACTGATTACAACCAAAAGTATTTCCCTCAATTATGTGCCTTGTCCGTGCTTGGTTTTTATGAAATTTATAAATTCATACCAAAAAATAGTTCAAATCACTTTCAAAGCTTCTTTGCATTTGTCTAGTCATAAAGCAGAAGGTATGGCAGGAATACGTTGCCGCCCCGATGCAACCATTTTTTTTTTTTGCCTAAAAGAGAAATGTTAAAATCAAAACAACAATCACGGCTTTAGATGATTTGCACTCTTACCAGTTTTCATAAGAAACATAATAAATAATCATTACCATGTTCAATCAAATTCGATACTAGGGGTTAAAAGACTTTTTCTAAATTTATAAATCTGAAATAGACGTATGTTAAGTTATAACTTCAAAAAACAATCAAATTATTTTGCCCAAATCAACTACTCAACGACGACCTAATGTCTGAGTCAAAACATGATTAATTATTTGGATCTCACGAGATCGAGGCTGTGGAGGGGCATTCTCAGCCTTCCGGACCAAGGTAGCTTCGAGGTCGTCCGCCAAACTCATCACCAACTTTTATCAAAAAATAAAAAATAAAATCTTGTCGGCTAACAACATCACAACAAGCCCAAATTTTATTATTATTATTATTATTTCTCTTCTATTTTTTTAGTCAGAACACTGTCCATTTGGAAGTTTGACGGCCATATCTCATTGCAAAGAAAACAAAAGAAAGAAAAGCATGCCTTTGGGAATGTTAAAACATTGTCCTCTTGTCACCTTCCCAAC
Source organism: Cocos nucifera (assembly GCA_006176705.1). Classification (NCBI taxonomy): domain Eukaryota; kingdom Viridiplantae; phylum Streptophyta; class Magnoliopsida; order Arecales; family Arecaceae; genus Cocos; species Cocos nucifera. Next base: position 29,223 of record QRFJ01000734.1, on the reverse strand, counting down.
TAGTTAATTGATTCATCATTATTTTAATCAATTTTTTTAACCCTTGAAGCCAATACCAATGAATGACATAAAAGGCTCTAATCAAGCCGAAAGTGAGGTTTGGGATTGGTTATGGTTGCTTTCTTCCTTCTAATTATAACAATTTTATAACTTAATTGTCCCTACGTGTCGATCGCTATTCCTTCTCTTATTGGCTTTGTAAATTTTCATGGACAATTTCAAATGGTTCCGAAGGAACGATACACCGTGACGCGGGAGCATGAGGGCTCGAAGGATCCTACGGGGCCCGGATATAACGGTGGTCGGCAAGGGCGGTGTGCTGTGCGGGCCCCACCAAATCGGCACGACCGGCACCACAGTTCGCCCGTGACCTACGAGCTATTGGGACGCGTGTCGAGTTCTACGGGGAAGGGCTGCAATTTTCCGCTCGTCAAACAATTTTGAAGGATAATAAAACATATATAAATTATTATTATCAAAATTATCAATAATATTAATTATTATATTTGATATATATAAATATTATTATATTAAAATTATTGAAAATTTTGATATATATATTTAACATGATAATTAAATTATCGATAATATAAAATTAAAAATTAAAAATATTTTTAATAATTTTACACTGATCATTTATTTTTCTGATGAAAAGTGATAAAAATGATATGGATATGATAATGATGCGGAGAAGCGATGGGGGAGCCACTAGAGATATGAAAAATCGTAGGCATCTGAGTAGAACTGGCACGAGTAGAAAAGTCATGGAGGTGGTGGGGATAAGTACGAAGAAGCTATAGATGCAGGCTGGGAGTGTGGAAAATCATGGGTACTATGAGTGGCAGGGAGGGGGGATGGGACCGGCATGCAGAGGATCTGTGAGGATGGTCGGGATGAGTGTAAGGAGCCATGGGAGGTGTGGGCTGGGGTATGGAAAACCATAGGCACCAAAGAGGAGGGAGGGGGAGGGGGTGGGTGCGCGTAGAGGAGCCATGGGTGTGGTGGGATTGAGCACAAAAGAGCTGTGGGGGACTGGTGGGGGATGAGGACAAAGGAGCCATGGGTAGGTGGGGGGGGGGCGGAGTTGCGAGTGGTGCTAGGGGATGGAGGGGGTGGGGGAGGAAGGGGGAGGGTAGGGCAACAGATTTTATGTAATTTTTTTAAAAAATAATTTTGTATAAATGTTTTATTATATTATTATCAAAAAAGTAATAATCTGGATAGCCATCCTATCCCAAAGCTATTTAGATTGCCTCATGGGAGGTAATCTACATTGCAAAGGTAATTTGTATTGCTATCCAAAGGGAATACGAAATGTAGCAATCTAATGGGTCCAATTACTGATAATATGAATAGATTGTCAGTCACCAAATGCAATCCTATGATTGAGTTTTATGGGGTTGGGTAGATATACCTTAGCTTTCAGCTATGGCCAAAAGTGCTGATTGGCCCTTCTGGAGATATTGTAGGGGAGCTTGAACTGTGGTCAGACTGGCTTCGAGGCATCTAAGATGCGTACATGGGAACATTTTAGTGTTTGAGGGGAGTATGATAGCGGCGAGATTCATCTGATAAGATCATGCAGCACTCCTCGATCGAAGATATTATGATAGCACAAGATATCTGAAATTTTTTTTTCCGCTCCTATAGCAATCCTTTTTCTCAAAACCAACTTCGATGATGGTATTTTGGAGGATAGCGCCAGCTAAGAAAATCTGAGTTTGTTATCAGAGAACCAGACTCCAAGTTGATGATAGTAGGAGGCTGCTAGGTTTTAGATATTAGGGACCTAAAGCAAAATTGAGGGTGGCTGTGGCAGGGGTCATCTATATGAGTTAGGTACCAAGGGTTGACGATCTAATCATTGAGGATGATTCTTCCGTGGTCATTAGCTGAATTAAGAGACAGAGGGGAGCCCATTCTGTTCACCTACTCCTACGTGAAAGCTGGGGTGTCTTAAGAGGGTGCATCTTCCTGAGGTCCAAATATATTTATTGGGAGGCGAACATGGCAGTGGAGTAGGCCGTCTGTGATATGACAGAGCACTCGAGAGAGGTTCTGTATGCTAACCATTTATCTGTTCTGACCAGACCGTCCGATATTTTATTTTTTTGACTTTATTGATTGTATTCGGAGGAAGACTTTCTGTCTTATAAAATAATTCATTTGCACAAATCTACCATTGGATTTTAATAACAACCGCTTTGAGATCTCTATAGACATTTAAATATATACATAATAAAATATAATAATCAATCAATCATTTTTTTTTTTTGCAAGAAAGATACAACCAGAACGCAAGTGCACATGCCGGATAGGATGACCACATTAATGCATGGTTAAGTACATAATGGCATTATCTAGAGCCAGTTTTTTCTTTCTTTTTTTTTCTGGTGGGGTTCAAAATGAATTATAAAATGTGCCAATTGATTTAGTGGAATATTACTTTGATGCAACAACCTTCCATCGTACTCGTGTTATAATTTTTTTTTTTGGTAAACAGTACTCTTGTTATAATCTTTGGGTTTCCATCCATTCTAGATCTCAAGAACAAGGAGAAAGCAAAAGAAAAGGTAAATAGTAATTAAGCTATAAGAGCCTTTATTTTATTCCCTCAACTATGTGACATTTTTACAAAAAAAAACATGTGACAACCGTTTATCTATAACTATGTTTATGGACCAAAAAATATTTTACCATACATACATATACATACATATATACTATTGGTATAGAATCTGATTGACGTCGGATCAAGTTGGAATGAAAGAGGACGAGATCGCCGTCGGTAATCTGCAAAATAAAGATCCATCTAGAATCGATGATGGTAGCTCCGACAAGATTCTCCGACGATCAAGTCAGCTCTTCTGGCCAACAGAAATGGAGTGCTCAAAAATGAGAAGTGAGCTTTGAGCTTTAGAGGGGAGAGGAGAGCTTCGAGCTTCTAAAAAATATATCTGGAGGATCCCTTTTTATAGACGGAGCTTGAATGATGGTGACGACCATATTGTCTGATAACGGACCACTCTAGGCCACATGAAATTTGGTACGGAGAGAGTGGTATCGCCAAGTTGATAGTGGCGGTCATATCGTCCGATCGTGGACCGCACGGGACCGTTTACGGAGAAAAAAGTATCGTCAGACTGGTGGTGATGACCATACCGTTCGGTAGCGTCGCCCGTGATAGACTGAAGGCGATCGTTCGTCGAGATTTAATAGCCGTAGCTTTGAGAAAGCAGTTATTGGTTGGTAAAGAATCTTAGCGTATATCCATTTTGGGGGAGCTCAGACTCCTAATGGGGAGTCCGATCGAAGGAGAAGTTCAGCAAGGGTTCGGCTTCTATAGAAGTTCGGTCGAAGGAGCGCAGAGAGAGTTCGACTCTCATGGGCGTCCGACTGGAGGAGAAGCTCGAAAGAAGTTCGGCTTTCGTAGGAGTCCGATCGGAGCTCGACCATTGAGAAGTTCGACTGAAGCTCGATCGCTAAGAAGTTCGACTAGGACTCGACCGCTGGGGAGTTCGGCCGTCTGAAGGAGTTCGACTAGAACTTGGCCGCTGGTGAGTTCAGTCGATTGAAGAAATTCGGCTAAGACTCGGTCGCTGAAGCTTTTCTGTGGCTACCAATTGCATTAGGCTGGACTTTAGCAGGAGCGAGATTTATCCCCAACAATAGTCCCCCCACTTTCGAGTTCGAAACTTGAAGAAAGAGAGTGCAGAAAAGGCAACTCCCGAAGTCCTCTTCAGGGTTCTGCGCTAGTTTAGGTTGAAGCTCATGGGAGATCTCGTTTCCAGTCGAGGTTGAAGAAGATCTCATCTCCTACGGCCGAGGTCGAAGGTTGAGCTCCTCGAGGAAGATATCATCTCAAGCAGCCAAGGTTGAAGTTGAAGTTGAGGCTAGGGGAGACCTCATCTCCTGCAGTCGAGGCTGACTCAGTCACTCGAAGGAGATCTTATCTCCTACAGTCGAGGTTGATACGGAAGCTTGGAGGAGATTTTATCTCTTGCAGTCGAGATCGAAGCTTAGAAAAGATCTCATCTCCTGCAGTTGAAGCTGACTCGGTCGCTCGGAAGAGATTTTATTTTCTGCAGTTGAGGTTGGCTCAGGGGAGATCTTATCTCCTACAGTCAAGGTTGAAGTTCGGAGGAGATCTTATCTCCTGCAGTTGAGGTTGACCCAATCGCTTCGGAAAGACCTTATCTCTAGCCAAGGTTGACTCGGTCGCT
>QRFJ01000734.1:12500-20000 GCA_006176705.1 Cocos nucifera | reverse complement strand
AGGTATCCTTGTTCTTAAAGGAGTGCTCAGCAGTGATCTCTCTTTTTCTTCTCTAGAGTTCTTCCTCAAGAAAAAATGCCTCCCAAGAAAGTTTCTATCCGGTGATCAACGGCCTCGGTAGCTAAATTCTATCCAGACCTATCCAGTCCCACTTCAACCCTAGCAATTTAGGCTTTACCTATAGCCATGGTAGATGCGGAGCAGTTTAACCTGCTGGTCCAGCAGGTTTGCGATCTCATGGAGGCGGTGCAGGCTGTACATCGATAGGCTCTGATATCGATTCGATCGGAGTAGGCTTCTTTGGAGCCCTATGGTTCGGTCTGAGGATGGTCGACTTAGGCTATCTGATCTCTGATCTCCAAAAAGAGGAAGCAGAGGATGGAGGGCCCTTGCTTGGACCATGACTCAATCCAGGGGAAAGTTTCACACCCGTTCCATCAGAAAATCTTAAAGATCAACGATCATGAAGATTTTTTGGATTAAAGGCTTCTAAAAATGAGCCGACAAATCGAAGAGCTCTATCATACTCCCTCCTCATATGGTAATGATATTTATACTGACCCTCTTTTTTTTCAAAAAATTATGTAGAAATCGATTCCATCGAACTTCAAGCTCCTGTAGTTTGAGAGTTACGATGGGACCACCGATCCGATTGACCACCTGGAGGCCTTTCGAACAATGATGCTGCTCCATGGTGCGTCAGATATTATTTTATGCCAGGCTTTTCCATCCATCCTCAAGAAAGCCGCAAGAAATTGGTACTTGATACTTAAGTCGGATACCATCTTTTCTTTTGATCAGATGAGCCATCAGTTTGCGGCTTACTTCGTTAGCAGCCGACGTCTCTATCGAGGTTTAGATTTCTTGATAAACATCAAGCAGATGGTGAAAAAATTCATCTGGGCTTATGTCACTCGATTTAATGTTGCTGCATTGGAGGTCTGTAGCCTGAATCAGTCAGTTGGGATGGCCACACTCAAGGACGGCCTTCAGAAGAATGATTTGCTATTCTTCCTAAAAAAGAAGTATCTCAGAAACTTTGCCGATATGCTGGCTCGGACTGAAGATTATGTCCGAGCTGAAGAGGCCTTCAAGGCTAAGGATGATGAAGTCATTAGGGAGTGGTGAATCGATGAGCCGGGTAGGCCCGCTAAGGAATGAAAAATGAGTGAAGCTCGGTCATGCTTCCGAACTCTCTCTGAGCGCAAGCGAGTCTGAACTCCTCCTCGGGCTCGAAGGTAGGAAAGCCCTGATAGAAGGGCATAGTGGGGTTCACCCCTTCAAAGATTTCATAACTACGCCTCTCTCAATGCTTTAAAAATTTAAGTACTGATGAAAATTAGGAAGCAACTATCGAGACTGAAAAGAATGCATACTCATCCCGGCAAGCGCAATCCTAACAAGTTTTGCCTTATCATTGTGACCACGGTCATAATACTGAAGAGTATGTTCAGCTTCAAGATGAGATCGAGGAGTTTATCAGATGAGGCAGACTTGGTCGATTCCTATGGCGTTAGTCTGAAGGACAGAAAGATCGACCAAGGATATTATCGTAGCCTAAACCATCAAGGAGGGAGGAACAACAAGAAGATCGATCACTTCTCGACATCATCAACACTATCTCGGAGGAACTTCGATGAGAAGAGGCCAGCAGATTCGAGAGATCAGTGAAAAGATGGAGGACTGAAGAACCCATAACCTTCACTGAGGTAGATGCTCAAGGAGTCCAGCTCCCGCATAATGATGCGGTTATAATCTTTTTAAATATTGCCGACTATGATGTACGTCGTATTTTGGTAGATAATGAAAGTTTGACTAATATATTATTTTATGATGCTTTCTCAAAAATATTCTTACTCAATAACCATTTAGAACTTATGAACTTCCTGTTGGTAGGCTTCACTAACGATGCCATACCAATTGAGGGCATAATAACTTTGGCTGTGACTGCAGGACAACGTCCGATGCTGACTAAGATATAGATCGATTTTTTAGTCGTAAAGGCTCCATCTGTCTATAATGCTACTCTCAGCTGACCTGGTCTAAATGTACTTCAAGCAGTGGTATCGATTTATTATTTGAAGATGAAGTTTCCGATAAGTCATAGGATCGGAAAGGTCAAGGAAGATCAAGCTCTGATAAGGTACTGCTACTCAATCCTCTGCAAAAGAAAGAACAATCCGACCCTTATCCTATTGACGAGCTAGAAGTTCGCGATGACCTCACTGAAGAGCAGGTCGAGCCTATGGAGGACCTCATATCTGTGCCCTTAAATGATTAAAATATGGAGCACATTATACAGATCGGCTCTAACTTGGGGGACGAGGTTCAGAAGTAACTCATCACCATCCTCAGGAAGAATGCAGACATCTTCACTTGGGCTCCAACGGATATGCCAAAAATTAATGCCAAGATCATGGAACATCGATTGGCTATTGATCTTAAGTATCGAACGGTAAAATAGAAGATGCGCAACCACGCCCCAGAGAGGTAGAAAGCAATCGTAGAAGAAGTAGGCAAGCTCCTCCAAGCTGGATTTATTCGAAAAGTTAACTATCCGACTTGGGTCTCAAATATGGTCCTCATTAAAAAGATAAATAATAAGTGGAGGATGTGTATAGACTTTAAAAAGCTAAACAAGATCTATCCAAAAGATAGCTATCCTCTATCCATGATCGATCAATTGGTAGATGCAACCTCAGGCTACGAGCTACTCACCTTCATGGATGCCTTCTTCGGTTATAACCAGATATGGATGGTACCGAAGGACGAGGAGAAAACTAATTTTGTTACTAACCATGATCTTTATTGTTATAAGATTATGTCCTTTGGACTCAAAAATATAGGGGCAATGTACCAGTGCCTGATCAATAAGATTTTTAAGGAGTAGATCGATCGCAATATGAAGGTGTACGTGGATGATATGCTCATCAAAAATCAAGCTTCTATAAATTATCTTGCCGACTTCAAAGAGATCTTCAGTGTACTCAGAAAGCACAAGATGAAGCTGAACCCGATCAAGTGCACCTTTGGTGTGACATCAAGAAAATTTTTGAGGTTTATGGTGTCAAGGCATGAAATTGAATCAAATTCAGAGAAAATCCAAGCTATTCAGAAGATGACTGCTCCAAAAATAATCAAAGAAGTTCAGCGTCTGATCGAAAAAATGGCATCCTTGAATCGCTTCGTCTCGAGATCGATGAGCGATGTAGGCCCTTCTTTTGAGTTCTCAGACAACCAAAGAACTTCTGCTGGATGATGGAGTGCCAATAGACATTTGAGGAGTTTAAAAACTACCTCAGCTCATCCCCACTACTGGCAAAGTCCAAATTGAAAGAAGAATTATTCCCGTGCCTGGCAGTCTTTCCGACTGCCTTGACAGCAGTCCTGATCAAGGAGGAAGCAAAGATGCAGCGATCGATTTACTATGTAAGTCGGATCTTGAGGGATGCAGAGACTAGATACTCTTAGCTAAAAAAATTGACTTACTCTCTTCTAATTGCTGCTAGAAGACTCCAATCTTACTTTTAAGGGTACACTATAACGGTCCTCATGGATCAACCAATAAAAGCAGTCCTTCATCGAATGGATGCTTTCGAAAGAATCACAAAATGAGCAATCGAGCTCACAAAATTTTACATCAACTGTCGAATCCGACCATCGATCATAGTCCAGATATTGGTAGATTTTATAGTAAAATATACCATTCTAGATGATGCCGAGCTTGAACAGAATGAGACCGACGCTCTGTTGTCACAATCGAGCCTCTCTAAAGAGAGTGCTGATCTTTTCAAAGTTTTCTAGGTCCTATATATGGATGATTCGTCCAACTCCACTGGTGCAAGTGTGGAGTTAGTCTTAGTTAGTCCCAAGAAAGTCATTGCCGAGTACGCGCTATGTTTCGAATTTCCTACAACTAATAATGGGGCTGAATATGATGCACTGATCGTTAGGTTAAAAATAGCAAAAGAGTTAAAAGTAGACCAGCTTTAAGTCTACAGTGATTTTCAATTAGTGGTCGATCAAGTTAGTGGGAACTATGAAGCGCAGAAGAAAAGTATGATGAAATATCTTAAGAAAGTAAAGAATTTGACTTCGGCCTTCGATAATTTTATCACTCGATAGATTTCAAGGATAGAAAATACAAGAACCGATCTTCTCTCTAAATTGACCACTTCAGTCCCAGTCGAACTATCCAAAGAAATATTCTTTGAGATTCTAAAATATCCAAGCTCAGAGAAATCACAGTTCGTTATGCAGATAGAGCTCGAGCTGAGCTAGATTAACCCATTAGCTGCTTATCTTAAAGAGAAAGTTCTTTCTCGTGATCCAAAAGAAGCTCGAAAACTTAAAAATCAAGTCTTTTGATATATTTTATATGAAGGCAAGTTGTATAAGAGGTCGTATTCGCTACCGCTGTTAAGATATCTCCAACCTTTAAAGGCCGACTCCGCATTATGGAAAGTGCATGAGAAAATTTATGTAAGTCATGCAGGAGCCAGATTTCTATCATAAAAACTACTTCGGCAAGGATACTATTGACCGACCTTGTACCACGACTCTATGAAGTATATCAAGAAATATGATCGCTGTCAGAAGAATACAAATATACAAAGACAGCCGACTTTCGAGCTCACTCCACTGAGCGCACCTTGGCCATTTGCACATTGGGAAATAGAGATGCTTGGCCCTTTTTCAACGGCATCCAGACAACTGAATTTTCTCTTGGTCGCGATTGACTACTTCACCAAATGGATCGAAGCCAAACCACTAGCAAAAATTATCGAGGTCAAGGTACAGGATTTTGTCTGAAAGTCAATCATCTGTCGGTTTGGTTTGCACTGAACTCTCATAACAGATAACGGATGATAGTTTGCTGGGATGAGGTTCGTCGAGTTCTATAAAGATTTAAATATCTTCCATCACTTCACATTGGTAGCTCATCCATAGACAAATGGAAAAGTTGAAGTGACCAACTAGACCCTATTACAAGATATCAAGATAAGGCTCGACAGAGCAAAAAGAGCCTGGATGGATGAACTCTACCACGTTCTTTGAGCATACCGAACTACTCAAAGACTACCGACTGAGAAAATACCATTCATCTTAGCCTTTAGAACGAAGGCAGTCACACCAATCGAGCTTAAACTTCCATCTGCATGGGTCGTGGCCTTCAATGAGCAGCATAACCCATAGGACCTCAGAGTCAACCTCGATCTGCTGGAAGAAAATAGAAAGAAATTTTAGGTTTGGATGGTGGCCTACAGATGAAGGGTGGCCCGATACTATAACTCCAAAGTTAGAAGTAAAACATTTAGAGTGGAAGACTTAATGCTTCGACGAGCCACCATCTCTCAGCCTCAGAGCCAGAAGAAGCTTGTCCTAAATTGGGAAGGCCCATATGAAGTAGTAGAGGTCATCCAGTCCGAAACTTATTGTCCGAAGGAGCTCGGAGGAACAACGCTCCCACGATCTTGAAACTCAGAAAATCTAAGGATGTACTATCAGTAATTTTTCTTCAATAAAACTCCTCCATTTCAATATTTTTGTTTCTCGATGCAAAAACTATGTGATGACAGAAAAGAAGCAATCAATAGTGGTCATGTTAGGAATAGAAGGAGAACCTCATCCTAACATGAGCAAGTCGAAGGCCTCGTTCATTTTAGACGAGATGAGAGGAGAGGCCCTAACAACGATCCTTTTGTGCCCCTACAATCCATTAGAAATAGGAGGAGAATCTCATCCTAACATGAGCAAAGTCGAAGACCTCGTTCATTTTAGATGAGATGAGAGAAGAGGCCCTGACAATAGCCTTTATGTGCCCTTACAGTCTATTAGGAATAGGAGGAGAATCTCATCCTAACGTGAGCAAAGTTGAAGACCTCTGGTTATTTAAGACAGAAGAAGGGGAGAGGTCCATTAAATGGCCCATCTGTGTCCCTATTGTCATGTTAGGAATAGGAGGAGAACCTCGTTCTAACATGAGCAAGTCAAAGTCTCATTTATTTTAGATGAGATGAGGGAAGAGACTCTGACAATGACCCTTATGTGCCCTACAGCCTTTAGGAATAGGAGGAGAACCTCGTTCCTAACATGAGCAAAGTCGAAGACCTCATTCATTTTAGACGAGATGAGGAAAGAGGCTCTGATAACGGCCTTTATGTGCTCTTACAATCTATTAGGAATAGAAGGAGAATCTCATCCTAATGCGAGCAAAGTCGAAGACCTCCGATTATTTAAGACAGGAGGAGGGAAGAGGTCCATTCAACGGCCCGTCTGTGCTTCTATTGCCATGTTAGGAACAGGAGAAGAACCTCATCTAACATGAGCAGTCGAAGGTCTCGTTCATTTTAGACGAGATAAAAAGAGGCCCTGATAATAGCCTTTATGTGCCCCTACATTCCATTAGGAATAGGAGGAGAACCTCATTCTAACGTGAGCAAAGTCGAAGGCCTCATTCATTTTAGACAAGATGAGGGGAGAGATCCTGACAATAATCCTTATGTGCTTCTACAGTCCATTAGGAATAGGAGAAAAACCTCATTCTAACGTGAGCAAAGTCGAAGGCCTCATTCATTTTAAATGAGATGAGAAGAGGGATCCGTCAATCTTAGCTGGAGATAAGATCTCCTCCAAGCTTCAACTTCAATCTCGATCGGAGACAAGATCTCCCTTGAGCTTCAACGTCAATATCAACAGGAGATAAGATCTTCTTCAATCTCGATTGGAGATAAGATCTCCTCCAAGCTTTAATGCCAACCTCAATAGGAGATAAGATCTCCTTCAATCTTGGTCGAAGATAAGATCTCCTACGAGCTTCAACTTCAACATCAACCTTGGCTAGAGACAAGATCTCCTCTAAGCTTCAACATCAACGTCAATAGAAGATAAGATATTCTTCAACCTCGGTTGGAGATAAGATCTCTTTCGAGCTTCAACGCCAACCTCAATAGAAGATAAGATCTTCTTCAACCTCGACCAAAGACAAGATCATCCTCGAGCTTCAACTTCAACGTCAACCTCGACTGAGATAAGATCTCCTTCAATCTCGGCTGGAGATGAAATCTCTTCCGAGCTTCAACGCCAACCTCAACGGGACATGAGATCTCCTTAAACCTCGGCTGAAGACAAGATCTTCCCCGAGCTTCAACCTCAATGTCAACCTCAGCTGGAGACAAGATCTCTCCCGACTTCAACTTCAATCTCGATCGGAGATAAGATCTCTCCCAAGCTTTAACGTCAACGCCAATAGGAGATAAGATCTACTTCAACCTCGGTTGGAGATGAGATCTTCCCCGATCTTCAACACCAACCTCAATCGAAGATGAGATCTCTTTCATCCTCAGTTGAAGATAAGATCTTTTTCGAGCTTCAACCTCAACGTCAACCTTGATTGGAGATAAGATCTCCTCCGAGCTTCAATTTTAACCTCGATCGGAGATAAAAACTCCTCCGAGCTTCAACATGAACGTCAATAGGAGATAAGATCTTCTTCAACCT